>CM019716.1:44292580-44631930 GCA_009760885.1 Achatina immaculata
TCATTATTTCAGTAGCTGACAACTCTCACCTTTCATTATTTCAGTAGCTGACAACTCTCACCTTTCATTATTTCAGTAGCTGACAACTCTCACCTTTCATTATTTCAGTAGCTGACAACTCTCACCTTTCATTAATTCAGTAGCTGACAACTCTCACCTTTCATTATTTCAGTAGCTGACAACTCTCACCTTTCATTATTTCAGTAGCTGACAACTCTCACCTTTCATTATTTCAGTAGCTGACAACTCTCACCTTTCATTATTTCAGTAAATGACAGCTATCACCCTTCATTATTTCAGAAGATGAGAACTCTCACCATTCATTATTTAAAAAAATGACAATTCTAACCCTTCATTATTTCAGAACCTGACAATTCTCACCCTTCATTAATTCAGAAAATGACAACTTTCACCCTTCATTATTTGAGAACCTGACAATTCTCACCCTTCATTAATTCAGAAAGTGACAACTCTCACCTTTCATTATTTCAGAAGATGATAACTCTCACCCTTCATTATTCCAACAACTGACGGCTTTATTCCCTTCCTTATTCCAACAACTGGCGGCTTTCTTCCCTTCCTTATTCCAACAACTGATGGCTTTCTTCCCTTCATTATTCCAACAACTGATGGCTTTTTTCCCTTCATTATTCCAACAACGCTTTGAGTCTCCTTTCCCCACAACTGAGGGTACGCTACTTCAGTGTATTCTGTGACAGAGATAAAAAACAGATATCGACTTCGCGTTTCGGTTGAGATATTGAAGTGCCGGATGAAGAAAACAAACACGATACCTACAGTAAATCAATGTCTGCTCCACTGACAAGATGTCCTGTTACAAATAGACCTCTCAGTAAACTCACCTTTCTCTACGGTACGTGCATAGTTTCGCTGTTTTCTTTGTGGAAGAAAATTGTTTCTCTTTCTAGCTCTTCTCATACATTCTTCATTAGTTATTTTTGCTGTCCAGGGGATTCGCAACATTTTTCTAATAAACCACATTTCTGTTGCTTCCAATGATTTTTGTGCAGACCTGCCTATTGTCCATGATTCACTTTCATATAACAAGATAGGTTCAATATAGCATTTTAGGACTTGTTTTCTAACATTCATTGATAAAGATGTGTTAGCTAATATGTTTCTCATTCTCTGAAATGCAGTCTTTGCTTGGCCTATTCTGTTCCTAATTTCTGTTCTGCATTTCCCATCTGAAGTTCCATCTGCTCCAAGGTATTTGAATTTCTGCACGTGCTTTAGAATAGTTCCGTTTACTTTTATACTGCATGCTGGTGGATTCTGTTTCTTAGATATAACCATAGTCTCTGTCTTTTTGATATTCACAGTAAATCGTTTCTGTTCACTTTCTTTTGCGACTTTATTCAAGAGATTTTGCAGGTCTTGTTGGTTCTCAGCTATCAGTACTATGTTGTCAGCATACCGAAGGTTGTTAATATTGTATCATCCAATTTTTATGCCTGGTTCTGTGATGATCGTTCTTAGAATATTCTCACTGTAAAGAAAAAAAAAGGTCTGGAGATATTACTCATCCTTGTCGCACCCCTTGTTTTATAGGTTGATATTTTCCAATTCTATTTTCAACTTTAACTGCTGCTTCTTGCTGCCAGTATAGATGTTTTACAATCCTCAGGTCTTTGCCATCTATATTGATGTCTTCAAGTATTTTAATAATTTCATTATGTTTCTTCTTGTCGAATGCCTTGGTGTAATCAATGAAGCACAAGTAGAGATCTTTCTGTACTTCTAAAACTCTTTCTGTTAGTGTTCGTAAAGCATAAATGGCATTGTGTGTTCCCTTTCCTTCAACAAATCCAAACTGTTCATCTGCTGTTTCCATTTTTATCTGTTTCCTTGTTCTTCTCATAATGATTCTCAAAAGTAGCTTCGTTATGTGACATGAGAGGCTGATAGTCCGGTGGTCATCACATTCCTTTGCACCTGGTTTCTTTGGTAGTGCTATAAACGTGTATTTAAGCATGTCACTGACATATAACCACTACTGTAAATGTCATTTAGTAACTTGGTTATTATTTTTATTCCTATCTCCTCTAGTGCCTCTATTTCTTCTATTGTTATATTATCAAGCTCAGTCGCTTTTCCTTTCTTCATATGTCTGATAGCATCTATGATTTCATCTTCAAGTATTGGTGGTCCATCACAGTTTTCAGTATCTGATGTTAATTCTGGTCTTTCTCCTCCATATAGCTCACCTATGTACTCTGTCCACCTGTCCAGAATGTCTTCTTTTCCCATTAACATTTTACCTTTTTTTTTATTTCAGGCATCCTGTGGTATATTTTTTCTTTCTGCCTGTGAGTTCACTAATTCGTTTGTGCATGTTTTTGCTGTCTTTATTATGAGAGTCCTCTATCTGTCTGCACTGTTCATTTAACCACACTTTCTTTGCTTCTCTGCATTTGCGTCTTATTTCTTTATTTATCTTACTATATTTTTCTTGGTTATTTTTACTCCTCCTCCTCTTGTCCATCAGTCCTAAGATATCGTCTGTCATCCATTTATTTTTAGGGACTTCTTTTTTCGGTTGTATTATCTCCTTACTGGCTAGCAAAATAGGACTTGAAGTTAACATGGACAAAACAAAAATAATGAAAATTCCTCTCAATCAAAATGGAAAAATACACATAGAAGGGACAGATATTGAAGAAGTCAATCAATTTGCATACCTTGGCAGCTACATAGACCAGGATGGTGACACTAGAAAGGAAGTTAGGATCAGAATTGCAAAAGCAGCATCAATCTTCAAGAATCTTGTGAATTCAAAAGTTATAAGCACAAAAACCAAGTTAAGACTATTCAATTCAAATGTAATATCCACCTTCATTTATGCATGCGAAAGCTGGAAAACAACTAAAGAAATAGAAAAGAAATTAGACTCTTTTGAAAACAAATGCCTAAGGAAAATACTCGGCATCAAGTGGAATGAATTCAAGAACAATGCAGAGATAAGACAGATGACTGAACAACAACCAGTCTCACGGGTGATCAGGAAAAGGAGATGGACATATGTTGGTCACTTGATGAGAAGAAATGATCAGAGAATCCCAAAACAAGCTATCAAGTGGAACACAACAGGCCGAAGAAAAAGAGGCAGACCGCGTGAAACTCTGAAGAGGACATTATTAAGAGAGGCCAAATTAACAGGCATAAAATCCTTTGATGAGGTTGAAAGACTCACCGAAGACGGGAAAAATTGGCGAACTACTTTGCGAGCCCTATGTGACGTTTAACGGCACGGGAAGGATATAAGATATAAGATAAGATTATCTCCTTAACAGTTTAGTGGATACAATCTCTTAACATTGCCCAATGTTCATCTATATAATTTATCTTTGCTATTGCATTGTATCTATTTGTTATAATAACTGTGTATTGTTCTCGCAGTTCTTGGTCATTTTTAAGAAGTTCTGTATTCAGTTTGATGTTACTCACTTTTCTGCATGCTTTCTTTAGCTTTATTCTAATTTTTCCACAAAGTGGGTCATGGTCACTATTGCAGTCGGCTCCTGGCATGTTTTTTGTTGTCAGTAATGCATTCCGGAATCGTTTGTTGATTAATATGTAGTCTATCTGGTTAAAAGGCTTTTTGTCTGGGCTGCACCAGGTTGCCAGTCTTCGAGGACGTTGTTTAAACCAGGTGTTTCCTACAACCATGCTATGTATTCTTGCCCATTCAATTAATTTAAAATCTCTGTCATTCCTCTCCCCTAGTCCATAGTCACCAACTATGTCTGAAGTTCTTCCTTTACCAACTTTGGCATTAAAATCTCCCATGACTATGGTAACTTCATGTGACTTTGTGTGTTTTAGGGCTGTCTCTATGTCATTACAAAATAGCTGTACATCTTCTTCAGAACTTTCAGAATGTGGATTATACTACAAGAACGTAATATTGAGGAAGGCTGGCTAGTAAAGAGGATTAAACAGAGAAAACGTAAATATTTTGGACACAATAAACGTCATGAAAATTTAGAGAAGACAGTCCTGGAGGGGTACATAATGGGATAAAGAAAGAGAGGAAAACCAAGGCGAAGATGGCTGCAAGACATCGATGATGATCTGCAAATGGATCAGGCAGGCCATCTTGCTCACAACCGAGAGGCATATAGGAAAGCTGACAGGGAGGTAAATTTCCGCACGGGACATGCAAATGACTGAATGACTAACTGAATGAGTTTAACTATCCTTTACATCAACATTATGTCCAGTAGTTTAACCAACATTTACATCAACATTATGTTAATTATTACACCAATACTATAACTTTTATAAGACACGGTTTGAAAGTAAAGCCCCAGAAGATTGGAAAAGAACTATAGTGTACCCATCTGGAAGATTAAAGGAGACAAAAGAGATTGTGGATCATAGAGAGAGATTTCCTTGCTCAGACATGTGCGGAAAATGTTTACACAGATGTGATAAAGCAGAACAAGACAGGTTCTAGGAATTCTACTGAGCGAGCAAAGAGAAGTTTGGTTTTAGCAAAGGAAGAAGTTGTACTGAAGCAATATTTGTGCTCCCACAAGTCTGTGAAAGAGGCATTGGATATGACGAGATGTGTGCTCCCACAAGTCTGTGAAAGAGGCATTGGATATGACGAGATGTGTGCTCCCACAAGTCTGTGAAAGAGGCATTGGATATGACGGGAAACTTAATATCATTTTTTGGACCAAGAAAAAGCTTTCGATAGAGTTAACAGAAACAAGTTGTGGACAGTATCAAGGGAATATGAGGTACCAGAAATCTATTACAAAACATTATGTCATTATACAAAAATAGTCAAAGTGTAGGAAGAACAACAGCATGAAACATGGATCAGTTTAGAGTATCAGCGGGAGTTAGACAGGGAGTTAAGACAGGGCTGGCTACTGTCACCGCTATTATTTATAATCTACGGAGACAAAGTAACGAAAGAAGCAAACGCAAACGTATCAGACTGTGGACGATACACGCTTGGATCGAGGGGTGTACGACCTTGACCGAAGCGTCATCGTCCAAGTGGTTGGTAGTTGGTTTCGGAGGGAGGGAATACATATTGAAACATTAGCTTCCAGCATATTAGATAAGGGGGGGGGGGGAACATGGCTGGCGATGTAATGTCTTCGTTGTGCTTATATTATCGTGCGTGTTTAGTATATCTGCAAAGCCCATCTCATGAGGTGTAGATTATGTAATTGTGAATTAAACAGATAAAGGAGATGGTGACTGCAGTAAAACTGGTTCAAATAATAAATTTAGATAGAGGTGTATGGTGTAGTTTTACAAAGTGACAGAGGAAGTGAGTAAAGTGAGAAAAAAAAACGAATAGAAGGTATGAGAATGTATAAATGAAAAAAATACAACATCCGATATTTTGGCGTGAGGCTTTTTCGAGGATTATATACACAAAAGAGACGAAACGTATAACTAAAGGAAAAACGTATCTTAATATGGCCTCCTCCAGAAGTAGGAAACAGAGAAATGCCAGAGAAAATATTGTATTGTTGACTGAATGCTTGATGATTAGGCAAAGTTAGCATACAGTATACCAAGGAGGGGAGAACCAGGGTTGGCGGTCATGATGGGGTAGCTATACTGGCCTCGAGTACAGTCGTAGATTGCCAAGGATTGTTGATCTGTAACCATTCATTCCACTAGTTTTAATGTAAACTTGCACCAAACAAGTTTTTCAAGAACTCAATTAGTTAACATTTGCAGGCGATCAGTACATTACAAACAATGACACGAAAAGTTACAAGATCATATGAACAAACTCCATCATAGTTGTAAATATTATGATATGAAAATCAGTACTGCCAAAACAGAGACCTTGAAAGTCAACAAAGTCCAAGCCCACTGAACTGCATCTATATCGAAGACAACAAAATCCAACAAGTCAAAGTATTCAACTATCTTGGTTGTAGGCTTACAGAATGTGGGAAGCATGATAGAGAAACTGAAGTTAGAACGCATAGAACAAATATCATCACATATCAGCTATAATTGCTACTTTATCACCCTAACATATCAGCTATCCCCACTACTTCATCACCCTAATGTATCAGTTATCCCCACTACCTTATCACCCTAACATATCAGCTACCCCCACTACCTTATCACCCTAACATATCAGCTACCCCCACTACTTTATCACCTTAATGTATCAGCTATCCCTGCTACTCTATCACTATAACTTTTATAAGACACGGTTTGAAAGTAAAGCCCCAGAAGATTGGAAAAGAACTATAGTGTACCCATCTGGAAGATTAAAGGAGACAAAAGAGATTGTGGATCATAGAGAGAGATTTCCTTGCTCAGACATGTGCGGAAAATTTTACACAGATGTGATAAAGCAGAACAAGACAGGTTCTAGGAATTCTACTGAGCGAGCAAAGAGAAGTTTGGTTTTAGCAAAGGAAGAAGTTGTACTGAAGCAATATTTGTGCTCCCACAAGTCTGTGAAAGAGGCATTGGATATGACGAGATGTGTGCTCCCACAAGTCTGTGAAAGAGGCATTGGATATGACGAGATGTGTGCTCCCACAAGTCTGTGAAAGAGGCATTGGATATGACGGGAAACTTAATATCATTTTTGGACCAAGAAAAAGCTTTCGATAGAGTTAACAGAAACAAGTTGTGGACAGTATCAAGGGAATATGAGGTACCAGAAATCTATTACAAAACATTATGTCATTATACAAAAATAGTCAAAGTGTAGGAAGAACAACAGCATGAAACATGGATCAGTTTAGAGTATCAGCGGGAGTTAGACAGGGAGTTAAGACAGGGCTGGCTACTGTCACCGCTATTATTTATAATCTACGGAGACAAAGTAACGAAAGAAGCAAACGCAAACGTATCAGACTGTGGACGATACACGCTTGGATCGAGGGGTGTACGACCTTGACCGAAGCGTCATCGTCCAAGTGGTTGGTAGTTGGTTTCGGAGGGAGGGAATACATATTGAAACATTAGCTTCCAGCATATTAGATAAGGGGGGGGGGGGAACATGGCTGGCGATGTAATGTCTTCGTTGTGCTTATATTATCGTGCGTGTTTAGTATATCTGCAAAGCCCATCTCATGAGGTGTAGATTATGTAATTGTGAATTAAACAGATAAAGGAGATGGTGACTGCAGTAAAACTGGTTCAAATAATAAATTTAGATAGAGGTGTATGGTGTAGTTTTACAAAGTGACAGAGGAAGTGAGTAAAGTGAGAAAAAAAAACGAATAGAAGGTATGAGAATGTATAAATGAAAAAAATACAACATCCGATATTTTGGCGTGAGGCTTTTTCGAGGATTATATACACAAAAGAGACGAAACGTATAACTAAAGGAAAAACGTATCTTAATATGGCCTCCTCCAGAAGTAGGAAACAGAGAAATGCCAGAGAAAATATTGTATTGTTGACTGAATGCTTGATGATTAGGCAAAGTTAGCATACAGTATACCAAGGAGGGGAGAACCAGGGTTGGCGGTCATGATGGGGTAGCTATACTGGCCTCGAGTACAGTCGTAGATTGCCAAGGATTGTTGATCTGTAACCATTCATTCCACTAGTTTTAATGTAAACTTGCACCAAACAAGTTTTTCAAGAACTCAATTAGTTAACATTTGCAGGCGATCAGTACATTACAAACAATGACACGAAAAGTTACAAGATCATATGAACAAACTCCATCATAGTTGTAAATATTATGATATGAAAATCAGTACTGCCAAAACAGAGACCTTGAAAGTCAACAAAGTCCAAGCCCACTGAACTGCATCTATATCGAAGACAACAAAATCCAACAAGTCAAAGTATTCAACTATCTTGGTTGTAGGCTTACAGAATGTGGGAAGCATGATAGAGAAACTGAAGTTAGAACGCATAGAACAAATATCATCACATATCAGCTATAATTGCTACTTTATCACCCTAACATATCAGCTATCCCCACTACTTCATCACCCTAATGTATCAGTTATCCCCACTACCTTATCACCCTAACATATCAGCTACCCCCACTACCTTATCACCCTAACATATCAGCTACCCCCACTACTTTATCACCTTAATGTATCAGCTATCCCTGCTACTCTATCACTCTAACATACAAGCTGTCCCCTCTACTTTCTCGCCCTAACATACCAGTTATCCTCGCTACTTTATCACCCTAACATACCAGCTATCCCCGCTACTTTCTCGCCCTAACATACCAGCTATCCCGGATACTTTATCACCCTAACATACCAGCTGTCCCCGCTACTTTCTCGCCCTAACATACCAGCTATCCCGGATACTTTATCACCCTAACATACCAGCTGTCCCCGCTACTTTCTCACCCTAACATACCACTGGAAACCAAGCGACAGCTAACTAATAGCATATTTATACCAACGTTGTGGTTCTGTTATAGCCTGAGGTGGTGTGGGAGATACGCTCTCAGCTTCAATGAAATGTCTCCCAGTCTTGTGTCTCAAACACGCTCTCAGCTTCAATGAAATGTCTCCCAGTCTTGTGTCTCAAACAGCCTCTGACAGTCAAGTCCAGCTCCTGGCCTTCTCGTGGCAGAACTGTTCAAACTGACAGGAGAAGGGGAGAAGTCGAATATCTGCCGCCTAAAAACCAGACGCTTGGGGTAGATGAGAATCACGTTTGGTAGCTCATCTACCGCTGCTGGCGAGATTCTTCAGCTGCCGTGAGTGGAGAGGGGCTCCTCCCAACCAGTGAATAAAATTGCAAATGAGACTGCCGCACGGCGCCACTGTGGAAAAGGTGAAAGAAAGGATTAAGTGAAGTAATCAGTAGTCTCGAGGTCAGGACTGGTCAAATCACGGCACCTCTGCTCTGGAAGTCGGCCACGTCCTATGTGCACTCATACCGGACGAATCGCCTGAACCGGCTTAAGCCAGGGTTAAGAAGCTACTGGCGAGATTCTTCGGGTGCCGCGCGTGGAGTAAAACTCCTGCCGGCCAGTGAAGAAAATGTGAAAAAGCAATTAGGGTTACCATGCGGCGCCGATGTGAAAAGGTGATAGAAAGGATAAAGTGAAGCTTAATCAGTATATCCAGTTGTCTCGCTGTGAGAGCTACTCATACCACTATAATTAGTGTATAAGTATACAACTATACACGAAGCACTGCAGTAAAGCTGTGATACCAGAATGTATAAAATAGGAAAAAAATAGGAGCAGCTTTATTACTTAACGATTACAAATTGTAATCGTTAAGTAATAAAGCTGCTCCTATTTTTTTCCTATTTTATACATACTCATACCACTGCACCGCTGCTCTAGAGGCCGGCCACGTGCGTTATACACCCATACTGGTGAAATATGCCTAAACCGGCTTAAACCAGGGGTGAAACTTGATGGCTATGCATGTCACGTGACCTCCGCTCTGGAAGTCGATCGTGTCATAAACGCGCCCAAAATGAGATAATACGCATAAACCGGCTCAACCCAGACTGATTAGTTTCGAGGATTCATCCTCATGGACAAAAGCTCCGTCATGGTCACAACTAGGAAAGATAGCGGCCACGACCACAAAATGCTGAAGTCGAAGACACTGCACCAGTGCAGTCTAGACAGGCAACCACCTCTCACCCAGCGGGGATGTTTGCGTATCCTAATCACGCTGAGGTTTTCCGGTGAGAAAGTCCAACGCTGGACTGGATGGGCAATCACCTCTTACCCTGCGAGGATACACGGGTATCCCAAACACGTCGAGGTTTTCCGGTGAGAAACTCCAACTCTGGGCTGGATGGGCAGCCACTTCGCACCCAGCGGAGATATGCTGATATCCAAAACACGTCGAGGTCTTCCGGTGAGAAAGTCCAACTCTAGACTAAACTGGTGCAACGAAAAGCACAGTCCCGCTTCTGAGACCCATCAAGAATACAGGCCCAAGCCCTGCGATACTCTGAACCTCTTGTGGACCTCTCGGAGATCTCGTGTGGCCCTTTCGGGGACTACAAGAGGACCACGGGACCTATCGAGGACCACAGGAGTAAATTCAGTAGGATCACGGGGCGGTCTTGGTGGTAGAAGTGAACGAAGAAGAAGAAGAAGAAAACACCAGCCTCGTGCTACCAATGCCAGACATGGGCACCAACCAAGAAACAACAAAATAAAATATCTACAGGCGAAGTAAGATGCCTGAGAAAGGCATCACACATCACTAGGAGAGATATGCTAAGAAATGACAACATACGACAACTGGTAGAAACTACATCTTCAAACACTCAGATGAACTATCAGGACTGAACATAGGGGAGAAATGTCAACAATTTAAGATAAGCAGATGATACAGTCCTTCTAGCAGACAATCCACAGAACCTGCAAATATGATACACAACACAAGTCAAGAATGGGGACTAGATAATTATATTATTATATCCACATAAGGACATGATCATAAACAACTGGAAACTGAACTGGAATAAGTGGTAAACTACTGCTATCTAGAACATACACTAAAAGAGGATGGGGATGTGAGATGGAGATAAAAGAAAAGAATAGGAGTGGTAAAACATACAATCAACACCTTGAGGACAGTGCTGTTATCTTACACCTTGAAGACAGTGATGTTATCTTACGCCTTGAAGACAGTGCTGTTATCTTACACCATGAAGACAGTGTTGTTATCTTACACCATGAAGACAGTGCTATTATCTTACACCTTGAAGACAGTGTTATTATCTTACACCTTGAAGACAGTGCTATTATCTTACACCATGAAGACAGTGCTATTATCTTACACCTTGAAGACAGTGTTATTATCTTACACCTTGAAGACAGTGCTATTATCTTACACCATGAAGACAGTGCTATTATCTTACACCATGAAGACAGTGCTATTATCTTACACCATGAAGACAGTGCTATTATCTTACACCATGAAGACAGTGCTATTATCTTACACCATGAAGACAGTGCTATTATCTTACACCATGAAGACAGTGCTATTATCTTACACCATGAAGACAGTGCTATTATCTTACACCATGAAGACAGTGTTATTATCTTACACCATGAAGACAGTGTTGTTATCCAAAAATCTGCCCATAAAAGCAAAATTAAGATTTGTAAAATGTTATATCTACTCTCTTTTACTGTATGGAGCAGAAACCTGGTCTATATGAGGAAGCCGTATTATGTGAGGTAGGATAAAGTATATCCAATAGTTTAATCTAGAATTTCTCAAGATAAATGGCCCATATAATTCATGCATCAATGCAATGATAATTGTCATAATGCACAGCTGTTATGGTGAATCAAAAAATACATTCCATGTATCACATATGTCGATGAGGAGGAAAAAACTGAACATACTGCACGAGAGATTTTAAACGATATTAGTAACAATACTGGGCCGACTGTATGAGAGATTTTACAACAATATTAGTAACAATACTGGGTAGACTGTATGAGAGATTTTAAACGATATTAGTAACAATACTGGGCCGACTGTACGAGAGATTTTAAACGATATTAGTAACAATACTGGGCCGACTGTATGAGAGATTTTACAACAATATTAGTAACAATACTGGGCCGACTGTATGAGAGATTTTACAACAATATTAGTAACACTTACTGGGTAGACTGTATGAGAGATTTTACAACAATATTAGTAATGGGTAGACTGTATGAGAGATTTTACAACAATATCAGTAATGGGTAGACTGTATGAGAGATTTTACAACAATATTAGTAACACTTACTGGGCAGACTGTATGAGAGATTTTACAACAATATTAGTAACAATACTGGGCCGACTGTATGAGAGATTTTACAACAATATTAGTAACACTTACTGGGCAGACTGTATGAGAGATTTTACAACAATATCAGTAATGGGTAGACTGTATGAGAGATTTTACAACAATATTAGTAACAATACTGGGTAGACTGTATGAGAGATTTTACAACAATATTAGTAACACTTACTGGGCAGACTGTATGAGAGATTTTACAACAATATTAGTAACACTTACTGGGCAGACTGTATGAGAGATTTTACAACAATATTAGTAACACTTACTGGGCAGACTGAAACTGACACAACACCGTTTATTCTTCATTTTTCTTTGTCTAATCATTTCTTGGAGTTAATGTATGTGATTAGATATCTATATTTTGTAGCTGACATATTCCAACACATAATAATTTTTATGTTGGCATATATTATTACACAAATATTTCATTTGCTGATATACGTATTGTTTTTGCGCGTAAGTATATATAAAACTAAACATATAAATATATATAGCGACACTGCAATAAAGATGTGATAACAAAATGTTAAAACTATTTGAAACAAAACTAGGAATAACAAATGTGTCGTCGTTAAATACCAAAGCTGTTCCTAATTTTGTTTTAAATAATCTTAACATCTTGTGTTGAAACATGTTATTTACATGTGATTTACATAAATATTTCTTGCTACTGACACAGGTTGTAGATAACTTGGTACAGGAAATGTAACTGTGCCACGTTGTTTAGTTTCCATGGTTTTTTTTTATAACTGATTAGAACCGATTACAACTAATTAGAACCGATTACAACTAAATAGAACTGATTAAAACTAATTAGAACTGATTACAACTAATTAGAACAGATTAGAACTAATTAGAACAGATTACAGCTAATTAGAACTTCTTCACATAGAGGCACTGATACAATTAACAAACAAAAACAACAAAAGACAATGTTATTAGTTAGCAAACAATAACACAAAAAATAACAAAAGACAATGTTATTAGTTAGCAAACAATAACACAAAAATAACGGTGCTAAGACAAGTAACTGGATAGTGTCCCTACCAGCCAGTTGAACAACCAAGAAGTAAAGCTAGCGCGTGTTCGCAAGTGAAAGAAACGGGAAATGATAAAGGCGATGCCACAATTTGTGTCTTCCACGCTGTATTTACCTGAGGTACAAATATTATTTCATATCCACTTTCATAATGTATGAGTGTGTGTGTTTGTGTGTGTGTGTTTGTGTGTGTGTGTGAGGAAAAATATATACTATAAAAGGATTCATGTAAGCTCCTTATTAAAACTTGTAAAGTTAGAAACAATTTTCTTCTTTTCATACAAAATATTTATGGAAGTGATATAAAACTTGTACATGCAAAAATTTACATAGCGCTTTCTTAATTCTGGTGTGCTCAGTGTCAAACTGACCGCTGTAAGCTGAGAGTAAATCACGCACTTTCAATTTTGTGTTTTTCATACGTTTATTAATGTCATGAGGTTCACAATTTCAAATTAATTATGACGCAGCCAAGCACAATTTCAAATTATGACGCAGCAACGCACACATCTTTAAAGACTGACCAAACTCTGATCGTACATGTTAATATTTCCTGTTGTAAAATTCAAAACTTTTCATAAACAATTATAGCAAAACTGATTCATTTTGAGTGAAAAAAAGAAGATTAGGGAAAAATAATCTGACTTGGTAAGAACATGGAGTAGAATAAGTGAAGGATTGCATGATAACACTGACATGAACTGTAGTGATGGTCTGCCTGGCGCGATTTCTCACCTCACAACAGACAGGTATTCAAGTCCGCACACTCTTTTGTAACATAATCCGAACAGAGGATTGCACACGCAGGTGTTAAGTCAGTCATGAAAAGTGGCACAGTGTTGACAGTCAGTTAGCAAACTTTGCTACTCCTCGTAACCAGGTTGTGGGGGCTAAGCTCTGCTCGCTAAAGTGTGTGTAACCACACACACACATACACTCACACAACTAAGGCAGAGCGAGTGCCACGACTCGTGACTCACCGAGATCGCAGTTTCACGTGCAAAGTTCTCCCTCTCTTTCACTTCTGCGAGAAGTGACTTGGTCACAGAAGATGAGAAGTGACACTTTAATAAGATAATGTAACCAAACTTCCCACCAAACAGCGCTACTTAGTCACGGAGTAATGTCACCATCATGTGCCGCGTCGAATGAAAAAAAAATTTTTTTTTTGCTTTTATTTTGATAATTATATTGCCTCTTTTCTTTATATTTCCTAGGATATGTAAGTTTGTTTCTTTCTTGAACTATAAAATACCTGAGGTTACTCACACTTTTCTTTATGTTTCCTTGGATGTGTTAGTTTGTTTCTTTCTTGAACTATAAAATCCATGATGTTACTCAGATAAAAGGGATGGCGACTGCAGTAAAACTGGTTAATATAAATAAGGTAGATAGAGGTGTATGGTGCAGTTTTACAAAGTGAGGGAGGAAGTGAGCAAGGTGAGAAAAAAAACGAATATAAAGTATGAGAATGTATAAATGAAAAACATACAACATCCGATATTTCGGCGTGAGCCTTATTCGAGGATACATGCAAAAACAAAATACAAACATATATAACTTATCTGAAGCGTCTTGCTCTCAGTAAAGCGGAAATGTGTGTGGAAGAAGGAGGAGGAGGAAAAAAAACCGTTGCCTACAGAAAAAAGATTCCCGATATAGCCAATCATAGCGAAGAAGCGGAGAGAGGAGGAGAACAAGTGGGAGAAAGGGGTTGGGGGAAGGCAATAGAAACATGATAGCCGCTAGAGGTGTGGGGGGGGGGGGGGAAGAAGAGAGAAAAGAGGACGCGAGAGATAATGAATGAAGAACTTAAACACCTACAGGGAGGAAATGTAAAACTGGTGAATGGGACAAGACCAATATGTTGACAGAGAAGGAAATAGGATGGTGGTGGGGGGGGGGGGGGTAGCATAGAGAAAGAAATTAGAGTATAAAAAAGGCCAGTGGAAAAATAAAGAAGTTACAGTGAAGACATTGTTAATTCCAGCTGGGTGGAGACAGCCAGTCTGGAAAATAAGGCGCTGTTCTAGGACCCTCCGAGATCGTACATCTGCGGAACAAGAGCGGATCGCAATAACCGAAATGTCCTGTTTGCCCCTGTGGTTACCAAGGCAAAAATGTTTAGCCACAGGTGTCCAGGCCCTCTTAGAAATATCATTGAGATGCTGGCGAAATCGATCTCCTAACCGTAAGCCAGTTTCCCCTATGTACTTCAAACCGCAACGTTTGCACATGATAACATAAATGACATTTCGTGAAGTGCAGGTGAACTCTCCTGTACTGATAACGTGGATTTAGGGAAAGAGATCTGGCTGGACTCGACAACAAACGGACAAATGTTACATCTACGGCGTCCACAACGTCTGGTACCATAAAAAGTGTCATCTGTCTTAAGATGACTACGAATTAAAAGGTTCCTGAGGTTCTTGTCCCGTCTGTAGGCCACCAATGGGGGTTCCCCAAAAAGTTCACGTGTCTCAGGCTCGGTCTGGAGGAGGTGGAGATGGCGAAACAGTATGTTTTTAACTGCCAAGCTATGGGGGTGGTACGTGAGTACTAGTTTCACTCTGTCCGAGCTACAGTGCGGTTTAGGTGCCACTTCGAACACAAGATTCTGAGAGCCTTTAGAGGCCCTTTTCCCGCCTTCTATAGACGCTACATAGACGATGGCATTGGGATCACATCAATGCCAGAGGAAGACCTTAACAACTTTATCAGTTTTGTTAAAGAATACAATCCTGTCATTTCTTTCACCTCCCATATCTCTGCTACTTCTGCTAACTTTCTTGACATTGCCGTCACTATCGGCCCCTCCGGGCTTACTACTTCTATCCACTATAAACCTACAGACTCTCACAGCTACCTCCTGTACTCTTCCTCCCATCCCAGATCGTGTAAGAACTCTATTCCTTTTTCCCAGCTTCTTAGGTTGCGACGTTTGTGTAAGGAGGATTTGGATTTCCAGGATCAAGGCCACAAATTGCTAGATTTCTTCCGTCAACGCGGCTATCCAACCCACGTTCTCTCGTCGTCTTGGAACCGCATTAGCCACATATCGCGGCAACAAGCCCTCACCCCCTAAACCGCACTGTAGCTCGGACAGGGTGAAACTAGTACTCACGTACCACCCCCATAGCTTGGCAGTTAAAAACATACTGTTTCGCCATCTCCACCTCCTCCAGACCGAGCCTGAGACACGTGAACTTTTTGGGGAACCCCCATTGGTGGCTTACAGACGTGACAAAAACCTCAGGGACTCTTTAATTCGTAGTCATCTTAAGACAGATGACACTTTTTATGGTACCAGACGTTGTGGACGCCGTAGATGTAACATTTGTCCGTTTGTTGTCGAGGCCAGCCAGATCTCTTTCCCTAAATCCACGTTATCAGTACAGGAGGGTTTCACCTGCACTTCACGAAATGTCATTTATGTTATCATGTGCAAACGTTGCGGTTTGAAGTACATAGGGGAAACTGGCTTACGGTTAGGAGATCGATTTCGCCAGCATCTCAATGATATTTCTAAGAGGGCCTGGACACCTGTGGCTAAACATTTTTGCCTTGGTAACCACAGGGGCAAACAGGACATTTCGGTTATTGCGATCCACTCTTGTTCTGCTGATGTACGATCTCGGAGGGTCCTAGAACAGCGCCTTATTTTCCAGACTGGCTGTCTCCACCCAGCTGGAGTTAACAATATCTTCAGCTTTCTGTAACTTCTTTATTTTTCCACTGGCCTTTTTTATACTCTAATTTCTTTCTCTATGCTACCCCTCCCTACCACCATCCTATTTCCTTCTCTGCCAACATATTGGTCTTGTCCCATTCACCAGTTTTACATTTCCTCCCTGTAGGTGTTTAAGTTCTTCATTCATTATCTCTCGCGTCCTCTTTTCTCTCCCCTTCCCCCCCCCCCCCCCCGGACACCTCTAGCGGCTATCATGTTTCTATTGCCTTCCCCCAACCCCTTTCTCCCACTTGTTCTCCTCCTCTCTCCGCTTCTTCGCTATGATTGGCTATATCGGGAATCTTTTGTCTGTAGGCAACGGTTTTTTTTTCCTCCTCCTCCTTCTTCCACACACATTTCCGCTTTACTGAGAGCAAGACGCTTCAGATAAGTTATATATGTTTGTATTTTGTTTTTGCATGTATCCTCGAATAAAGCTCACGCCGAAATATCGGATGTTGTATGTTTTTCATTTATACATTCTCATACTTTATATTCGTTTTTTTCTCACCTTGCTCACTTCCTCCCTCACTTTGTAAAACTGCACCATACACCTCTATCTACCTTATTTATGATGTTACTAACACTTTTCTTTATATTTCCTAGGATATGTAAGTTTGTTTCTTTCTTTAACTATAAAATACCTGATGTTACTCACACTTTTCTTTGTTTCCTTGGATGTGTTAGTTTGTTTCTTTCTTTAACTATAAAATACCTGATGTTACTCACACTTTTCTTTATATTTCCTTGGATGTGTTAGTTTGTTTCTTTCTTGAACTATAAAATACCTGATGTTACTCACACTTTTCTTTATGTTTCCTTGGATGTGTTAGTTTGTTTCTTTCTTTAACTATAAAATACCTGATGTTACTCACACTTTTCTTTATGTTTCCTTGGATGTGTTAGTTTGTTTCATTCTTTAACTATAAAATACCTGATGTTACTCAGACATTTCTTTTCCCAGACAGAAATAAGAATCAGGGAAAGTGTTGTGTGACACCTCCGATCACTTGGAGACGAAGATGCAAGCTGGTAGCTAATTTTATGTGCTTGTAGCATGTTGAGATATCAGTAGTTACTTTCATGTGCTTGTAGCATTTTGAGGCATTTGATTGTGTACAACACCAGAAACTTTGGGAAATAATGGAAAAAAATGAAATTTCCAACACATTTGATACAATTAACATCACTGCTGTATCTAGACCAACAAGCAGCAGTAAGAATAAATGGTGAAACAACAACTTGGTTTGAAATAAAACAAGGGGTCCGTCAGGGGTGAATATTGTCACCCTACTTATTTAACTTGTATACTGAAAATATAATGAGGAATGTTAGAGAAGATGTAGACAAAGGATATTACGATGCCATAACAATTGGATGTTATGAAATACCAGAGATTAGATATGCTGATTACACAGTATTACTGTCTACAACACAAAAAGAAATGAAAAAACTAATTATGTCAGTCCGTAGGAACAGCAAAGAGCAAAATCTCTATCTTAATGCAAAGAAAATTTAATTAATGACAATTGACAAAACAAACAAGGCAGCTGAAATATGTATCAATGAGGAAAAATTGGAAGAAATGGAAAGTTGTGAATATCTTCGATCGCTACTAACTAATAATGGAGATCCAATGAGGGAAATTAAAAGGAGGACATCTATCGCTCTTCAGAAAGTAAAACAACTAAAGAATCTGTGGAGAGGAGATGACAGAACCACAAAAATAAGATTTTTAAGGGCATGCATCTTTCCCATCGCAACATATATCTGTGAGACCTGGACACTTAACAAAACAGCTGAGAAACACATAAATGCCTTTGAATGTAAATGCTACAGAAGAGTTTTTCAAATATCATGGACACACAAAAAAAGAACAAATATATTATCCATACTACAAGAACTTAATATTGAAGGATGGCTAGCAAAGAGAATTAAACAGAGAAAACTTAAATATTTTGGACACATTAAACGTCATGATAATCTAGAGAAGACCGTCTCAGAAGATAATAATGGGAAACAGAAAGAGAGGAAAACCAAGGAGAAGATGGCTGCAAGACGCTGTTGTAATCTGCAGATGGATGCATCAGCAGCAAGCCATCTTACTTACAAGCGAGAGCCCTACAGGAGTGCTGTTAGGGAGGCAAAGTTTCGCAAGGGACATGCAAATGAATGAATGACTGATCATTTTGAGATATTAGTATTTACCTTCTATGTGTTTGTAGCATGTTGAGATATTGGCATTTGTAGTTGATGTAGTTCCAACACTCCTGATGTTGGCATTTGTAGTTGATGTAGTTGCAACACTCCTGATGTTGGTAGTTGTACTTGATGTAATTGCAAACTCCTGATGTTGGCATTTGTAGTTGATGTAGTTCCAACACTCCTGAAGTTGGCATTTGTAGTTGATGTAGTTACAACACTTTGTAGTTGATGTAGTTCCAATACTCATGGTGTTGGTAGTTGTAGTTGATGTAGTTACAACACTCCTGATGTTGGTAGTTGTACTTGATGTAGTTACAACATTCCTGATGTTGGTAGTTGTAGTTGATGTAGTTACAACACTCCTGATGTTGGTAGTTGTACTTGATGTAATTGCAAACTCCTGATGTTGGCATTTGTAGTTGATGTAGTTCCAACACTCCTGAAGTTGGCATTTGTAGTTGATGTAGTTACAACACTTTGTAGTTGATGTAGTTCCAATACTCATGGTGTTGGTAGTTCTAGTTGATGTAGTTACAACACTCCTGATGTTGGTAGTTGTAGTTGATGTAGTTCCAACACTCCTGATGTTGGTAGTTGTAGTTGATGTAGTTCCAACACTCCTGATGTTGGTAGTTGTAGTTGATATAGTTCCAATACTCCTGATGTTGGTAGTTGTAGTTGATGTAGTTATAACACTCCTGATGTTGATAGTTGTAGTTGATGTAGTTGCAACACTCCTGATGTTGGTAGTTGTAGTTGATGTAGTTACAACATTCCTGATGTTGGTAGTTGTAGTTGATGTAGTTATAACACTCCTGATGTTGATAGTTGTAGTTGATGTAGTTGCAACACTCCTGATGGTGGTAGTTGTAGTTGATGTAGTTACAACACTCCTGATGTTGGTAGTTGTAGTTGATGTAGTTCCAATACTCCTGATGTTGGTAGTTGTAGTTGATGTAGTTCCAACTCTCCTGATGTTGGTAGTTGTACTTGATGTAGTTACAACATTCCTGATGTTGGTAATTGTAGTTGATGTAGTTCCAACACTCCTGATGCTGACATTTGTAGTTGATGTAGTTACAACACTCCTGATGTTGGTAGTTGTAGTTGATGAAGTTGCAACACTCTTGAAGTTGGCATTTGTAGTTGATGTAGTTCCAACACTCCTGATGTTGGTAGTTGTAGTTGATGTAGTTCCAATACTCCTGATGTTGGTAGTTGTAGTTGATGTAGTATTAACACTCCTGATGTTGATAGTTGTAGTTGATGTAGTTGCAACACTCCTGATGTTGGTAGTTGTAGTTGATGTAGTTACAACATTCCTGATGTTGGTAGTTGTAGTTGATGTAGTTATAACACTCCTGATGTTGATAGTTGTAGTTGATGTAGTTGCAACACTCCTGATGGTGGTAGTTGTAGTTGATGTAGTTACAACACTCCTGATGTTGGTAGTTGTAGTTGATGTAGTTCCAATACTCCTGATGTTGGTAGTTGTAGTTGATGTAGTTCCAACTCTCCTGATGTTGGTAGTTGTACTTGATGTAGTTACAACATTCCTGATGTTGGTAGTTGTAGTTGATGTAGTTACAACACTCCTGATGTTGGTAGTTGTACTTGATGTAATTGCAAACTCCTGATGTTGGCATTTGTAGTTGATGTAGTTCCAACACTCCTGAAGTTGGCATTTGTAGTTGATGTAGTTACAACACTTTGTAGTTGATGTAGTTCCAATACTCATGGTGTTGGTAGTTCTAGTTGATGTAGTTACAACACTCCTGATGTTGGTAGTTGTAGTTGATGTAGTTCCAACACTCCTGATGTTGGTAGTTGTAGTTGATGTAGTTACAACACTCCTGATGTTGGTAGTTGTAGTTGATGTAGTTACAACACTCCTGATGTTGGTAGTTGTAGGTGATGTAATTACAACACTCTTGATCTTGGTAGTTGTAATTGATGTAGTTAGAACACTACTGATGTTGGTAGTTGTAGTTGATGTAGTTACAACACTCCTGATGTTGGTAGCTGTAGTTTATATGGTTCCAATAATCCTGATGTTGGTAGTTGTAGTTGATGTAGTTCCAACACTCCTGATGTTGGTAGTTGTAGTTTATGTAGTTCCAACACTCCTGATGGTGGTAGTTGTAGTTGATGTAGTTACAACACTCCTGATGTTGGTAGTTGTAGTTGATGTAGTTCCAACACTCCTGATGTTGGTAGTTGTAGTTGATGTAGTTCCAACTCTCCTGATGTTGGTAGTTGTAGTTGATGTAATTACAACACTCCTGATGCTGACATTTGTAGTTGATGTAGTTCCAACACTCCTGATGTTGGTAGCTGTAGTTGATGTAGTTACAACACTCCTGATGTTGGTAGTTGTAGTTGATGTAGTTACAACACTCCTGATGTTGGTAGTTGTAGTTGATGTAGTTCCAACTCTCCTGATGTTGGTAGTTGTAGTTGATGTAGTTACAACACTCCTGATGCTGACATTTGTAGTTGATGTAGTTCCAACACTCCTGATGTTGGTAGCTGTAGTTGATGTAGTTACAACACTCCTGATGTTGGTAGTTTTAGCTGATGTAGTTACAACACTCCTGATGTTGGTAGTTGTAGTTGATGTAGTTACAACTCTCCTGATGTTGGTAGTTGTAGTTGATGTAGTTACAACACTCCTGATGTTGGTAGTTGTAGTTGATGTAGTTACAACACTCCTGATGTTGGTAGTTGTAGTTGATGTAGTTACAACACTCCTGATGTTGGTAGTTGTAGTTGATGTAGTTACAACACTCCTGATGTTGGTAGTTGTAGTTCTGTTTTTTCTCTCACATATACCTCACATACCACATGTAATCGTAGAAGTTTTTGTAGTTTTACGAGACATAATGGTAGAGGATGTTGCTGATGTGCATCCATCAGTTATATATTATCAGTTGTTGTATTTGATAAATATGCATTCATCACTTGCTGTAGTTAATGTGTATTCATCACTTTTAGTTAATGTGCATTCATCACTTGTTGTAGTTAATGTGCATTCATCACTTGCTGTAGTTAATGTGCATTCATCAATTGCTGTAATTAATGTGCATTCATTAAATGTTGTACTTAATTTGGATTCATCAACTGTAGTTAATGTGTATTCATCTATGGTTTTAGTTAATGTGAATTCATTGATTGTTGTATTAAATATGTATTCATTAATTGTTGTAGTTGATATGTATTCCATCATTTTTGGAGTTGATATGCATTCATCAATTGTTGTAATTAATGGGCATTCATCAATTGTTGTAGTTACTGTGCATTCACTGATTGTTTTAGTTTATATGTATGCATTAATCACTTATTGTAGTTAATGTGTATTCATTAATTGCTGTAGCTGATATGCATTCATCTGTTGTTGGAGTTAATGTGCATTCAGTAATTGTTGTAGTTAATATGCATTCATGAATTGTTGTAATTGATATGCATTCATCAATTGTTGTACTTGATATGAATTCATCAATTGTTGTAGCTGATATGAATTCATCAATTGTTGTAGTTGATATGCATTCCTCAATTGTTGTAGTTGATATGCATTCATCAATTATTGTACTTGATATGAATTCATCAATTGTTGTAGTTGATATGAATTCATCAATTGTTGTACTTGATATGAATTCATCAGTTGTTGTACTTGATATGAATTCATCAATTGTTGTAGTTGATATGCATTCCTCAATTGTTGTAGTTGATATGCATTCATCAATTGTTGTACTTGATATGAATTCATCAATTGTTGTACTTGATATGAATTCATCAATTGTTGTAGTTGATATGAATTCATCATTTGTTGTAGCTGAATGCTTCCACCAGTTTTAGTTAACTAGTGTAGTTAGTGACATTCCAATGAACTCAGTGCAATGAATATCGTGATGGCATGAGCTTAATGTAGCGCATACCACGATAACAATGTGCTCAGTGCAGTGTATATCATTGTAACAATGAGCTCGGTTATTCACCCTTTGAAAAGTACCTCTGTGTGTCTTTCGCTCACTCTGTCTCACTTTCTGCCTCTGTGTTATTCATTCTCTTTCTCTCATTCTCTCTCACTTTCTTTGTGTCTTTCAACCTCTGTCTCTCAGTTTCTCTCTGTTTTTCTTTATTTGTCTCACTTTGTGTCTCTCACTCTCTGTGTCTCTCACTCTCTGTGTCTCTCATTCTCTGTGTCTCTCATTCTCTGTGTCTCTCACTCCTTCACTCTGTGTGTCCCTCACTCTCTATGTTTCTCAGTGTCCCTCACTCTCTATGTCTCTCTCTGTCCTCACTCTATGTGTCTCTCTGTGTCTCTCACTCTCTATGTCTCTCTGTGTCCTTCACTCTCTATGTTTCTCTGTGTCCCTCACTCTCTATGTCTCTGTGTTCCTCACTCTCTGTGACTCTCAGTGTCCCTCACTCTCTATGCCTCTCAGTGTCCCTCACTCTCTATGTTTCTCAGTGTCCCTCAGTGTCTCTCACTGTCCTTCACTCTCTATGTTTCTCTGTGTCCCGCACTCTCTGTTTCTCAGTGTCCCTCACTCTCTATGTTTCTCTGTGTCTCTCACTACTTTCTAGGTTTTTCAGTGTCCCTTACTCTCTATGTCTTCCTCCGTCCCTCACTCTCTATGTTTCTCTGTGTCCCTCAGTGTCTCTCAGACTCTCTACTAGAGTAACTGAATCATCATCAACACTAATAGATCATATTTATGTAGCTGATCCAGGAAACATTACTGAATGTACTGTCCCTCATGTGTCGCTGAGTGATCACTACCCCGTCTGCTGTACGTGGTCACATAAGGGGTATAAAATGCCTAAACACAAACATACCAGCATCAAATATAGAAACTTTAAAAACTTTAACTTGGAATTATTTTTAAATGATCTAAAAGTTTCGCCTCTTACGTATGTTTTCCAGTTAACAAATCCAGATGAGGCTATCGAATACTGGATCGAGATATTTCGAAATATTTTTGACAAGCATATCCCCATAAAAAAAATGAGAGTAAAACACGCAACAAAATCCCCGTGGATAACTCCTGATATTTTGCAATATATCTTGATATCTTCCTAGATGGTCTTCCCCAAATAATAACATCAGCAAAAACTTTAATAGATGCCAACTGTGACACGAACCATGAGTTATTAATAGCAGACACGAAGATAAAGATAAAAAATACAGTTGGGGATCAAAACCACTTCGCTTTGATTATAGAAAAATACAAGAACAATTCGGTGGAGACGTGAAGAATCGTTTCGAAATCCTGATGGCTGTACAGGAGGCGATGACATCAGATGAATAGTCTACGCAGGCCAGAGATATCTTAATAACAACAGCTAAAGATATGTTTCAGTAAAGAAAACACAAAAGAATGGATGGATTACAGCAGGCACATTAGAACTGATAAAACAACGTAGAGAAGTGAAGGCGCAATGGAAAGTGACAAATAACAATAAAGAGGAATATAAAACTTTAACAAAAGAAGTACGAAGAAACATAAGAAAAAACACAAAACAATACATACAAGATTGTTGTGAAAGAATAGAAGGACATCAGAAGTGTGGAAGAGATAGTGAAATGTTTAAAGAAATGAAGACATTGACGAGAAATGTCACACCTAAGCTAAATGTTATTTGTTAAGATATGGGGACCACCTTGACAGAGACAGATGAAATTCTAGAAAAATGGAAGGAATGTTGCAGAGGAATGTATGAAACAACTGGCTGTGAAACCAGAAATCAACAGTGTGAATTATTATTGGAGGAAAAATAACCTGAACCGACAATAGAAGAAGTTTTATAGGCAATAAAGAATCTGAAAAATGGTAAATCACCAGGATGTGATGACATAACAGCCTAACTTAAAGCAGGATGAAAGGAATGTGCAGCAATCTATTATGCATTATGTAAAAAGATATGGCATTCAGGTATTTGGCCAAAATAATGTTAGAGAAGATGTAGACAAAGAATATTACTATACCATAACAACTGGAGATTATGAAATACCATAGATTAGATAAGCTGATGATGCAGTATTACTGTCCACAACGCAAAAAGGAATAGAAAATCTAATTCTGTCAGTCCATGAGAACAGCGAAGAACAAAACATCTATCTAAACGCGAAGAAAGCTAAATTGATGACAACTGACAAAACAAATGAGGCAGCTGAAATATGTATCAATGAGGAAACTTTGGAAGAGTTGGAGAGTTTTTAATATCTTGTATGACTACTAGCTAATAATGGAGATAAAATGAAGGAAATTAAAATGAGGACGTATATCGCTCTTCAGAAAGTAAAACAACTAAAGAATCTGTGGAGAAAAACGGACAGAACTACAAAGATAAGATTGTAAAGGGCATGCATCTTTACCATCGCAACATATGCCTGTGAGACCTGGACACTTAACAAAACAGCTGAAAAACACATAAATGCCTTTGAATGTAAATGCTACAAATATCCATACTACAAAAACTTAATATTGTTGAAGGCTGGCTAGTAAAGAGGATTAAACAGAGAAAACTTAAATATTTTGGACACATAAGACGTCATGATAATTTGGAGAAGATCATCTTGGAAGGGTACATAAAAGAAAGAAAGGAAGGCCAAGGCGAATATAGCTGCAAGATATCTTTGATAATCTGCAAATGTATAACATCAGCAGCAGGGCATCTTGCTTACAACCGAGAGACCTATAGGAGAACTAGGGAGGCAAGGTTCCGCAAAGGACATGCAAATGACTGACTGTACTTGATCTCCACCTTCTTTGCAGTAAAATGTAATCTATTTTATTCTTGTTTTTCCCATCAGATGATGTCCATGTGTAAAGTCTTCTTGGATGTTGTCTAAAAGTGTGTTAGCGATCATTAGCTCATTTTCCATGCAAAACGCCATTAGACTGTCACCTGCTTCATATATATGTCCTATACTAAATTTCCTCACAACAAATCCTTCGTCTTCTACTCTTTCTGTACCAATCTTTTCAGTAAAATCGCCCATTATTAATACAATATCGTTTTTTTCGTACCTGGTCTATCGTCGTTTGCAGTGTGTTATACAATTCTTCTACTTCCTCTTTTTCTGCTGCTGCTGATATATATATATATATATATATATATATATATATATGTATGTATGTATGTATGTATGTATGTATGTATGTATGTATGTATGTATGTATGTATGTATGTATGTATGTATGTATGTATGTATGTATGTATGTATGTATGTATGTATAATTGTTACATTTCTAGGAGTGCTCTTAAGTCTGAGAGTGAGGATTCTATCACTTACTGGATTGTAACCTAGTATGTATAAACTTGGGAATAAATAGGAACAGCTTTATTACTTAACAAGTACAAAATTGTGACGCTTCGGCGTGAGACTTAATCGTACAAAAACATACAGGACGAAGAAATAGAGAGAGGAGATAAAATACTCGTATAAATTCACATGAATTATATGAAAAAAAAAATCAAATAAAATGAATAGAGCACTTGGTTATTTTTATTACTCGTCAAGTAATAAAGCTGTTCCTACTTTTCTTCTTAGTTTTTACATTTTGGTATCACAGCTTTAATTGCAGTAAAGAGTATAGTTATATATTCATACACTAATTACTGTATTAATCTAATAATGCTTGTAATGTTCATTTGCCCACGTATAAAAAAACCACTCCATAATAATTAGTGTATAAGTATATAAATATATTCATACACTAATTACTGTATTAACCTAATAATGCTTGTAATGTTCATTTGCCCACGTATAAAAAAAACCACTCCATAATAATTAGTGTATAAGTATATAACTATACACGAAGTATAGTCCCGTAATGTGATATGTGTCATCGTTTGCAAAAGATGCAGGATAACATATATTGGTGAGACTGGCCTCAGATTAGGGGACCGCATGCAAAAACATCTGTACGACATCACTCAGCATGCTTCGAAACCAGTCCGAAATCATTTCAATGGCCCCAACCACAGAGGCAAATCTGACTTTCTGGTTACAGCCATCAAACAATGTCACGCAGATGACACAAGCCGCCTGGCACTTGAGAACCGCTGCATTCAAAATTATGGGACGCTGGAACTACATGGGTTAAACTCGCTGTTTAGTTACACGTAACATTCTCTTCAATCATTACAGTACCTCTCCACAAAGTCCACCCCTTCTTACTTTTCAAACTTCCTCACAGCATCACTCTGCAACCCCTCTTCCCCAATCATCTGTTTCAACTTCTCCTAGCTAGGTCAATATTACATCACACACTCTCTCTCCCTTCCCCGGTTCCCCATCCACCACCCCCAGTTACAACCCACCGACCACATGTCACAGGTCTCTATTTAAACAGTCTCCACTTTCTACTAAATCCATTCCTGACACACACCGCCGGACAAGCCACACCTTACAATTTACAGCTAAGTACTCTTTAGAAAAACAAATTAAAAAAAAATTTTTTTTTAAATTATTTTAAATAGCATTCATGTGAATCCATACTTTATCTCCTCTCTCTACTTCTTCGTCCTGTATGTTTTTGTATGATTAAGGCTGACGCCGAAACGTCACAACTTTGTAATCGTTAAGTAATAAAGCTGCTCTTACTTTTTCCTGTTTTATACAAAAAACCACTCCACTCTTTCCTCCTAATTCTCCACCAGAGAATATAAAGATATTATCATCCTCGCTCTTGAAGTGTCCTGATCCTTTCCATCGATGTTCACAGATTCCCAAAATGTGGTTGTTTAATATTTTCATACATATGTCTGAATTACAGTCTTTGTGTTAGATAATAGTCTTATGTCTTGGTCAGAATTATAGTCTTTCTGTTAGATAATAGTCGTATGTGTTGATCAGAACTAAAATCTATGAGGTAGCTTATAGTCTTATGTATTGATCAGAACTAAAATCTGTGAGGTAGCTTATAGTCTTATGTATTGATCAGAACTAAAATCTATGAGGTAGCTTATAGTCTTATGTATTGATCAGAACTAAAATCTATGAGGTAGCTTATAGTCTTATGTATTGATCAGAACTAAAATATATGAAGTAGCTTATAGTCTTATGTATTGATCAGAACTAAAATCTATGAAGTAGCTTATAGTCTTATGTATTGATCAGAACTAAAATCTATGAAGTAGCTTATAGTCTTATGTATTGATCAGAACTAAAATATATGAAGTAGCTTATAGTCTTATGTATTGATCAGAACTAACATCTGTGAGGTAGCTTATAGTCTTATGTGTTGGTCAGAATTAAAATCTCTAAGTTAGCTTATGGTTTCATTCGAAAGTATCACACTATTATATAGCAGAAAGTATCACACTATTATATAGCAGAAAGTATCACACTATTATATGGCAGAAAGTATCACACTATTATATGGTAGAAAGTATCACACTATTATATGGCAGAAAATATCACACTATTATATGGCAGAAAGTATCACACTATTATATGGCATAACTTTCTATTCACCTTTCCTCTTCCCGCATTTCCCCTTGTGTATTTATTTTTTCTCTTCACTCTACTCTTTCTTTTGTTTATTCTTTCTCCTCTCTCTCTCTCTTCGTCTGTCTCTCTTCTTTCATCAGTTTTTACCTTCTCTCACTTTTCCAAGACAATATTAATATATCTTTTGCAGTGAAGTCAGTATTAATGTCAAGGACAATGAGGAATAAAATCTTATCTTTCAGATGTTCTATTTCCAGTTTTTCAAGGAAGTCTGATATACTAGTTTTAACTACATGTAAAACTACAATAAATAGTGGAGTTTTTACATTTTCCATTACTTCTTATTATGTTTTGTTAAGTTTTGGGAATATTTCCGATAACAATCACTAAAGTGTAAAGTGTACATGTAATATTATATCTGTCAGTCACTGAAGATGACACAGCGTGACATGTTTTCAACACCCTAACAGGTCCAGGTTAAGGGGAGGCATCACTCAGACAGACAGACAGACAAACAGAGGCAGATGGAGACAAAAGAAAGACAGAGAGGCAGAGAGATTCAGAGATGCACAGAGAAAGAGAGAGAGAGAGAGATAGACAGACAGACAGACAGAGGCAGATGGAGACAAAAGAAAGACAGAGAGGCAGAGAGATTCAGAGACGCAGAGAGAGAGAGAGAGAGAGAGAGAGAGATAAACAGACAGACAGAGGCAGATGGAGACAAAAGAAAGATAGAGAGGCAGAGAGATTCAGAGATGCACAGAGAGAGAGAGAGAGATAAACAGATGGACAGGCAGGCAGACAGAGGCAGATGGAGACAAAAGAAAGACAGAGAGGCAGAGAGATTCAGAGACGCACAGAGAGAGAGAGAGAGAGAGAGAGATAAACAGACAGACAGACAGACAGAAGCAGACAGAGGCAGATGGAGACAAAAAGTCAAAGAGAGTGAGAGGGAAAGAGAAGCAGAGGGATTCAGACATGCACAAAGAGATTGATTTATTGATTGATTGATTGAGCTATATTTCAAAAGGGTTAAGAATTTGGCACGCAGGCCCGTCTGACATTCTGCCCTTTATCATACATCTTTCACTCTATTCCAGACATTCTACAAACATGCTGTTCATGTAACAAACATAATTAACATTGAAGCTGAGAGACATAAAATGAAATATAACATTTACATTTCGCTCTTAAACGTTCACTCAGTACAGAAGTAACTACATAAATATATAAAATGAGGCAAACTACCTGTTGTCTGTTGGAAAGAAAAGATGTAATAAATTTTGTCAAGTCAGGGTGTAATCTATAAGTCTCAAGCTTTCTAACTAAGATTTCATGATCAATCATGTCAAACGCTTTTTTTTAAGTCAACAAGGACAGCACCACATAATTTATCATTGTTTATATTAGATAACCAACATTCTGTCAGAACTGAAACATACTACAACATTCTGAGAGAGAGGCAGAGAGGCAGAGAGATTCAGAGAGGTACAGAGAGACAGAGAGAGAGAGAGAGAGAGACTACTGGATTTGAAGATTCAGAGAATTTAATCTTGTGATTAAGCTGGTCTCTAGTGCAACTTCCAGAGTTGAGCTCAACTTGTAATACAGCTTGTTAGAGAGAAGAGAGATTCAGTCAAGTAGTTAGGTATGAGACTTTACCCGAGCAAGATGGCCAGTTTTTGTACAGAGTACCGAGCAAGATGGCCAGTTTTTGTACAGAGTACCGAGCAAGATGGCCAGTTTTTGTACAGAGTGTGTACTCCTGTCAGCCTGATGCAGGTCTACCCTAATAAGACAGTTTCCATGGCAGTGCCACTGTAAGTATGACAGGTGAGGACTTCACATGGGGTCTCAGGTGAGATGACTTCAAACAAGTAGCACAAGTTACACATTGACAATGTCACATTTCTTGCAGACTTCAAACAAGTAGCACAAGTTACACATTGACAATGTCACATTTCTTGCAGACTTCAGACAAGTAGCACAAGTTACACATTGACAATGTCACATTTCCTATTGACTTCAAACAAGTAGCACAAGTTACACGTTGACAATGTCACATTTCTTGCTGACTTCAAACAAGTAGCACAAGTTACACATTGACAGTATCACATTTCTTGCAGATTTCAAACAAGTAGCACACGTTACACATTGACAGTGTCACATTTATTGCTGACTTCAAACATGTAGCACAAGTTACACATTGACAGTGTCACATTTCCTGCTGTCTTCAAACATGTAGCACAAGTTACACATTGACAGTGTCACATTTCCTATTGACTTCAAACAAGTAGCACAAGTTACACGTTGACAACGTCACATTTCCTGAATGAAAGGAGCCCAGGCAAGACGTCTCGCAGTGACAGTTGAAAAGTTGACTACAGCATGCTACCAATGCCATCGATCAAGGGAAACATCAGGCCAGTTTAACGGCAGCTCATGATGATGATGTAGTTCAAATGACGGATGATGGTGATAGATGAAGTTAAAAGTAAAAAATACTTATGGCAAGACACAGATAAATTCCTGCAGCATAAACAACCACAGACAACTGGCAACAGCAGAAGACAGCGAAACACCTATCATGGCTCTCTCTCTCTCTCTCTCACTTGAACGTTCACATCATCACTAGAACACAGAACACGACCTCTCTCACATTTTAACTTTCACATTATCGCTAGAACACAAAACACGACCTCTCTCACACTTTAAAGTTCACATTATCACTAGAACACGAAACATGACCTCTCTCACATTTTAACTTTCACATTATCGCTAGAACACAAAACACGACCTCTCTCACACTTTAAAGTTCACATTATCACTAGAACACGAAACATGACCTCTCTCACACTTTAACTTTCACATTATCACTAGAGCACGAAACACGACCTCTCTCACACTTTAAAGTTCACATTATCACTAGAATACAAAGCACGACCTCTCTCACATTTTAACTTTCACATTATCACTAGAACACAAAACACGACCTCTCTCACATTTTAACTTTCACATTATCACTAGAATACAAAGCACGACTTCTCTCACATTTTAACTTTCACATTATCACTAGAACACAAAACACGACCTCTCTCACACGGTGTTAGATGAAAACTTCCAAAGTTAGACTAAACTTAAAAAGCCTTACAAACCATGCTCAGACGTTCTCTCTCAAATCACGTGCCTTTGTCCAGACAGTATATTTATAGCACTCCGAAACTGAGCCCTGAAGTTAGGGGCAAACACCCTATAAGCCAGAGTTTATAAACAAACAAGCAGTGGCGGTAACTTTACATGACAGTTGCAGGGTAGCATACCCTGACAAACATCCTGTTAAACGTCGTTATACAATACGTAGAGAATATGAAGAAATCACTGAACATAACGTAGATGATAACAAAGTATGACATGTGTTTTGTGGAAAATGTATGTCTTTCACATCCTTCTTCTAAGCGCTATACACAAGCAGCACACACAACTTTCGCACAGAGTATAAATAAACCCAGCACAAAATACTCGTACAATTATCACATATAAATGTAGCACATAAACGACTTATATCCCCAGTAAATTAACTTTTCCATGTAATATACCAGCGAAACCAGACGCAAACGAAGGGACAGAATTTAGCTATTTCTTACACAAGCCATATTATAATGTGCTTATCTCCCATTAGTGAACTGGACGCTCACGTATAATATTTAACTTCTGTCTCAATATTTGTTTGACTTCTATCTTTAACTGTGAATCATTCAACTTCAGTAGATTCAGTTTCTTGTTAAGCTGGATTAAGAAATAAATTATAAAAGAGGATGAATGCAAGCTAAAGTATGAAGTAGAAAATAATATCTGTTTCTGTATGGAAATATACGCATACAAACTTATTGCGTAGAGAGCTGATAAACAGACAAAGCAGACGAAAGAGATGACAGACAAATAATCAGACAGAATGGATGAACGTAATAACATGGGGAAAACACCAAGACTGATGGATAGAGACAGTATGGACGAACGGATAAAACTAATTCTCAGACAGATGTGATCCTCAACAATTTGGTCAATTTAATTATCTCTATCATTTAAGAGAGAGAGAGAGAGAGAGGAGAGAGAGAGAGAGAGGGGAGAGAGAGGAGAAAGAGAGAAAAGAGAGAGAGGAGAGATAGGAGAAAGAGAGATAGGAGAGAGAAAGAGAGAGAGGAGAGAGAGGAGAAAGAGAAAGAGGAGGGAGAGAGAGAGGAGAGAGAGGAGAAAGAGAAAGAGGAGGGAGAGAGAGAGAGGAGAGAGAGAAAGAGGAGGGAGAGAGAGAGAGAGGAGACAGAAAGATCATAAAAATCAGTTAAGCATTAACTAAAGCTGAATTTTTAAAAAAAAACGAAATGTCGCACATGAATTTCAGTTGGTATGAGGGGTATTTCAGAGGTAAGAAGAAGAGTATGAAGTCAAACTAGGTTTTGAAAAAAAGACACATTTGATATAAACGCTGGCTATGTTTTGAGTTAGATTTGAGCAGCGACTATAAATAGAACAGAAAATGTTCAAACATAATTCTGTGAACCAACCTGGCTTTGTTGAATATGTACATGCTTACTAAGAGATAGAATTCTAAGATATCTGTAGTCTTACTAAGATACAGAATTCTAAGATATCTGTAGTCTTACTAAGAGATAGAATTCTAAGATATCTGTAGTCTTACTAAGAGATAGAATTCTAAGATATCTGTAGTCTGTGCTGGATGCTTGTCACTAACACAGCGCATTTGATAGGGAAACTGGACGGTGCAATATAAATATTGCTTGCAGTTACTGAAGACAATTGTTTAAACACAAATACTGCTTGCAGTTACTGAAGACAATTGTTTAAACACAAATACTGCTTGCAGTTACTGAAGACAATTGTTTAAACACAAATACTGCTTGCAGTTGCTGAAGACAATTGTTTAAACACAAATACTGCTTGCAGTTACTGAAGACAATTGTTTAAATACAAATACTGCTTGCAGTTTCTGAAGACAATTGTATAAACACAAATACTGCTTGCAGTTGCTGAAGACAATTGTTTAAACACAAATACTGCTTGCAGTTGCTGAAGACAATTGTTTAAACACAAATACTGCTTGCAGTTACTGAAGACAATTGTTTAAACACAAATACTGCTTGCAGTTGCTGAAGACAATTGTTTAAACACAAATACTGCTTGCAGTTGCTGAAGACAATTGTTTAAACACAAATACTGCTTGCAGTTGCTGAAGACAATTGTTTAAACACAAATACTGCTTGCAGTTACTGAAGACAATTGTTTAAACACAAATAGTGCTTGCAGTTGCTGAAGACAATTGTTTAAACACAAATATTGCTTGCAGTTACTGAAGACAATTGTTTAAACACAAATACTGCTTGCAGTTACTGAAACCAACACTGTAGAGTCAGCCATAAGAGGAGCTGCTCAGATGATGCTTGGCAAAAACTAACGATCCTTCTTCTGTAGATGCTACATTGATGATGACATCCAGGTCACATCCGTGCTAGAGAAGGACTTGATAATATTAAAACGTTTATTCTTGTGATTAACTTGACTTCCATACCGTTACAACTTCTGTGGGCTTTCTTAACATTGTTGTCACCATAAGTCCTTCAGGACTTACTACTTCAGTGTACTATAAACCTTCAGGACTTACTACTTCAGTGTACTATAAACCTTCAGGACTTACTACTTCAGTGTACTATAAACCTTCAGGACTTACTACTTCAGTGTACTATAAACCTTCAGGACTTTACTACTTCCGTGTGCTATATACCATCAGGACTTACTACTTCAATGTACTATAAACCTTCAGGACGTTACTATAAATCTTCAGGACGTAATGCTTCAATCTGCCTGAAATAACCACATCAAGCATGCAAATAGAATGACTACTTGTAAAACATAACCTTTCTGTGCCTTGTACGGCACCAGATAAAGCCATGTGAACAGTGACCGTGTACGGTGAAGGCACAAGCTAACTGTACGATATACAGCAACACAAGTAACAAATATTTGACAGCAAAACTTTACTTTGTTATGCACTTACTAACATCACTCAACCCAGATGAGGAAAACAAAAACAAAAGGAAAGTAACATTAATGATTGACAGTCACATGTCCAGTCAATCAATCAACAGCAGTACAGAAAACGTTTATGTAAACAACAGCACAGTCGGCAGTTACCAAAATCATTCAACAAGTTTAATATAAGAAACAATGAGGATGGAATGCTGATGAATGAGGAAGATGAATCATCAATACAAGACGTGAGAAATCAATGATACAATAATACATACAAGCATTCCGACGAATTTGATTTTGCCACAGGAATGAACATGAAATGAACCCCAAAAAAGGACATACAAGTACTAACCTCACATCAATAATTCATCCGACCAGAAAACCACTATACAGCAACATTCTAACAATCTCTCGTTTTTTTTCCTTAAAAGGACAAACAGATTCCTACATTCTAACTACACTTCACAAAAGCTACAACTTTGTCCTCTAAAAAGGACAAGCAGACAACTATTCTTACATTCTAACAACGAATTAATCCAAACACTCTAGACAAATCACTAACACGTCTGCTCTCTCTCGGATCCCAACTTCTGCTTTCAAATCCCAAAATTCTTGCGAAGCACACACGAACAACCAATCACAATACAGAGTTTCTATAAGTCCGAGGCTAGATAAACAAAGACATTCATTCTTTATAAAGAGTGATATTATTCAAAACCTTTTTATGTCGTCTTATTGGAACAGTTGCCCATGGTGTAGGTCATGGCTCATTGTGATGGTTCACATAGTATGTTTCGTAAGACTAAGAAAAAATTGCTTCGGAAATTATGGATTCGCCAGTCAGCTGTGAGGAGACTAAGGTGGCTTCATTGTCCAGGGCATGCGGGAGTACGTAAAATTACAGTGACAGATAAGGCTGCTGGACAAGATAAAATATATTGCAGGCTGAGAATGGACAAGGGGCACATTGCTAAAGCCGTATTGAAAAGACTGCTGAAAAACGAAGAGTGGAACTGGAAAAGCAATGTAATTGTGAAGCGATTGCTTTAAGTAGGACAGATTAGGGGTGCTGGTAGAAAATCTGAATTGTGTGGGAGAAAACGCGTCGTAAACAACCAACACTTGATGGGAACTATAAGCAAACATGCTCTGGGATGGCTGCTGCTGCGTGCGCCGGGGCATATATAATTTGTCCTGAACGCAATGACGCCGGGGCCTGATTTTTATCCTTTGAATCATTCTTGTCTTACCATCACTTTGCTGCATCTTGTCATTTTCGCCGCGGGCGAAAGGGTTAATTTTCCAGCCCTTTTTATCCTAATAAGAATACTCTAGAGGCAAGAAGCCTTTGATAGCTTCCTTGTCTGTGATCATATCTTATCTTATATCTTATATCCTTCCCGTGCCGTTAGACGTCACATAGGGCTCGCAAAGTAGTTCGCCAATTTTTCCTGTCTTCGGCGAGTCTTTCAACCTCATCAAAGGATTTTATGCCTGTTAACTTGGCCTCTCTTAATAATGTTCTCTTCAGAGTTTCACGCGGTCTACCCCTTTTTCTTCGGCCTGTTGTGTTCCACTTGATAGCTTGTTTTGGGATTCTCTGCTCATTTCTTCTCATCAAGTGGCCAACATATGTCCATCTCCTTTTCCTGATCACCCGTGAGACTGGTTGTTGTTCAGTCATCTGTCTTATCTCTGCATTGTTCTTGAATTCATTCCACTTGATGCCGAGTATTTTCCTTAGGCATTTGTTTTCAAAAGAGTCTAATTTCTTTTCTATTTCTTTAGTTGTTTTCCAGCTTTCACATGCATAAATGAGGGTGGATATTACATTTGAATTGAATAGTCTTAACTTGGTTTTTGTGCTTATAACTTTTGAATTCCATATGTTCTCAAGATTCTTGAAGATTGATGCTGCTTTTGCAATTCTGATCCTAACTTCCTTTCTAGTGTCACCATCCTGGTCTATGTAGCTGCCAAGGTATGCAAATTGATTGACTTCTTCAATATCTGTCCCTTCTATGTGTATTTTTCCATTTTGATTGATGGGAATTTTCATTATTTTTGTTTTGTCCTTGTTAATTTCAAGTCCTATTTTGCTAGCCAGTGAAGATAGGCTATCTGTTTTTTCTTGCATGGAATTCACATTATTACTGATAAGAGTTATGTCATCAGCAAAATCAAGATCTTCTAGTTGGGTCCCATGTACCCAGTCAATACCTGTGTTACCTGTGCAGCATTTTTTCATTATGAAGTCTATTGTAATCCCAAAAAGTAAAGGAGACAGTATACATCCTTGTTTCACGCCTGTTTCAATCTGGAACCATTCACTCATCCCTTCTTCTGTCTTGACTGCACAACCATATCCATTGTATAAGTCCTTAATGATGTTGACAATTTTAGATGGTATTCCATATAGACATAAAATTCTCCATAATGAATCTCTGTGTATGCTATCAAATGCCTTCTTAAAATCTATGAAATTCAGTATTAATGGTTTCTGCTTTTCAATATGTGATCATAAGCATTGATAAATTCCTTGTCTGTGATCATAAGCATTGATAAATTCCTTGTCTGTGATCATAAGCTTTGATAACTTCCTTGCTTGTGATCATAAGCATTGATAACTTCCTTGCTTGTGATCATAAGCATTGATAACTTCCTTGTCTGTGATCGTAAGCTTTGATAACTACTTTGTCTATGATCGTAAGCTTTGATAACTTCCTTGTCTATGACCGTAAGCTTTGATAACTTCATTGTCTATGATCGTAACCTTTGAGAGCTTCCTTGTTTATGCACCGTAAGTTTGATAGCTTTCTTGTCTATGTATTGTAAGTTTGATAGCTTCCTTGTCTATGCATTATAAGCTTCGATAGCTTCCTTGTCTATGATCGTTAGCTTTGATAGCTTTATTGTCTATGATCATAAGCTTTGATAGCTTACTTGTCTATGCATCGTAAGTTTGATAGCTTCCTTGTTTATGATCGTAAGCTTTGACAGCTTCCTTTTCTATGATCGTAGGCTATGATAGCTACTTTTTCTTGATCGTAAGCTTTGATAGCTTCCTTGTCTATGCATTGTAAGCTTTGACAGCTTCCTTGTCTATGATCATAAGGTTTGATAACTTCCTTGTCTATGATCATAAGCTTTGATAACTTCCTTGTCTATGATCATAAGCTTTGATCCATTCTTTGTCTATGCATTGTAAGTTTTGATAGCTTCCTTGTCTCTTATCTTAAGCTTTGATAGTTTCCTGTTTTGTTTTTGTATGTGATATTTGAAAAAGGTATTTGCCGAAATATGACATCATAGTATTTTCTTCATTTATACTTCGATTACTTTCTGCCATTCTTGATCGTGCCCTCTTTCTTAACTCTTTCTAACTTTACGTAAAAGTGAGTTATACACTCCTGTCTACCTTTAGTTATACACCCCTGTCTACCTTTAGTTATACACCCCTGTCTACCTTTAGTTATACACACTTGTCTACCTTTAGTTATACACCCCTGTCTACCTTTAGTTATACACTCCTGTCTACCTTTAGTTATACACTCCTGTCTACCTTTAGTTATACACCCCTGTCTACCTTTAGTTATACACACCTGTCTACCTTTAGTTATACACTCCTGTCTACCTTTAGTTATACACCCCTGTCTACCTTTAGTTATACACCCCTGTCTACCTTTACTTATACACACTTGTCTACCTTTAGTTATACACCCCTGTCTACCTTTAGTTATACACCCCTGTCTACCTTTAGTTATACACACCTGTCTACCTTTAGTTATACACACCTGTCTACCTTTAGTTATACACCCCTGTCTACCTTTAGTTATACACCCCTGTCTACCTTTAGTTATACACCCCTGTCTACCTTTAGTTATACACACCTGTCTACCTTTAGTTATACACACCTGTCTACCTTTAGTTATACACACCTGTCTACCTTTAGTTATACACACCTGTCTACCTTTAGTTATACACCCCTGTCTACCTTTAATTATACACCCCTGTCTACCTTTACTTATACACACCTGTCTACCTTTAGTTATACACACCTGTCTACCTTTAGTGACAAAAATTCAGGACAAATGACACCTGCCTGCTTCAAGACCAGTTGTGACAAAAGTGACAACGTTTGTTTGCACTATACTAGCAGTGCACTTCACGAAGAGAAAGAAAGAAAGGAATTTGGAATTCATCAGACTTTGTAGTTAGCACAGGTGAAAAATGAAATCCCTGGCCACATGAACATTATACAGGTAGATGTTACATGGCCACATGAACATTATACAGATAAATGTTACCTGGCCAGATGAACATTATACAGGTAGATGTTACCTGGCCACATGAACATTATACAGGTAGATGTTACATGGCCACATGAACATTATACAGGTAGATGTTACCTGGCCACATGAACATTATACAAATAAATGTTACCTGGCCACATGAACATTATACAAATAAATGTTACCTGGCCACATGAACATTATACAGGTAGATGTTACATGGCCACATGAACATTATACAGGTAAATGTTACCTGGCCACATGAACATTATACAGATAAATGTTACCTGGCCAGATGAACATTATACAGGTAGATGTTACATGGCCACACGAACATTATACAGGTAGATGTTAGAATAGCTGAGAATTTTAAAGAGAACATTTAAACAGTTTACATATAATTTTAACTAGAATCACAACAAATGACATAAAGGAAATGACATGAAGCCACTGACACGACTTGAATGACTTAAGTTATACTCAATGATTTGAGTGGTATTTTGTGTACGTGAACTTCAAATATATGCTTGAGGATTACGATTTTGAAATAATAAGCAAACAAAGAAGCTGCTGATACCAAATGAAGAACGTTTCTCTCTTCTAATCGTGAGAAGTATTGCTACACGTAATTGATGATAAATATGTGCTGCTTTTCAATCATTTGACGTCTAGTGGAATGATTGTAAGAATTTTTGAACCACTGCTCAGAATTAAAATAATAAACGAATCCCTAGTAATCCCTAACTAGTATATCATCGATACACTCAAGAAACATAAGACACCCAGGCACGCATCTCCAACCACAGCACAGCAGGACTTAACAAGCAAGCGCGCAACTGGACCAATGTAGCAACAGTGTTGAGTAAATAACCAAGACAGCAGTGTTGAGTATATAACCAAGACAACAGTGTTGAGTAAATAACCAAGACAGCAGTGTTGAGTAAATAACCAAGACAGCAGTGTTGAGTAAATAACCAAGACAACAGTGTTGAGTAAATAACCAAGACAGCAGTGTTGAGTAAATAACCAAGACAGCAGTGTTGAGTAAATAACCAAGACAGCAGTGTTGAGTATATAACCAAGACAACAGTGTTGAGTAAATAACCAAGACAGCAGTGTTGAGTAAATAACCAAGACAACAGTGTTGAGTAAATAACCAAGACAACAGTGTTGAGTAAATAACCAAGACAACAGTGTTGAGTAAATAACCAAGACAACAGCCTTCTCCTTCTTGTCCTCTAACCTAAACTTAAACTGACCGTTATTCTCTCACTTCTGCTTGTGCCGTCTGCTTCTTCCAAAGTGTTCAGTCTCCTGCTTTTATGTGCAGCTCTGCAGTTGTCAATGTTGCCAGTGCCCGCCCTAACCTTTGACCCCCCAAGTCCTGAAATAGATTATCCCGGGGACTAACAGCGGAAGGCTACTCCTAGTCAACTCACTTTTTTTCTTTAACTAGCTTATCTCCCCCTTGCTATAACTCGTTTATTCTAACAAATGTCCTGTCTGCATAAATGAGGCCGGAGATATGCTTGAGGATTATGATTTGGAAATGATAAGTGAGGCGGGAGATATGCTTGAGGATTATGATTTGGAAATGATAAGTGAGGCGGGAGATATGCTTGCGGATTATGATTTGGAAATGATAAGTGAGGCGGGAGATATGCTTGAGGATTATGATTTGGAAATGATAAATGAGGCGGGAGATATGCTTGAGGATTATGATTTGGAAATGATAAATAGGGCGGGAGATATGCTTGAGGATTATGATTTGGAAATGATAAATGGGGCGGGAGACATGCTTGAGGATTATGATTTGGAAATGATAAATAGGGCGGGAGATATGCTTGAGGATTATGATTTGGAAATGATAAATGGGGCGGGAGATATGCTTGAGGATTATGATTTGGAAATGATAAATGAGTAGAATCATAAACTGACAGAGCAGGCAACAATTTCACAGAAAACAGGCAGTTTATCTCTGGGAGCAATTCCTATAACATTTATTCATTCTTCTCTGAGAAGAATTATCTACAACATTTATTCATTCCTCCCTTGGCAAAATTATCTACAACATTTATTCATTCTTCCCCTGGCAAAATTATCTACAACATTTATTCATTCCTCTCTGAGAAGAATTATCTACAACGTTTATTCATTCTTCCCTTGGCAAAATTATCTACAATATTTATTCATTCCTCTCCTGGCAAAATTATCTACAATATTCTCTTTCAAAATAGATGTTGATATGCAATATTAACAAAAATATTGGAGGTAAACTGTAGGGAATAGATAAGCAATAGTTACCTGGCTTGACTGGCAACCCTAGAGCATATGAAAAATGGTCAGAGACCGGCTGGTACCGAAAGTGCTCAATTCTAGAGGGCCTTCTCTGGCCAGGTATATCAAGAAAATGTGACATTTTAATTGGTCGGGATTTTGTAAGCTGAGCACGTATGAAGCCAGCGATTGGGGGAGCCATGTTATTGTTCAAGCGCGAATGAGAAATGTTATTTTTCGGATGACAACCAATATGTGTTAGATTAGTATGGGTTGTTATTTTGTGATGAGGATGAATGCAAGCTGTGGGCTCCCTCGATCAATGCCGAACCGCTTAGGTACATATTTTGTTAGTGATTGTGTTATGAAGGATAGTGAGTAATCATAATTAAGTGAAGATATAACTGTTATATGTAGGGTTTTGATGTTTTTATTTTTAGTGGTAACGTGGAAGTGATGATTATTAGGTACATTTAATTTTTATACCACTGATTTTGCACATATGCACTTGAATATATTCTTGCAAATTAATTACGTTTGTTACAATCTGAATCAAACTAAAAATTTAGGGAATGTGACAGATAAATGGGATGGCGACTGCAGTAAAACTGGTTCAAATAATAAAGGTAGACAAAGGTGTATGGTGCAGTTTTACAAGGCGGCAGAAGAGTAAGTCTCGTTTAGTTATATGGTTTGTCTTATTTGTGTATGTAATCCCCGTGGACACAAAAAAGAACAAATATATCTATACTACAAGAGCTTAATATTGAGGAGGGCTGGCTAGTGAAGAGGATTAAAGAGAGAAAACTGAAATATTTTGGACACATTAAACGTCATGATAATTTAGAGAAGACCGTATTGGAAAGATATATAATGGGAAAAAGAAAAAGAGGAAGACCAAGACGAAGATGGCTGCAAGACATCGTTGACGATCTGGAAATGGATGCAGCAGCAGCAGGCCATCTTGCTCACAACCGAGAGGCCTACAGGAGTGCTGTTTGGGAGGCAAAGTTCCGCAAGGGACATGCAAATGAATGAATGAATCCCCGAAAAAGGCTCACGCCTAAATATTGGATGTTGTATGTTTTCATTTATACATTCTCATCTTACTCTCATACTTTCTATTCGTTTTGTATTACTTGCTCACTCTTTCTGCCGCCTTGTAAAACTGTAACATACACCTCTATATACCTTTACAAATTTAGGGAAATTGTTCAGTGATTATGTTGTTGGCAATATAAATTGATGACTAACATATACATTGATAATTCATTCGTTGATTGTGGTAATTATGTAAACAATGAATTACGTCAATATAAGCTGATATGGTTATTTGAAGAAACATTAATGATTGTGTCCGTTTTCCTTCATTGGTGTAGTTGTGAATGTGTAAATATGTGTAAACTTCTACCTTTCATTTACCTATAAAGATAAAAAATACCAAGAATAAAAATACATATATAACATCGTATAAACAACAAACCTCATTTTAGAATTCTTTTATTTCTACACAATGTCTGAGTGAAAGCATCATCACCAAGGTCCGTTGTATACATAATAAGAGATAAACTGAAGAGAACAGAGAGAAGGGTGAGAAATATCAAGTTCGAGCAGATACAGAATTGTGAGGTGATGATTAGACAGTAAGTTGTTTAAGAATGGATCCAGTGTTGTTTATGAGTAGAGACTCGAACAATTCACAAAGATACGGGGAAAATTAATTAGATATAAGGCAGAGGAAGGATAAGAAAGGAGACCCTGGCCAGTCTAACGTCACGCTATAATATCAAGTCATGATCTCAGATTATGAAAAATATCATGAGCAGTGAAGCGTGACCAGCAGAGTGTGTAACAGGCAGGCAGGTAGACAGACAAACAGACAGACAAATAGATTCTTCTAACTTTGCAACAGATTCATGTTTTGTTTTCTGGTATGATCGTGACTAAACGTTGCTCAACAACTCAGGTCTTGACCACTGATCTTGCCAAGCTTGTTCAGACTTCCTCCTTCACTCCACCCTTCCTCCTCCTCCTCCTCTCTCTCTCTCTCTCTCTCTCTCTCTCTCTCTCTCTGCATTTCTTTACTTCTCTCTCACTCTGTCTCTCTTTCTCTTCCATCTCTCAATGCTAACTGTCCCTGGATAAAGTACAAACAGTTATTTCAAGGCTGGATCTTTGCTTGTGAGGGACCGAATTATTCAATAGTGTATATTTATTAGTCTTCACAGAGACGCGGGCATGAAGTGCAGATGATTTATGAAATATGAAGCTGATTTTATTCTAGACAGAAGCACATATAAGTGGGCGTACATAAAAATATATTTGAACATACACATACAAGGATGAGTAGATAAAAATGCACATCTACATTCAGACTAAAATAGATTATAAACATATAATGCCATAAGAAGCAGTTTGCGACGTTAAGGTACTGTGCTGTGTGTAGTGTGAATGTGTGCTGTGTGTAATGTGAATGTGTGATGTATATAGTGTGAATGTATGATGTGTGTAGTGTGAATGAGTGATGTGTGTAGCATGAAAGTGTGCTGTGTGATTCTTTGACGTATGTAGTGTGATTGTGTGGTATGTGTTGTGTGAATGTGTGCTGTGTGTTGAGGGAATGTATTCTATAGGTAGTGTGAATGTGTGCTGTTTGTAGTTTGAATGTGTGATTTGTGTAATGTGAATGTGCGTATTCAAATATATCCATACTACAAGAACTTAATATTGAAGAAGGTTGGCTAGTAAAGAGTATTAAACAGAGACAGCTTAAATATTTTGGACACATTAAATGTCATGAGAATCTAGAGAAAACCGTCTTGGAAGGGTACATAATGGGAAAAAGAAAGAGAGGAAGACCAAGGCGAAAATGGCTGCAAGACATCGTTGATGATCTGCGAATGGATGTAATAGCAACAGGGCATCTTGCTTACAGCCGAGAGGCCTACAGGAGAGCTGTTAGGGAGGCAAAGTTCTGCAAGGGACATGCAAATAACTGACTGACTGAATGTGTGCTGAGTGTAGTTTGAATGTGTGCTGTGTGCAGTGTGAATGTGTGCTGTGTGCAGTGTGAATGTGTGCTGTGTGCAGTGTGAATGTGTGCTGTGTGCAGTGTGAATGTGTGCTGTGTGCAGTGTGAATTTGTGTTATAGCTGGGCAGCATGATTGTATGCTGTGTGTAGTGTGAATGTGTGCTGTGTGCAGTGTGAATGTGTGCTGTGTGCAGTGTGAATGTGTGCTGTGTGCAGTGTGAATGTGTGCTGTGTGCAGTGTGAATGTGTGCTGTGTGCAGTGTGAATGTGTGCTGTGTGCAGTGTGAATGTGTGCTGTGTGCAGTGTGAATGTGTGCTGTGTGCAGTGTGAATGCGTGCTGTGTGTAGTGTGAATGTGTGCTGTGTGCAGTGTGAATGTGTGCTGTGTGCAGTGTGAATGTGTGCTGTGTGCAGTGTGAATGTGTGTTATAGCTGGGCAGCATGATTGTGTGCTGTATGTAGCATGATTGTGTGCTGTATGTAGCATGATTGTGTGCTGTATGTAGCATGATTGTGTGCTGTATGCAGCATGATTGCGTGCTGTATGTAGCATGATTGTGTGCTGTATGTAGCATGATTGTGTGCTGTATGTGGTGCTTAATGGGGGAGTTATTTGCTTGTAATGAGGCTGAGACGTGGATTGTGTTTGTGAAGTCTTGATGTTATAGTCTGGAGTGTGCAGTGAGCAGGTAGACATTTTGAGAAGATGAATTTTGAAAAATACAGCAACGAAAATTGAAAGTTGAAAACTGTTCAAGATACCTTTATGGAACTGAGATATGTAACGGAAATATATAAGTGAGATATGTAACTGAGATATGTAACTGAGATATGGAACTGAGACAAGTAACTGAAATATGTAACTGAGACAAGTAACTGAGATATGGAACTAAGACAAGTAACTGAGATATATAACTGATATATGTAACTGAGATAAGTAACTGAGATATATAACTGAGATATATAACTGAGATATGTAACTGAGATATGTAGCTGAGATATGTAACTGAGATATGTAAATGTCCTTTGTTTTTTTTTTTGCTTGTCCCATGTGGTTCCAACATATTCATGGATTCTTGTACTCGGAAATGCATGGTTACCTCTTTCCTCACTCACTCACTCACTCTTCATTCATTCATTCCAGCCACTTAAACCAGTCACTTTCACTAGTCACTTTCACCAGTCACCCTCCATTCATTCATTCAGTCATTCATTCATTCCAGTCACTTTTCTCAGTCACCTTCCATCCATTCATTCATTAATTTATTCCAACCACTTTCCTCAGTCACCTTCCATTCATTCATTCATTAACTCCAGCCACTTTACCCGGTCACTCACGCTTCATTCATTCATTCATTCATTCATTCAAGCTACTTTCCTCAGTCACCCTCCATTCATTCATTCTTTCATTCCAACCACTGTCCTCAGTCATCCTCCTTTCATTCATTCTAGCCACTTTCTTCAATCACCTTCCATTCATTCATTCCACCACTTCCCTCAGTCACACCTTCGTTCATTTTAACCAATCTCTTCATGTATCTTTCATTCACTCTAGTCAACTTTTATAATGAAGATCAAGACTTTGTTGTCATTTGAAACTAATAATACATTTAACAGACAAATCAACACACCAGCAGCGATTTCTACGGTGATAGGTGTGACATGTGCGATAAGTATTGCATGTGTGCCATGTGTGACCAGTGTGACATGTGTGACATGTGTTGCATGTGCAACAACTATGACATGTGTGGCATGTGTGACATGTGCGACAAGTGTGAAATATGTGATATGTGTGCTATGTGCAACAAGTATGACATGTGTGGCATGTGTGGCATTGTGCTGCATGAGCAACAAGTATGACATGTGCAAAACGTGTAACATGTGAGACATGTGCAACAAATGTGACAAGCGTGACATGTGCAACAAGTGTGGCATGTGTGACATGTGTGGCATGTGCAACATGTGGGACATCTGTGGCATGTCCAACAAGTGTGTTTTGTGTGACGTGTGCAACAAATCTGACATGTGCGACCTTATGACAGGTATGCGATAAGTATGACATGTATGGCAAGTGCAACAAGTGTGCCATCTGTGGCATATGCAACAAGTGTGTCATGGGTGGCATGTGCGACAAGTATGACATGTGTGATATATATGGCATGTGTGACATGTGCAACAAGTATAATATGTGTGGCATGTGCAACAAATGTGCTATGTGTGGCATGTGCAACAAGTGTGACATTTTTGGTATGTGTGACATTTGTGGCATGTGTGATATGTGTGACACATGTGCCATGTGCAAGAAGTGTAGCACATGCAACAAGTGTGACATGTTTGACATGTGTGCCATGTGTGGCATGTGAAACAAGTGTGACATGTGGAACAAATGTGACGTATGTGGCATATGCAACAAATATGACATATGTGAAATGTGTGGCATGTGCAACAAGTGTGGCATGTGTGACATGTGTGGCATTTGTATCAAGTGTGACAGGTGTAGCATGTGTGACATGCGTGACAGGTGTGATAGATATGACACAAATGTCATGTATAATTTGTACCAGAGTCATGACATATAACACAAGGACAGGCCAGGTCATAATCACGCTAACATCAAGTATATTAAATATCAGAATATCTTTACAAAAATCTATAGTAGTTATACCATTTATTAGATATAATCATTTCATTGTCATAAAATCACACATCAGTGTCAAAATCATCAAATGAATAGTTTTGGGTACAAAAAGTTATAATTATAAGTGATAAAGTGACAGGTATATTTTTTACTTAATTTGCTCTGTTATCAGAGTCCCCTCAAATCCAAGAAAAAGTTTTTAGTTGTTTAGAAAACTACTACACAAGGGAACAGAAATAGAATACAGTGGGCATTGTGGAAACAGGGGAAAAGAAATAGTGGAGATTGTGGAAACAGGGGAAAAGAAATAGTGGAGATTGTGGAAACAGGGGAAAAGAAATAGTGGAGATTGTGGAAACAGGGGAAAAGAAATAGTGGAGATTGTGGAAACAGGGGAAAAGAAATAGTGGACACTGTGGAAACAGAGGAAAAGAAATAGAATACAGTGGACATTGTGAAAACAGCTGGAAGACCTTGGTGGCACCTCTGGCACACAGTCACACAGATATGCAAGAGAAACTTCAGGTACTAAGCAAGAATTCAGCTAAACTTGGACTATATATTAACAGACAAAAAAAAAAACAAAGATAATGAAAGGTAACATCACAAGCAATAACTCTATAGTAATCGAGGGACTGTCAGTTGAAGTAGAGTATTTCACATATTTAGGCAGTAGAGTTGACAAATATAAGGAAACAGGAAAAGATTTTAAATCTAGAATAACTAAGGCCAGGACAGCATTTATCCAAGTTAACCAAATATAGACATCAAAGAACATCAAAACAAAAATCGAACTTAGGCTCTTTAAAACAAACATAAAGACTCTTATGCTACATGGTTCAGAGACATGAATGATGACAAAGCCAATACAACAGAGGATATAAACTTTCATAAACTACTGCTTGAGGAGGTTTTTAAACATTAAAGAACAGGACAAGACTAGGAACAAGGAGGTCTGGGAAAGAACGGGACATAAGTCTATCAGCCTACAAACCATGTCTAAGAAATAGAGGTGGATTGGCCATACACTGAGGAAACCTGACACCAGCATAGCAAAACAGGACTGATATGGAATCCTCAGAGAAACAGAAATCAAGGAAGACCTAGAAGCACTTGGAGAAGGGAAATTATGACAGTTCTCAGAGACAACGGATACACATGGAAGGAAACAGAATAATTCCATTCAGGCATACATATAAGAACGACTGGAGATATTTTACCAGTGAATTATGTTACCAGGGAAGTGAATGGCGATGATGATGATGATGATGATGATGATGATGATTATAGGTATATTTTAGGCATTTATGTATATATATATATATATATATATATATATATATATAATATACAAAACAACTACATTAAAGATGTGATAACACAGTGTTAAAACTATATAAAACAAAATTATAAATTGCTTTATTTATTAATGAGCACACAGTTCTAACATTTTGGTTTACAACTTAATCATACAAAACATACAAGACAAAGAAATTGGGAAAGAAGAGAAAACATAAATTATATCAATAATATAGAACAAATAGAAAAATGGTAGAACAAAAAAGACACCACTCACCTGAGACTTGCAGGAAGCGGCAAGATTAGAGGGGATTATCTTTTCCTGAATGTTGAAATTATTAGCCTTAACACGTACTGTGAGAATTCTAGCATGAAGATTAGTGAGGATCATCTTTTCCTGAATGTTGAAATTATTAGCCTTAACACGTACTGTGAGAATTCTAGCACGAAGATTAGTGAGGATCATCTTTTCCTGAATGTTGAAATTATTAGCCTTAACACGTACTGTGAGAATTCTAGCATGAAGATTAGTGAGGATCATCTTTTCCTGAATGTTGAAATTATTAGCCTTAACACGTACTGTGAGAATTCTACCATGAATTTTCTGGGGTGTAAGAGATCTAACACATATTTTCTTTGATGAGAGTTCTATCATGCATTTTCTCTGGTTCAAGATTTCTAGCACGCATTTCTTCTGGTGTAGGAGTTCTAGCATGCATTTTCTCTGCTGTAGGAATCCTAGCATGCATTTTATCTGGTGTATAAGTTCTAACATGCATTTTCTCCGGTGTATTTTCACTGGTGTAGCAATTCTAGTATGTATTTCCTTTTGCTGTAGGAGTTCTAGCATGTATTTTCTCTGGTTCAGTGGTTCTAGCATGTATTGTCTCTGGTGTAGGAATTCTCGCACGCATGTCCTCTTGTGTAGGAATTTTAGCACATATTTTCTTTGATGAAAGAGTTCTAGCATGTTTTTTTTCTGGTGTAGGATTTCTAGCACGTATTTCTCTAGTGCAAGGGTTCTAGCAGGTATTTTCTCTGGTACAAGGGTTCTAGCATGTATTTCTCTGGTACAAGGGTTCTAACATGCATTTTCTCTAGTGTAGGAGTTCTAGCATGTATTTTCTCTGGTGCAAGGTTTCTAAAAAGCATTTTCTCTAGTGTAGGAGTTCTAGCATGTATTTTCTCTGGTGCAAGGTTTCTAAAAAGCATTTTCTCTAGTGTAGGAGTTCTAGCATGTATTTTCTTTGGTGCAAGGTTTCTAAAAAGCATTTTCTCTAGTGTAGGAGTTCTAGCACATATGCAAGGGTTCTAGCATGTTTTTTTTTCTCTGGTGCAAGTTTTCTAGCATTGTTTTCGTTCTTGGATGCAGGAGCTCTAGCATGCATTTTCTCTGATGCAAAGATTTCTTAAGTCTAAAATGGTTGGAAACCACAGACATATTGGTCTCCTCGGCGGGCGCAATTGTCGTGGCGTGTAGCTGGTGAATATCTGAAGTGACAGCAGGTCTAAGTTTGCAGTGTCATTTTGTGAAGCTAACCATTTGAAAAGTTAATTTACTTACAGTTTCGTTTGGTTTTACTTTTGTTTTTTCTTCTTATCATTATTTTTATTAATACTGTTATATATTTATATACCTGAACTATAATAAGATCAAGCAAATTTATTTAGATTCAGTTAAATATTATTAAGATGTATATCTATCATCTAGATGACTATTTTCATTAACTGATTGGGCAAAAGTTATCAAACTGTAGAAATAAAAAACATCTACCTTTATTAACCCTGGGAAAAACAACATACAGGAGTCACGTGATAGATAAAGAAATTTTAGACTTGTAAGTTGATAGGAGAGAGTGTATAAAAGTAAGATACGTCACCTCTGTATACGAGAGAATGTATAAAAGTAAGATATTTCACTTCTATATACGAGAGATTGTATAAAAGTAAGATATGTCACCTCTATGCATGGTTCTAAGGACTGTTATAGCCGGAGATGGGGTGGAGGATATGCTCTCCACTCCAGTTAAATATCTCCAAGGCGTGCGTCTCAAATAGCCTCTGGCAGTCACGTTTAGCTTCTGATCTTCTCGTGGCGGAACTGTTCAAACTGACAAGAGAAGGGGAGAAGGGGAATATCTGGCGCCTGAAAACCAGACCCTTTGGGTAGATGAGAGTCTTGTTTGATAGCTCATGTGAGAGAAGGAAAACCCTCTGCTGGCGAGATTCTTCAGCTGCCGTGCGTGGAGTGAGGCTCCTCCCGGCCAGTGAAGAAATATGCGAATGGGATCGCTCCGCGGCGAGACCGTGGAAAAGGTGAACGAAAGGATTAAGTGAAGTAATCAGTAGTCTCGAGGTCAGGATTGCTCAAATCACGACACCTCTGCTCTGGAGGTCGGCCACCTCCTCTGTGCACCCATACCGGGTGGATTGCCTGAATCAGCTTAACCCAGGGGTTAAGACTCTGCTGGCGAGATTCTTCATCTGCCGCCCGTGGGGTGAAACTCCTTCCGGCCAATGATGAAAATGCGTTTAGGGTTGCCGAGCGGCGCCGCTGTGAAAAGGTAATGAAAAGGATAGAGCGAAGATTAATCGGTATGTCCAGTAGTCTCGCAACGAGAGCTAATCATACCACGGCACCTCTGCTCTAGAGGCCTATCCACGTCCGATAGACACCCATACTGGTGAAATGTGCCTAACAGCTTAACCCAGGGGTGAAACTTGATGACTACACATGTCATGGTACCTCCGCGCTAGAGGTCGAACACGTCCTAAACGCGCCCATACTGGGAAAATAGTCTAAACCGGCCTAACCAAGGGGTGAAACCTACTAGTGGCGAAGATTCGTCCTCCTGGACAAAAGCTCCGTCCTGGTCACAACTAGGAAGGGTAGCGGCCACGACCACAAAATGCTGAAGTCAGAGACACTGGACCAGTGCACTCTAGCTAGACAACCACCTTTCACTCGACGGGGATACATGCGTGTCCTAATCAAGCTGAGGTTTTCTGGTGAGAAAGACAAACGCTGGATTAGATGGGCAACCACCTCTCACTCGGCTGGAATATACGGATATCCAAACCACGTCGAGCTTTTCCGGTGAGAAAGTCCAACTCTAGGTTAAACTGGTGCAACGAAAACCACAGTGTCACGCAATCCCGCTTCGCGACCCACCGAGAATACTGGCCCAAGATCCACGATACTCTGAATCTCATGTGGTCTTCTCGTGGATCTCTTGTGGCTCTCTCGGGGACCACAGGAGGACCACAGGAACAATCAAGGACCATAGGAGTAAATTCAGTAGGATCACAGTGCGATCTTGGTGGTAGAAGCGAATAAAGAAGAAGAAGAAGCAGAAGAAGAAGAAGAATAAGAAGAAGAAGAAAAAGCTCTATGTACGAGAGATTAAATAAAAGTAAGATATTTCACTTACGTATACGAGAGATTGTATAGCAGTAAGATGTGTCACTTCTGTATATGAAAGATTTATAAAAGTAAGATATGTCATTTCAAACAACTAGAGACTGTATAAAAGTAAGGATGTCTACTTCTGAATATAAAATAAAATATGCATATGTAAATGTAAGCGAAAGTAAATGGTATGAGGGTCATACTGAAAGTCGTGAGCAAAGTTTCTTTAAAAATCAGAATTTATAGATTGAGAAAATATAAATGTATCACCTTTACCAGCGCCTTTTCCATTTCATGTGGAGGTCACATGACGTCACCATCATGTGTCACGCGAGCAGAAGCAAAATGGTAGGTGCTGAAGTTTCGTTTCATCAACTTGCTGTTATTGAATTCCTCGTTAAAGAGCAAATTCCCGCTGCTGAAATTAACCAAAGACGTTCAACTTGCGTATAAAGATGTGTGTATGGGTGTTAGCAGTGCTAGGAGGTGGGTGAAACATTTCAAAGATAGAAACACGAGCATCTAAGACATGCCTCGCAGCGGTCGCCCTTGAACTGCCTCCACTGAACGCAACGTGGAAAGGGTTACGACATTATTAAACAAGACAGACGTGTCACAGTATCTTAAATCGCTGTAAATCTTGAAATAGGGCACAATGCAGTACAGGAAATGATTGAAATCCTAGGCTATAGAAAAATGTATGCCCGCTGGGTCCCACGTTTGTTGACTGAAGATCACAAAGATGTGACAAAAACTCTGCTCGCCGGACAACTGAGGAAATTGATAAAAAAGGTTGGGAAATTCTTCCACACCCTGCCTATACCTCGACCTGGCACCCAGTGGTTACCATCTTTTCGGTTTTGTGAAAGAACAAATGCGAGGCCTTCACTACGACACAGGAGAGAACGTCCACAAGGCAGTGCGTCAATGTCTTCCAGTCAGCTGGAACGGAATTCTACCAAGAAGGTATTTTCAAACTTGCAGAGCGATGGAGAAGATGTGTGCAGAGAAATGGAGATTATGCTGAAAAGTGAAGAAAAGGACGAAGATTAAGATGATACATTTATATTTTCTCTCTATATAAATTTTGATTTTTAAAACATTTTTGCTCACGATTTTCAGTATGACCCTCGTATATGTATTTACAATTAACTTAAATGTCCTACGTGTATGTAAAGGGAACTCCTGATATGTGTATGTAAAAATAATTTGTGACATGACTATTTAAAAACAGCTTGCTATATATGTGCAAGGTCCGACAGTTAAGTGATGAGACTGATTTTATTAGGGCCAGGAAAAAAATGCCATCTATGCAGCAAAGCATAGAATCCAAAGTGGCAACCTTCATCTATAAACTGGCAACTTTTCATCGCCGCCTGATAAGCAGACGACAAACAAGCCACCATTTTGTTGACCTAGTCAGAGGTGCATTGTTACGTAATCAGCATGGAACAAAAAGCTAACATTAAATTCTGCTTAAAACTCTGAAAAAGTGAAAAGTGCCACTGAGACAGTTGAATTGATGGGACAAGTTTATGAGGATAATTGTTTATCTCATCCACAGATATTCAGGTGGCATTCACGATTCAAAAGTGGTGTGGAAACTATTACAAATTCAACTAGACATGGACCCCCAAATTCTGTTCAAAAGTCAGAGGATGATGGCAGATGAATTTGGTGTTAACCGAGAGACCATTCGAAAATTTTAGTGGAAGTTTTGGGGAAGAAAAAAGTTACTTACCGGTTTGTACCACATGTGTTGTCTGATGACCAAAAAAACACTAGCGTGTAGAGTACGCAAAAGACATCTTTAAAACGTGTCGCAGAAATAAACATTTATTTGATTGTTACAGATGATGAAACATGGATTTTCCGCTATGATCCCACAACTAAATGCCAAAGTGCTCAGTGAAAGTCACCATCATCACCAAAAGGCAAAACAATTCGTCTTCAAAAGTCGAAAGTGAAGATAATGTTGGTGTGCTTCTACGACAGTAAAGGGGTTATTCACAAGGAATTTATTCCAGAGGGACAGACTGTCACTGCCAAAGTTTATTTAAGTATTTTGAAACGCTTATTGAAAAGGATTCTCCGAGTCCGACCCGAGTATTCAACACCTGGCAGTTTTTTCCTTCTTCATGATAATGCACCGGCTCACCGGGCCGTAGTTGTACAGAAATTTTTGGCCCCAAAACAGGTGTGTGTTCTCAGCCATCCACATTATTCCCCAGATTTGTCTCCCTGCGACTATTTTCTATTACCAAAATCAAAGTTACCATTGAAAAGACGCTTCTTTGACGATATCGATGACACACAAAGGCCGTAACATCGAGTTTAGGGACATACCAACAGAAGAACTGCGAGGTTGTTCCAGTGTTCTTTAGATCGTGCAGCTCGCTGTATCAATGCACAAGGGAGTTACTTTGAATAAAATGCAGGTTATATCTTCAACTGTTGTTTATTTTATTTTTTATATAATTAGTCTCCTTACTTAATTGTCGGATCTTGTATGTAAAAAGAATGTGTGATGTTTGCATGTAAAGAGAACTTGTATGTGGACAAGAATTAATGAACTTGATTTTATTACCAAAACATTAGTCTATACAAGATTTCATAATCTAGACAGGAGCTCACAGAAGACTTCATAATCTAAATAGAAGCTCACACAGGATTTCATTATCTAGAAAGGAGCTCACTCAAGATTTCATAATCTAGATAGGAGCTACACAAGATTTCATAATCTAGACAGGAGCTACACAAGATTTTATAATCTAGACAGGAGCTACACAAGATTTTATAATATAGACAGGAGCTACACAAGATTTCATATTCTAGACAGGATTTCGATAAGATTTCATAATCTAAACAGGAGCTCAGACAAAATCTCAAAATCTAGACAAGAGCTCACGTAAGATTTCAAAGTGGTTATTTAAGAAACTGGAACTGCTATCTTAATATTGTATAGTTATTATAAACCAGAATTGTTATCTTAATATTGTGCGGTTACAAGAAACCAGAATTGGTATGCAAAACTTTTGTTAGGCGTGGAAAATGCCGGAATTTGCATTGCGTGTGTACCTGAGAAATAGAGCAGACTTTGCCCTGGCAGGCGATGGACTTAATGTATGCATGAGAAGAAAATCCCAGGTTGTGTTGTTTCTCTCGTACAAGTTGTCATTTTGACGAGAGGCTGGGATTTGTCCGCCCTGAGTTGTAAAATCGTGGACAGAGAGGAGCTCAAGAATTTGCATGTGAAGAACATCAGATGTTGGAGACACTTTCGCTTCAGTGAGGAGTCCTCCAGAGAAATAAAAGAATAAAGCGAAGTGAGATGGACTTTCAGATGTCAGATATGAACTTCTAGTCAGTACATTTTTTCTGAACAAAATATTAGAAGCGAAATTTTACCTGATATTATTGCTAATTTTATCAAACATAACAAAAATGTTACATAATTACATAAATAATTGTATCTAAAAAAAGTTGTACACATAATTGTATCTTTATATTTTTGCTGTTTGTGTCCAACTTTCTTGCCTTAGTCCAACTCATTCCCTGCATTTTCTGTTTCTTGCTGCAGGAGATTAAGTTTTATTTTCCACCCCTTTCTATCCTTTTATAGCCCCTTGTAGGCTTCGTTAGCTCCCTTATCTAGGCATCTTAGGCTTCGTTAGCTCTTTTGTCTAGGCATCCTAAGCTTTGTTAGCTCTCTTGTCTAGGCATCTTAGGCTTTGTTAGCTCTCTTGTCTAGACATCCTAAGCTTTGTTAGCTCTCTTGTCTAGGCATCTTAGGCTTCGTTAGCTCTCTTGTCTAGACATCCTAAGCTTTGTTAGCTCTCTTGTCTAGGCATCTTAGGCTTCGTTAGCTCTCTTGTCTAGACATCCTAAGGTTTGTTAGCTCTCTTGTCTAGGCATCCTAAACTTTGTTAGCTCTCTTGTCTAGGCATCTTAGGCTTCGTTAGCTCTCTTGTCTAGACATCCTAAGCTTTGTTAGCTCTCTTGTCTAGGCATCTTAGGCTTCGTTAGCTCTCTTGTCTAGACATCCTAAGCTTTGTTAGCTCTCTTGTCTAGGCATCTTAGGCTTCGTTAGCTCTCTTGTCTAGACATCCTAAGGTTTGTTAGCTCTCTTGTCTAGGCATCCTAAACTTTGTTAGCTCTCTTGTCTAGGCATCTTAGGCTTCGTTAGCTCTCTTGTCTAGACATCCTAAGCTTTGTTAGCTCTCTTGTCTAGGCATCTTAGGCTTCGTTAGCTCTCTTGTCTAGACATCCTAAGCTTTGTTAGCTCTCTTGTCTAGGCATCTTAGGCTTCGTTAGCTCTCTTGTCTAGACATCCTAAGCTTTGTTAGCTCTTGTCTAGGCATCTTAGGCTTTGTTAGCTCTCTTGTCTAGACATCCTAAGCTTTGTTAGCTCTCTTGTCTAGGCATCTTAGGCTTCGTTAGCTCTCTTGTCTAGACATCCTAAGCTTTGTTAGCTCTCTTGTCTAGGCATCTTAGGCTTCGTTAGCTCTCTTGTCTAGACATCCTAAGGTTTGTTAGCTCTCTTGTCTAGGCATCCTAAACTTTGTTAGCTCTCTTGTCTAGGCATCTTAGGCTTCGTTAGCTCTCTTGTCTAGACATCCTAAGCTTTGTTAGCTCTCTTGTCTAGGCATCTTAGGCTTCGTTAGCTCTCTTGTCTAGACATCCTAAGCTTTGTTAGCTCTCTTGTCTAGGCATCTTAGGCTTCGTTAGCTCTCTTGTCTAGACATCCTAAGGTTTGTTAGCTCTCTTGTCTAGGCATCCTAAACTTTGTTAGCTCTCTTGTCTAGGCATCTTAGGCTTCGTTAGCTCTCTTGTCTAGACATCCTAAGCTTTGTTAGCTCTCTTGTCTAGGCATCTTAGGCTTCGTTAGCTCTCTTGTCTAGACATCCTAAGCTTTGTTAGCTCTCTTGTCTAGGCATCTTAGGCTTCGTTAGCTCTCTTGTCTAGACATCCTAAGCTTTGTTAGCTCTCTTGTCTAGGCATCTTAGGCTTCGTTAGCTCTCTTGTCTAGACATCCTAAGCTTTGTTAGCTCTCTTGTCTAGGCATCTTAGGCTTCGTTAGCTCTCTTGTCTAGACATCCTAAGGTTTGTTAGCTCTCTTGTCTAGGCATCTTAGGCTTCGTTAGCTCTCTTGTCTAGGCATCCTAAGGTTTGTTAGCTCTCTTGTCTAGGCATCTTAGGCTTCGTTAGCTCTCTTGTCTAGGCATCTTAGGCTTCGTTAGCTCTCTTGTCTAGACATTCTAAGCTTTGTTAGCTCTCTTGTCTAGGCATCTTAGGCTTCGTTAGCTCTCTTGTCTAGACATTCTAAGCTTTGTTCGCTCTCTTGTCTAGGCATCTTAGGCTTCGTTAGCTCTCTTGTCTAGGCATCCTAAGCTTTGTTAGCTCTCTTGTCTAGGCATCTTAGGCTTCGTTAGCTCTCTTGTCTAGGCATCTTAGGCTTCGTTAGCTCTCTTGTCTAGGCATCTTAGGCTTCGTTAGCTCTCTTGTCTAGGCATCTTAAAGCGAGCAGTCTTGTCCTCTCAGCGTTCTCTGTTCTTTCTGAACCTTCCATCCACCCTCCTCATATTGTTTCTCACGTTTTTATCATCAGCGACATTTAGGCGGCTTTTGTTTAACATAGGTTTCTGATGGGGACAAGCTGGACTGCCTGGGACATAACACTGTGTGGGACAAGCTGGACTGCCTGGGACATAACACTGTGCTGTTTACTGTAGCCTTTGTGATCCTCCCTCCATCTCTCAGCCAACCTCTGACATCCACTCTGTGCTCTACTACGTCTGTCTGGTACAAAGTTCACAAATTAGGAAACAGGGAAACTATGGTACAGTAAAGTATGCTTAGACCTGGAACATATCCTAAGTAGTCCACCTTTAGACGTGAGAGAAATAAAGTAGTACACCTTTAGACGTGAGAGAAATAAAGTAGTACACCTTTAGACGTGAGAGAAATAAAGTAGTACACCTTTAGACGTGAGAGAAATAAAGTAGTACACCTTTAGACGTGAGAGAAATAAAGTAGTACACCTTTAGACGTGAGAGAAATAAAGTAGTACACCTTTAGACGTGAGAGAAATAAAGTAGTACACCTTTAGACGTGAGAGAAATAAAGTAGTACACCTTTAGACGTGAGAGAAATAAAGTAGTACACCTTTAGACGTGAGAGAAATAAAGTAGTACACCTTTAGACGTGAGAGAAATAAAAATATCCTAAGTAGTACACCTTTAGACGTGAGAGAAATAAAAATATCCTAAGTAGTACACCTTTAGACGTGAGAGAAATAAAAATATCCTAAGTAGTACACCTTTAGACGTGAGAGAAATAAAAATATCCTAAGTAGTACACCTTTAGACGTGAGAGAAATAAAAATATCCTAAGTAGTACACCTTTAGACGTGAGAGAAATAAAAATATCCTAAGTAGTACACCTTTAGACGTGAGAGAAATAAAAATATCCTAAGTAGTACACCTTTAGACGTGAGAGAAATAAAAATATCCTAAGTAGTACACCTTTAGACGTGAGAGAAATAAAAATATCCTAAGTAGTACACCTTTAGACGTGAGAGAAATAAAAATATCCTAAGTAGTACACCTTTAGACGTGAGAGAAATAAAAATATCCTAAGTAGTACACCTTTAGACGTGAGAGAAATAAAAATATCCTAAGTAGTACACCTTTAGACGTGAGAGAAATAAAAATAGGATTACATCTGACTTGAACATGAACTGCGGTAGGACGAGCAGCCTTCTAGTCACGAGAGAACAGCGTATTAACCAGCTCAGTTATGTAATACCGCAACAACAAAAAAGTTTTCTGATATCGAGGCCACAATTACCTGCCCAGCGAAAATCGTGACACCTGGAAAAAACACAAACCTATGACACAGAAATTCCGTGGCTTAGATTCAGTCTTTGCAGGTTCCAACATATAAGCATACACACATGGTCTCATGCAATCTCCGACAACAATAGCAGCAAATAAACGAATACTTTTTACATACACGTGTTTAGGCGTATGTGTTCTGTTACTTTATGTACGTCTATATGGGCGCATTTTGTGTCCACCTTTCTTACTAGAAGGTGTCCAGAAAAGTTGTCTATATTTTTCACCTATTTTTCTTATTGTTACCTGTTGTATATAACACCTGAAAAAGGCTTAACCGAAATATTGGGTTGTTGTACGTTCTTCATTTGTATGTGCTCATCTTACTTTCTGCCATTCTTGTTTCTGTCCATTTTCCTCACTCTTTCTATCTATTTTTGTAAAACTGAATCATACACTTCCATCGGCTTTCATTATCTAACACAAACAAATTGGATCATCATCATCATTATGTAGTTGTACATGCGAAAATAATGTTAAGTTACACCATTTCTGACTAAAGAATGTATTGTTGCAAGGTCAGATATAACTGATTAGAAAAATCTTATTCCTATAACAAAGATTTAAAAGTTTGTTCTGCTTATAGATGCATACATATAAAGAGCAGTTTTCTTGGCGTGACCTTCAGGTAGTATACTACACGATTCGTGGGGTGACTACAAGTAGGATAAAACAAGATTCTTGGTGTGATCTACAGGTAGGATAAAACAAGATTCTTGGCGTGATCTACAAGTAGGATAAAACAAGATTCTTGGTGTGATCTACAAGTAGGATAAAACAAGATTCTTGGTGTGATCTACAAGTAGGATAAAACAAGATTCTTGGAGTGATCTACAGGTAGGATAAAACAAGATTCTTGGCGTGATCTACAAGTAGGATAAAACAAGATTCTTGGAGTGATCTACAAGTAGGATAAAACAAGATTCTTGGAGTGATCTACAGGTAGGATAAAACATGATTCTTGGCGTGATCTACAAGTAGGATAAAACAAGATTCTTGGCGTGATCTACAAGTAGGATAAAACATGATTCTTGGTGTGATCTACAAGTAGGATAAAACAAGATTCTTGGTGTGATCTATACGTAGGATAAAACAAAATTCTTGGCGTGATCTACAAGTAGGATAAAACAAGATTCTTGGAGTGATCTACAGGTAGGATAAAACAAGATTCTTGGAGTGATCTACAAGTAGGATAAAACAAGATTCTTGGCGTGATCTACAAGTAGGATAAAACAAGATTCTTGGAGTGATCTACAAGTAGGATAAAACAAGATTCTTGGTGTGATCTACAGGTAGGATAAAACAAGATTCTTGGTGTGATCTACAGGTAGGATAAAACAAGATTCTTGGTGTGATCTACAAGTAGGATAAAACAAGATTATTGGCGTGATCTACAAGTAGGATAAAACAATATTCTTGGAGTGATCTACAAGTAGGATAAAACAAGATTCTTGGTGTGATCTACAAGTAGGATAAAACATGATTCTTGGTGTGATCTACAGGTGGGATAAAATAAGTTTCTTGGCGTGACCTACAGGTATGATAAAACACGATTCTTGGCGTGACCTACAGGTATGATAAAACAAGATTATTGGCGTGACTGAACAAGGAGAGAGAAAAGCAGAGTACTGGAATAACTAGTTCCACTTTTTTACGTAAAGATTACTCATATAATAAAGACAGAAAAGTTGTGATGTTGACGTAAGAGGCAATCAACAGATCAGCTGTAATGTTGATGTAAGAGACAATCAACAGATCCGTTGTAATGGTGACGTAAGAGACAATTAACAGAAAAGTTATGATGTTGACGTAAGAGACAATCAACAGATCAGTTGTAATGTTGGTATAAGAGACAATCAACAGATCCGTTGTAATGGTGACGTAAGAGACAATTAACAGAAAAGTTATGATGTTGACGTAAGAGACACTCAGCAGAACAGTTGAGATGTTGATTTAAGAGGCAATCACCAGAACAGATGAAATGCTGACACAAGAGACAATCAACGGAACAGCTGAGAATTTGACATATGAGATAATGAACAGAACAGTTGTAATAAAAGACAATCAACAGAACAGATGAGATGTTGATATAAGAGACAATCAATAGAACAGCTGAAATGATGGCATAAGAGACAATAAGCAGAACAGCTGAAATGTTGACATAAGAGACAATCAACAGAAAAGTTATAATTTTGGCATTACAAACAATCAAAAGAACAATTGTAAATGTGACGTAAGAGACAATCAACAGAAAAGTTATAATTTTGGATTACAAACCATCAAAAGAATAGTTGTAAATGTGACGTAAGAGACAATCAACAGAAAAGGTGTAATGTTGACCTAAGAGACAATCAATAAAACAGTTATGATGTTGGCATAAGAATAATCAACAGAACCGTCTATAACATTGCAGATAACATTATTTGGTTTATTATGTAGGAAACAGAAGAATGGTTAATATTATGCATTTTACCACGTTTTGATACCGTTTTTCTATATACATATATATAGATATATTGATAGTGATATTATGTTGCTTATGAGCAGTTGTTCAGTATTTGGATGGGCAGTTTTGCTATGTTCTTGTTTTATGAAGGCCTTCACATATTTTATGAGAAGACCAGTTCAATGCATTGGTAATGTAGGTCCTTACGTGTGTACTGTGGACTGATACTCCATTAGTATAGTGTTGTGTTTTCATGATGAGTGTCATTGTTGTTTTTGTTGTAATAAATGTATTGTATCAAGTTTGTACAAGCATTGAGGTGTTCCTTATGTTTCATATTGGTACGAGAGTGGTGTAGGAGCAACATATAAATTTGGTTGAACGGTTGGTGACCCACGGATCCAGAAACCAGAATGGTCGTGATTTGATTTTCTCTAAAAATGCTGACTTGTTGCGCAGTACGGTCGCACAATAAGAACAAATTATCTAATTAAGTTAATTAACATTTAGTAAGTCACCCACTCTCCTCCCCCGCCACTTCCATTCACTCTCACCTTTTACAATATGAAGTTTGAAATGTTTAAACGTCTTTAGTAAGGGTTAAAGTCACTTCGCTACTCTTTCTTCACAACATGCGTCGTGCCAAAACTTAACGCTGTATTGGTGCTCCATAACTGAGAAGGACAGACAGGCAGAAAAACAGGGTTAAGCGCAGACCCACCTGACTTCCTGTCTTTTATCTTTTAGTGTTATTATGTCACAAACAATGAGGGCAGCGCAGTATATTGCCCACATAGTTAGCATAAGTCAACATTGTAATTGCTCGTTCCTCCTGTTATGCACACATTCAGTATATAAACAACAAAACATAAGCTATGTAGTTATTCTACCACATTAACTTCAACAACTGAACAAATACTTATGGAACAGCCGTACATTATTCAAAACACTGAAGAAATACTTATGGAACAGTCATACATTAAAAAAAAACAGAAAAAAATACTTATGGAACTGTCATACATTAATCAAAACACCGAAGAAATACTTATGGAACAGTCCTACATTAATCAAAACACTGAAAAAATACTGTCATACATTAATCAAAACACTGAAAAAATACTGTCATACATTAATCAAAACACTGAAAAAATACTGTCATACATTAATCAAAACACTGAAGAAATCCTTATGGAACAGTCCTACATTTATCAATACACCGACTGCAAGAAAGCTAAAAAATGAGAATGATTTTTCCGGTATGAGTTATCTGCAATAAGAATGTAAAGAACGCCAGCCTGAGATGAAGGATAAAACAAGAAAGTTGTGATGAAGGATAAAACATGATGAGAGTTGTGATAAAGGATAAAACATGAGAGTTGTGATGAAGGATAAAACATGACAGTTGTGATGAAGAATAAAACATGATGAGAGTTGTGATGAAGGATAAAACATGATGAGAGTTGTGATGAAGGATAAAACATGATGAGAGTTGTGATGAAGGATAAAACATGAGAGTTGTGATGAAGGATATAACATGATGAGAGTTATGATGAAGAATAAAACATGATGAGAGTTGTGATGCATATGAGTAAGTGAAGTGACAGTAAATAAATGCTGTACTCACCAGCGTTCTCTGTTCCAATTTCCTCTTTAATATTGAGCAAAGCTTCTTGCGTACTCTCGAATTTGTAGTAGGGTACATGGAAGTGATACTGCTCACTGAGAGTGAAGTGCAGACTGTCAGCCAGAACATGGCACATGTATTCCAGAAACGCGTCCAGACCTCGAGGCTCGTAGATCACTTTCATTTGATGCCAGTTTAACTTTGTGCCCTACGAATTTGGCAGATAATAGATATTACTTTCTCAATTTGTTCACCATCATCATCATCATCACTGTCATTATTATCAGTGCAATGTAGAGTTTATCAATTTTTCTTCTCGAGAGATTTTTCAATCCTTAAAATATTTTTTATTATATATACTACTCGATTTAGACATTTATAGCAAAACTAAGATTGCTTTTTTACTCGATTTAGATATTTATATCAAAACTAAGATTACTTTTTGACTCGATTTAGACATTTATATCAAAACTAAGATTACTTTTTGACTCGATTTAGACATTTATATCAAAACTAAGATTTACTTTTTAACTCGATTTAGACATTTATAGCGAAACTAAGATTACTTTTTAACTCGCCCTCTTCTATTCCTTTTCTGATTGACAAATGTGAAACATTTTTCTTCTATAATCATGACAAACATTTTTTTTTCTATGTAATCATGTCTCGTTTGTCTCAGGCGATGTCAAAATTGTGTGTTTATATTGACCATGACTAATGAGAAGAATGGGCTAACATTACACTTTCGACCTTATTTTGACACTCAGTGATAGAGATTGATAATAGACTGTTTTGTGTGTATGTGTGCGAGAGAGAGACAGACAGATTGGTAGATAGACAGATAAATATAGGCAGACAGAGAAACAGACAGACAGAAGGCAGACAAGCAGGCAGACAGACAGACAGACACATAGACAGGCAGACGGACAGACAGACAGGCAGGTAGAGAGGCAGGCAGGCAGACAGACAGACATGCAGGCAGACAGACAGACAGGAAGATAGATAGATAGATAGATAGATAGATAGATAGATAGATAGATAGATAGATAGATAGATAGATAGATAGATAGATAGATAGATAGATAGATAGATAGATAGATAGATAGACAGTAACAATGTGAATTCCATGCAAGAAAAAACAGACAGCTTGTCTTCACTGGCTAGCAAAATAGGATTTGAAATTAACAAGGACAAAACAAAAATAATGAAACTTTCCATTAATCAAAATGGAAAAATACACGTATATGGGACAGATGTTAAAGAAGTCAATCAATTTGAATACTTTGTCAGTTACATAGACCAGGATGGTGACACCAGAAAGGAAGTTAGAATTAGAACTGCAAAAGCAGCATCAATCTTCAAGAATCTTGAGAACATATGGCAATCAAAATTTATAAGCACAAAAACCAAGTTAAGATTATTCAATTCAAATGTAATAGCCACCCTCATTTATGTCTGCTAAAGCTGGAAAACAACTAAAGAAATAGACAAGAAATTAGACTCTTATCAAAAACAAATGCTTAAGGAAAATACTCGGCATCAAGTGGAATGAATTCAATAACAATGCAGAGATAAGACAAATGACTGAACAACAACCAGTCTCATGGGTGATCAGGAAAAGGAGATGGACATATGTTGGTCATTTGATGAGAAGAAATGATCAGAGAATCTCAAAACAAGCTATCAAGTGGAACACCACAGGCCAAAGAAAAAGAGGCAGACCACTTGAAACTCTAAAGAGGACATTGTTAAGAGAGGCCAAATTAATAGGCATGAAATCCCTAGCTGAGGTTGAAAATCTCACCGTAAACAGGAAAAAATGGCAAACTACCTTGCCAGCCATATGTAACTTTTAACAGTACAGGAAGGATATAAGATATAGGATATACAAGATGTATCTTCTCACTTTACTATATCTAACTGTTTATGTAGTTAGTTATAATAAAGTAAGAAAATATGTAAGAAGATGTTACTCTACATAAACTGTTAGATATAGTAAAGTAAGAAGATGTATAAGAATATGTTATATATCTTATATATCTCCTTACTTTAATATATCTAACAGTTTATGTATAATAATATTTTCTTATATATCTTCTTACTTAATATGTCTAACAGTTTATACAGAATAACATCTTTTTATAAATGGGGAATACCTTGACAGAGACAGAGGACATTCTATAAATGGAAGAATATTGCAGAGGAATGTATGAAACAACTGACTGTGAAAGCAGAAATCAACAGTGTCAAGTATTATTGGAGGAGAAAGAACCCAAACCGACAATAGAAGAAGTTTTATGGGCAATAAAGAATCTGAAAAATAGTAAATCACCAGGATGTGATGAGATAACAGCTGAGCTTATTAACTCAGGAGGAAATGAATGTACAACAATCTATCATGCACTATGTAAAAAGATATGGCATTCAGGTATTTGGCCAAAAGAGTGGAAAAGAATTGTATTCATACCACTGCCAAAAAAGGATAACCTGAAATTATGCACAAACTACAGAACTGTTGCCCTGATTAGTAGTGCTAGTAAAATTCTGTTAAAAATCATAATGGTTAGTCTTCGTAAGAAAATAGAAGAAGAAGTCAATATGGTCCTTGCTGGTTTCAGGCAAGGAAGAGGATCAAGAGATCATATATTCAATATAAGATTAATAATAGCGAAATATAGAGAGTTTAATGTGAATCTATATTTATCCTTTATAGACTACTCAAAGACATTTGATTGTGTACAACACCAGAAACTTCTGGAAATAATGGGGAAAATGGGATTTCCAACACATTTGATACAATTAACATCACTGCTGTATCTAGACCAACAAGCAGCAGTAAGAATAAATGATGAAATAACAACTTGGTTTGACATAAAACAAGGGGTCCGTCAGGGGTGCATACTGTCGCCTTACTTATTTAAGTTGTATACTGAAAATATAATGAGGAATGTTAGAGAAGATGTTGACAAAGAATATTATGATGCCATAACAACTGGAGGTTATGAAATACCAGAAATTAGATATGCTGATGACACAGTATTACAGTCTACAACACAAAAAGGAATGGAAAAACTAATTATGTCAGTCCGTAAGAACGGCGAAGAGCAAAACCTCTATCTTAATGTGAAGAAAACTAAATTGATGACAACTGACAAAACAAACAAGGCAGCTGATATATGTATCAATGAGGAAAAACAAGAAGAAGTAGAGAGTTTTGAATATCTTGGATCACTACTAACTCATAATGGAGATACAATGAGGGAAATTAAAAGGAGGACATCTATCGCTCTTCAGAAAGTAAAACAACTAAAGAATCTGTAGAGAGGAACAGACAGAACTACAAAATTAAGATTTTTAAGGGCATGCATCTTTCCCATCACAATATATGCCTGTGTGACCCGGACACTTAACAAAACAGCTGAGAAACACATAAATGCCTTTGAATGTAAATGCTACAGAAGAGTTTTTCAAATATCATAGGCACAAAAAGAACAAATATATCCATACTACAAGAACTTAATACTGAAGAAGGCTGACTAGTAAAGAGGATTAAACAGAGAAAACTTAAATATTTTTGGACACACTAAACATCATGATAATCTAGAGAAGACTATCTTGGAAGGATACATAATGGGAAACAGAAAGAGAGGAAGACCAAGTCGAAGATGGCTGCAAGACATCACTGAGGATCTGCAAATGGATGCATTAGCACTAGGCCATCTTGCTCAAAACTGAGAGGCCTACAGGAGTGCTGTTAAGAAGGCAAAGTTCTGCAAGGGACATGTAAATGAATGAATGAATGATATATCTTCTTACTTTACTATATCTAACAGTTTATGTAAAATAACATCTTCTTATATATCTTATTACTTTACTATATCTAACAGTTATCTTACAGTTTATGTAGAATAACATCTTCTTATAAATCTTCTTACTTTACCATATCTAACAGTTTATGTAGAATAACATTTTCTTATATATCTTCTTACTTTATTATATCTAACAGTTTATATAGAATAACATCTTCTTATATATCTTATTACTTTACCATATCTAACAGTTTATGTAGAATAACATCTACTTACATATTTTCTTACTTTATTATATCTAACAGTTTATATAGAATAACATTTTCTTATATATCTTTTTACTTTATTACATCTAACAGTTTATGTAGAATAACATATTCTTATACATCTTCTTACTTTACTATATCTAACAGTTTATGTAGAGTAACATCTTCTTACATATTTTCTTACTTTATTATATCTAACAGTTTATATAGAATAACATTTTATTATATATCTTCTTACTTTATTATATTTAACAGTTATCTAACAGTTTATGTAGAATAACATCTTCTTATAAATCTTCTTACTTTACTATATCTAACAGTTATCTAACAGTTTATGTAGAATAACATCTTCTTATATATCTTCTTACTTTATTATATTTAACAGTTATCTAACAGTTTATGTAGAATAACATTTTCTTATAAATCTTCTTATTTTACTATATCTAACAGTTATCTTACATTTTATGTAGAATACCATCTTCTTATAAACCTTCTTACTTTACTATATCTAACAGTTTATGTAGAATAACATCTTCTTATAAATCTTCTTACTTTACCATATCTAACAGTTTATGTAGAATAACATCTTGTTATATATCTTCTTACTTTACTATATCTAACAGTTTATGTAGAATAACATCTTCTTATATATCTTCTTACTTTACTATATCTAACAGTTTATGTAGAATAACATTTTCTTATAAATCTTCTTATTTTACTACATCTAACAGTTATCTTACAGTTTATGTAGAATAACATCTTCTTATAAACCTTCTTACTTTACTATATCTTACAGTTTATGTAGAATAACATTTTCTTATATATCTTCTTACTTTATTATATCTAACAGTTTATATAGAATAACATCTTCTTATATATCTTATTACTTTACCATATCTAACAGTTTATGTAGAATAACATCTACTTACATATTTTCTTACTTTATTATATCTAACAGTTTATATAGAATAACATTTTCTTATATATCTTTTTACTTTATTACATCTAACAGTTTATGTAGAATAACATATTCTTATACATCTTCTTACTTTACTATATCTAACAGTTTATGTAGAGTAACATCTTCTTACATATTTTCTTACTTTATTATATCTAACAGTTTATATAGAATAACATTTTATTATATATCTTCTTACTTTATTATATTTAACAGTTATCTAACAGTTTATGTAGAATAACATCTTCTTATAAATCTTCTTACTTTACTATATCTAACAGTTATCTAACAGTTTATGTAGAATAACATCTTCTTATATATCTTCTTACTTTATTATATTTAACAGTTATCTAACAGTTTATGTAGAATAACATTTTCTTATAAATCTTCTTATTTTACTATATCTAACAGTTATCTTACATTTTATGTAGAATACCATCTTCTTATAAACCTTCTTACTTTACTATATCTAACAGTTTATGTAGAATAACATCTTCTTATAAATCTTCTTACTTTACCATATCTAACAGTTTATGTAGAATAACATCTTGTTATATATCTTCTTACTTTACTATATCTAACAGTTTATGTAGAATAACATCTTCTTATATATCTTCTTACTTTACTATATCTAACAGTTTATGTAGAATAACATTTTCTTATAAATCTTCTTATTTTACTACATCTAACAGTTATCTTACAGTTTATGTAGAATAACATCTTCTTATAAACCTTCTTACTTTACTATATCTTACAGTTTATGTAGAATAACATCTTCTTATAAATCTTCTTACTTTACCATATCTAACAGTTTATGTAGAATAACATCTTCTTATATATCTTCTTACTTTGCTATATCTAACAGTTTATGTAGAATAACATCTTCTTATATATCTTCTTACTTTACTATATCTAACAATTTATGTAGAATAACATCTTCTTATAAACCTTCTTACTTTAATATATATAACAGTTTATGTAGAATAACATTTTCTTATAAATCTTCTTATTTTACTATATCTAACAGTTATCTTACATTTTATGTAGAATACCATCTTCTTATAAACCTTCTTACTTTACTATATCTAACAGTTTATGTAGAATAACATCTTCTTATAAATCTTCTTACTTTACCATATCTAACAGTTTATGTAGAATAACATCTTCTTATATATCTTCTTACTTTACTATATCTAACAGTTTATGTAGAATAACATCTTCTTATATATCTTCTTACTTTACTATATCTAACAGTTTATGTAGAATAACATTTTCTTATAAATCTTCTTATTTTACTATATCTAACAGTTATCTTACAGTTTATGTAGAATAACATCTTCTTATAAACCTTCTTACTTTACTATATCTAACAGTTTATGTAGAATAACATCTTCTTATATATCTTCTTACTTTACTATATCTAACAGTTTATGTAGAATAACATCTTCTTATAAACCTTCTTACTTTACTATATCTAAAAGTTTATGTAGAATAACATCTTCTTATAAATCTTCTTACTTTACTATATCTAACAGTTAATGTAGAATAACATTTTCTTATAAATCTTCTTATTTTACTATATCTAACAGTTTATGTAGAATAACATCTTCTTATATATCTTCTTACTTTACTATATCTAACAGTTATCTAACAGTTTATGTAGAATAACATCTTCTTATATATCTTCTTACTTTACCATATCTAACAGTTTATGTAGAATAACATCTTCCTATATATCTTCTTACTTTACTATATCTAACAGTTTATATAGAATAACATCTTCTTATATATCTTCTTACTTTACTATATCTAACAGTTTGTGTTGAGCGATCTTGTTCTGTCTGTGCGCACGTTATCCCTATCTTACTGTCGGCCGTTCTTAGTGTAACCATTAAGTAGAAATCATATGCACATCTTATTTACAATCCTTCTTGATTCAAATTGCTATATCTTTTTATCCTCAACTCCTGTTCGTCTTCATTATTACTACATCATTTTCAAAGTTTCAATTTTTCCCCTTTTTTAGCACAGGATTGACAGAGTCAAGATTTTGTTTAAATGGAAAAAAAAGCACAGGGAGAGTGTATCTGATCGTGTTCTGCGGGGGGGAAACAGGGAATACGGTGTTTGTGGATATGTCGTATTTCAGCTGATGTTTCCACAGACTAGAACCTGGTCTGGTTGCCTTAAACCAGGGTGCCAGCTACCAACTTCTACAGCTGTGTCGTTGTGACACCTGCGACTGAAAATGAAACACAAACTTTGCAATGAGAAATGAGAGAAGCAATCACTTCCATAAAAGTCAAGTAGGAAATATGTCTCTGTACGATTAGAAAGAGCATACTAGTATAAGGAGAAAACAAGATGGAGGTTTATGGCTTTGTTTTACAAAAGAAAGAAAGAGAAAAGTGGGAAGAAACAAGAATGGCAGAAAGGAAGATGAGTACATACAAATGGAGAACATTTTACAAATTCATTATTTTGGGAAAAATCTTTTTCAATAGTCACACACAAAAACAACACAATCATCATCACCATCAGGTGCCGTGCCGACTGGCGTTGGCTATTATGCTTCTTCAGAGTACACGATCCTTCATGCAGGCCATCAGTTCAGTTGGTGATCTCCTCTCACACCATCCCATCAGAATGTCCAGTATCATTTCTCTTGGTCTTCCTCTTGATCTTCTTCCTTCTATTTTTCCTGTTATAATATTTTCAATGCCCCCTCTTCTTATTGTATGTCATATGAAAGTACATTGTCTCTCTCTTATCTTTTTGACAAAAACAACACAACAGATAAAAACAACACAACAGATAAAAGCAACACAACAGATAAAAACACGAAAATTGGATAAAAAATATATTACCTCCTCACAGTAAGAAAGTCGAGCACAAAATGTTACTAGAATCAGTTTTACCGAAATCAGCATTTATTTTACGGAATCGGTTCTACGGAAGCCGACACTTCTTTTATGTCTACATAATATAGGGCATAAAATGTTATTTATTAGTAGAATCATTTTTACCGAAGTCGACATTTCTTTTGTGTCTACATAAGAGGGCACAAAATGTTATTTATTACTAGAATCAGTTCTACCGAAGTCGACATTTCTTTTATGGAATCAGTTTTACCGAAGTCGACATTTCTTTTATGTCTGCATAAGAGGGCACAAAATGTTGTTTATTACTAGAATCAGTTTTACCGAAGTCAACTTTTATTTTATGTCTAGCATAAGGTGGCACTAAGTGACCAGTAGAGTAGCCAACTAATCAGTATTTCAGCCATCTTGTAAAAGCTTCAAACACAATTACGTGACTATGCTTGTAATAACAGACATCGTACTTATATTTCTTATAAACATGGAGGGGGGAGGGGGGGCGAGTTTGGGGTTAACTCTCGGAAGCTCTATATCTGAGCAGAATGTCAGACGGGCCTGCGTGCAATCAATCAATCTACATCTGAGCCAAATGTATACAAAAGATTACAGCACAACGACCAGGAACAAAAATAGCAACAGTATCGCAGAACTCACCATTGATGCGAAGAAATCTGCCATTTTGTTAATGCTTCCACTAACTCGAGTGACCATTGGATATTTCTGATGCTTCTCCACGGCAAAGTCCCTTGCCAGAGCTGTTGTTATCATTGGTACATTCCAGTATCTGAAGATAATAGGAGAATTTACCTGAAGATAATCAGGAGAATTTATCTGAAGATAGTCAGGAGAATTTATCTGAAGATAGTCAGGAGAATTTACCTGAAGATAATCAGGAGAATTTACCTGAAGATAATCAGGAGAATTTATCTGAAGATAATCAGGAGAATTTACCAGTATCTGAAGATAATCAGGAGAATTTACAATATCTGAATATGATCAAGAGAATTTAGCGGTATCTGAAGATATTCATGGGAATTTACCAGTGTCTGAAGATATTCAGGAGAACATACTAGTATCTGTCAAATTATATCCAGTGAAATTTTAAGTATCTGAAAGATAATATTTTTCATAGTCTACTATAGGTACGAAAACAGCAATTTCACATAACAGCCATTGCACTGCTACCTTTTATAAAATATATAAAATTTAAAAGAGTCAAAAATTCCTAAAGTTTTTCGATATCCTAATTTCAGTCAAGATTCTGTCTTATACGCTGTACTGACATTTGTAGCGTTATGCTGATGCCATATGCTGCGTCACTCTGTAAACGCGCACACCCATTTCTGGGCAATGAATCGTGAGATAAGTGATCAGCAGAAGAAATATGGCGGACAAGCAAGGCTGTCGTTCGCGTCCTCCTTGGAAGAAAGGGCTGAATGCCTCTGCCGCTGCCCGTGAAATTTGCAGTGTGGAAGAGTTGATGACAGCGCCGCAAGGAAGTGGTTTTAAAGGTTCAGATCTGAGGACACCGCTCTACCATCAGTGATGTAGCCCTGCGCCAAGCTGTTGAAGACAATCCTACACTAGTACTTGTAGCCTGTCAGCCCAGCTGGGCCCTTCTCAAAGTACAAGACAATCCTACACTAGTACTTGTAGCTTGTCAGCCCAGCTGGGCCCTTCTCAAAGTACCAAAGTTCGATATTTGCACAAGCTCTACTTCAGCAGCATGCAGCCTCGACGTGTCTGCCATGATCTCACTTTCCAGCAAGCATACAACCTCGACGTGTCTGCCATGATCTCACTTTCCAGCAAGCATACAACCTCGACGTGTCTGCCATGATCTCACTTTCCAGCAAGCATACAGCCTCGACGTGTCTGCCATGATCTCACTTTCCAGCAAGCATACAGCCTCGATGTGTCTGCCATGATCTCACTTTCCAGCAAGCATACAGCCTCGACGTGTCTGCCATGATCTCACTTTTCAGCAAACATACAGCCTCGACGTGTCTGCCATGATCTCACTTTCCAGCAAGCATACAGCCTCGACGTGTCTGCCATGATCTCACTTTCCAGCAAGCATACAACCTCGACGTGTCCCCCACGATCTCACTTTCCAGCAAGCTCGGAGAAGTGCTGACATCTGTCGCCAGTTGTTGGCATACATGACAAAAGGTTTCTCTGCGGTATCAAAAAAGCAGATTCAACTTGAGGTAGCCAAAGACTCGGCCGGTTAGGTTTTGTTTGTATTGGTCGATCTTTGTTTTTTTTTGGGCTTCGCTCTGACGGCCAGGAACTAGTTTTCGTGGTCGCATGGATTATATTGAGGACGTTTTCCATTTTAAATATTTTGTGATTGTGATAAGAAAGATTCGTTTAAGCTGTGATCTCCACCCGAACCCCTCATGGTATGTAATTTGTGTAAGTGTTGTCGTAAGCATACGTTTTCATACGTGTAGATTCTAATATTTTGGACACATTAAACGTCATGATAATCTAGAGAAGACCGTCTTGGAAGGGTACATAATGGGAAAAAGAAAAAGAGGAAGACCAAGGTGAAGATGGCTGCAAGACATCGATGAATATCTGCGAATGGATGCAGCAGCAGCAGGCCATCTTGCTCACAACCGAGAGGCCTACAGGAGTGCTGTTAGGGAGGCAAAGTTCCACAAGGGACATGCAAATGAATGAATGAATGAAACATTTTTGTTAAAATCATTAAGTTGTTGGTGTAAGAAGTTTATCTGAGCTAAATGAAGTTTTGGTTAACTTAATCAAATTTAATGAGATTGTTGTATACTGATGCGTATTAATAATTCCACATTCATGATCATGCTGTTCTAGCACATTTGATACTATGTGTTTAATGTTTAGATATGGCAGTTGTGTTGACTGCTAGAAATATCCATGATACTTTGTACGTTTTGTCAACGAGTAAGTTGTATTCACAGTTCGCCCCAATGTCCACATTTTACACAACAATTGTTTTTCACCATGAAAACCCCCCAGCTCACATATCGCTCATTGTTAAACAGTTTTTGAATTTCAAAACATTCCAGTGTTTCCCCACCCACCCTACTCGCATGACATTGTTCCCTGCGACTTTTTTTATCCCCAAGATGAAATTACGGTTGAAAGCATGCTGTTTTAACAGGACAGAGAATATCCAAACAGATTGGCTTACAAGATGTTTATAGACAGACTTAAAACATCCAGCAGTGCAAGAAATCATAGTAAACATTTTGGAATCACTTTACATAGGACCAAGGGGAGACTACTTTGAAAAAAAGAGGGTGGAAACTAGACGTTTTAGTAAGCATTCTATTTTCTTTTTCTGGCTATCTGCTACGTGTGGGTTGCACCTCGTGGATAAATATAATATATAAAACAAGGATGTGTACTGTCACCTGATCTATTATCCTGATACAGTGAAAACATCATGAGAGACATTACACATTTTAAAGGAATAAAAATAGGTGGCCATAATATCAATAATCTGAGAAATGTTTATGTCATCTGCTGTTTACATAAACTAGTGAACACAATTTTAAAAAACTAAGGAAAAGAAAATTGTAGGTAAAAAAAGCAGCAAGACTGAAATAATGGTAATATAAAACAGAATAACTGTGATGACAACTTCTGTAAAACTGAGTACTAATAGAGCAGAGTTAGTTGAGGGTTTTTGGTGCAATTTTATGAAAACAGGGAGGGGAAGGAAGGAAGAAAACTCAGCAGCAAAGAGTAGGAACAATGAAAATATAACACTCAACTGTTACTTTTCTTCTGCGACAGCTCATTTTATTTGCTTATCTGTACAATGTAGTAACTTTGAAAGGATGTTTTAACTCTGGTTATGTTATATTACAGTGGTTATATTTTACTGCTCCAAATCCTTACTGCTAACTTTTGTTCCTTTCTCCCTTCCTCTGCCTTCCTTCCTCTGCTTGCCTCCCAGAAGGGCAGAATGTCAGACGGGCCTGCGTGCCTAATTCTTAACCCTTTTGAAATAAAGATCAATCAATCCCTTCATCCCTTCTTTCCTATGTCTGCCTTCTCTCTTCTCTTCTTTCTTATGCCTGTCTGCCTTCCTTCCTTCCATCTTTTCTCTGCCTGGCTTCATTCCCCCTTCTCTGCCTGCTTTCCCTCCTCCCTTTTTTCCTCTGCTTGCCTTTCTTCCTCCCTTTTTTTCTCTGCCTGTCTTCTTTTCTCCCTTTTTTCCTCTGCCTGCCTTCCTTCCTCCCTTGATTCCTCTGCCTGCCTTTCTTCCTCTCTTCTTTCTTCTGCTTGCCTTTCATCCTCCCTTTTTTTCTCTGCCTGCCTTTCTTCCTCCCTACTTTCTTCTGCCTGTCTTCCTTCCTCCCTTCTTTTCTCTGCCTGCCTTTCTACAGGAGTGCTGTTAGGGAGGCAAAGTTCCACAAGGGACATGCAAATGAATGAATGAATGAAACATTTTTGTTAAAATCATTAAGTTGTTGGTGTAAGAAGTTTATCTGAGCTAAATGAAGTTTTGGTTAACTTAATCAAATTTAATGAGATTGTTGTATACTGATGCGTATTAATAATTCCACATTCATGATCATGCTGTTCTAGCACATTTGATACTATGTGTTTAATGTTTAGATATGGCAGTTGTGTTGACTGCTAGAAATATCCATGATACTTTGTACGTTTTGTCAACGAGTAAGTTGTATTCACAGTTCGCCCCAATGTCCACATTTTACACAACAATTGTTTTTCACCATGAAAACCCCCCAGCTCACATATCGCTCATTGTTAAACAGTTTTTGAATTTCAAAACATTCCAGTGTTTCCCCACCCACCCTACTCGCATGACATTGTTCCCTGCGACTTTTTTTATCCCCAAGATGAAATTACGGTTGAAAGCATGCTGTTTTAACAGGACAGAGAATATCCAAACAGATTGGCTTACAAGATGTTTATAGACAGACTTAAAACATCCAGCAGTGCAAGAAATCATAGTAAACATTTTGGAATCACTTTACATAGGACCAAGGGGAGACTACTTTGAAAAAAAGAGGGTGGAAACTAGACGTTTTAGTAAGCATTCTATTTTCTTTTTCTGGCTATCTGCTACGTGTGGGTTGCACCTCGTGGATAAATATAATATATAAAACAAGGATGTGTACTGTCACCTGATCTATTATCCTGATACAGTGAAAACATCATGAGAGACATTACACATTTTAAAGGAATAAAAATAGGTGGCCATAATATCAATAATCTGAGAAATGTTTATGTCATCTGCTGTTTACATAAACTAGTGAACACAATTTTAAAAAACTAAGGAAAAGAAAATTGTAGGTAAAAAAAGCAGCAAGACTGAAATAATGGTAATATAAAACAGAATAACTGTGATGACAACTTCTGTAAAACTGAGTACTAATAGAGCAGAGTTAGTTGAGGGTTTTTGGTGCAATTTTATGAAAACAGGGAGGGGAAGGAAGGAAGAAAACTCAGCAGCAAAGAGTAGGAACAATGAAAATATAACACTCAACTGTTACTTTTCTTCTGCGACAGCTCATTTTATTTGCTTATCTGTACAATGTAGTAACTTTGAAAGGATGTTTTAACTCTGGTTATGTTATATTACAGTGGTTATATTTTACTGCTCCAAATCCTTACTGCTAACTTTTGTTCCTTTCTCCCTTCCTCTGCCTTCCTTCCTCTGCTTGCCTCCCAGAAGGGCAGAATGTCAGACGGGCCTGCGTGCCTAATTCTTAACCCTTTTGAAATAAAGATCAATCAATCCCTTCATCCCTTCTTTCCTATGTCTGCCTTCTCTCTTCTCTTCTTTCTTATGCCTGTCTGCCTTCCTTCCTTCCATCTTTTCTCTGCCTGGCTTCATTCCCCCTTCTCTGCCTGCTTTCCCTCCTCCCTTTTTTCCTCTGCTTGCCTTTCTTCCTCCCTTTTTTTCTCTGCCTGTCTTCTTTTCTCCCTTTTTTCCTCTGCCTGCCTTCCTTCCTCCCTTGATTCCTCTGCCTGCCTTTCTTCCTCTCTTCTTTCTTCTGCTTGCCTTTCATCCTCCCTTTTTTCTCTGCCTGCCTTTCTTCCTCCCTACTTTCTTCTGCCTGTCTTCCTTCCTCCCTTCTTTTCTCTGCCTGCCTTTCTTCCTCCCTTTTTTCCTCTGCCTGCCTTCCTTCCTCCCTTTTTTCCTCTGCCTGTCTTTCTTCCTCCCTTGATTCCTCTGCCTGCCTTCTTTACTCCCTTTTTTCCTCTGCCTGCCTTCCTTCCTCCCTTTTTTCCTCTGCCTGCCTTCCTTCCTCCCTTTTTTCCTCTGCCTGCCTTTCTTCCTCCCTAGATTCCTCTGCCTGCCTTTCATCCTCCCTTTTTTCCTCTGCCTGCCGTCCTTCCTCCCATCTTTCCTCTGCCTGCCGTCCTTCCTCCCTTCTTTCCTCTACCTGCCTTTCTTCCTCCCTTTTACCTTCTGCCTGACTTTCTTCCTCCCTTCTTTCCTCTGCTTGCCTTTCTTCCTCCCTTGATTCCTCTGCCTGCCTTTCTTCCTCCCTTCTTTCCTCTGCCTGCCTTCCTTCCTCCCATCTTTTCTCTGCCTGCCTTCCTTCCTCCCATCTGTTCTCTGCCTGTCTTCCTTCCTCTCATTTTTTATCTGCCTGCCTTCCTTCTTCCCATCTTTTCTCTGCCTGCCTTCCTTCCTCTCATCTTTTCTCTGCCTGCCTTCTTTCTCCCCTCCTCTGTCTGCCTTCCTCTCTCACTTTTTTCTCTGCCTACCTTCCTTCCTCTCTTCTTTCCTCTGCCTACCTTCCTTCCTCCCATCTTTCCTCTGCCTGCACCAAACACTACCCTCTATCAGAGTACATACAAAAAGTGCAGACAGCTTGTCAAAGTGGACTACTCTGTTACAAGTGAATATATTCAGATGTTTCAGAGCAACAATAAAGTGCACACCTGAAGTCAAATCACAAACAGGTAAGATACAGGCAGCTTTTTATGACATGAAGAAAAAAACTAACAAAAAAAAGGATGTTCCTAAAAGTGATGAAAAAAGCATTACAATGCTATATAGAACAAATATTGTTCTATGGTTAAACTTGGACAGTCAACAAAAAGATGACAAAGAAAATGGACGCGGCAGAGACGTAGAAAGATGCAACAAATATCCTGGACAGACAGAAGAAAACAAAAGAAGTTCTCAAAGAAGTTTCACAAAACCAAAAACAAGGTAAAATGATAAGAAAGAGGCGGTCAAAATTTCTTGGACATATCTTGAGAAGACAGAAGTTGGAGAATCTAGTCATGACTTGAAAATTTAAGGGAAAAAAAGGAAAGTGGTGTCAAGAGACAAGAATGTCAGTGGAATGAGCAGGTGGTAGGGGAGAAGAAAAGCAACTGAATCATACACACACACAAACACACACACACACACACGCACGCGGATATATATATATATATATATATATATATATATATATATATGTGTGTGTGTGTGTGAGTGAGTGAGTGAGTGAGTGAGTGAGTGAGTGAGTGCATACGCAGGATTGGCCACAGGAATCTGACAATCTTCAGAATGAAATCAACAATATTAAATTTACATGAAATAATCATTTCTGTGCTGTTGAAACAGCTAAAAGAATCCCATTAGAGAATATTACACCATTTTATTTGTTTTTCTCACAGTAGCTGTGTCAAATTTATCTGCCATTTTTTCTACATTGGTCCAGTCTGTTAATAAAAGATGAAAGGGATCATGGAAAGCTAGCGATCATCAAACTGTAGTTGCTTGGCGACAATGTCACTTACACTGGCTGCATGCTCGAATAGAATAAACAGTAGACTGGATTCTGTCGTGGTGGAACAGTCGCCTTCTTGTGGCTCGCGTTACTTTAGGTCGTACACTTGGTGTGTACATATATGGGGGGAGGGGGACAGAAAGATTGCTGTCTGGGTGACAATACGAGGTATTCCTAACAATAGACACTTGGTGTGTACATATATGGGGGGAGGGGGACAGAAAGAGTGCTGTCTGGGTGACAATACGAGGTATTCCTAACAATAGACACTTGGTGTGTACATATATGGGGGGGGGGGAGGAACAGAAAGAGTGCTGTCTGGGTGACAATACGAGGTATTCCTAACAGGAGACACTTGGTACGTGCATATATGGGGGAGTAAAAATTGCTGTCTGGGTGACAATACGAGGTATTCCTAACAATAGACACTTGGTATGTACATATATGGGGGAGTAAAAAATTGCTATCTGGGTGACAATACGAGGTATTCCTAACAGGAGACATTTGGTATGTGCATATATGGGGGGGGGGGACAGAAAGAGTGCTATCTGGGTGACAATACGAGGTATTCCTAACAGGAGACACTTGGTATGTGGATATTTTTTTTAAATGCTGGTGAATATAAAAAAGAATAGAGAATAAAAGCTGAAAAGTATAAAAAGCAGCAGGCGAAATATTTTAAAACAAAATAATTCATGAGGAATTTATCACATTTTTCGTTTGTTTTATAAAACTTCAGATTATTAATAAAATTAATTAGCAGTTTATTTTAATACAGATGAATAGTTAAAAAAAAGAAAAAAACTAATGAACGTGTTATATATATATATATATATATATATATATATATATATATATATATTCTAGGCTTAGTCAGAAAGTAACCGCTACATTTTTTAATTACCATAAAATGATTGAAACATCCTTATTCCCTTCTACCATAATCCCCCACACGCAATATGGAGTTCTGGATTTCTGTCGCCCTTTATGAATTCTTGAGAAATAAAAAAAATCTTTTGAGTGACCCTGTAGCCAGCTATAAAAAAAATCGCCGTACTGAAGTTGTTCCCACCCAGCGATTCTTTGAGAAGTACACGCACATGTTAACCCCATGATACGAGGTCAGGTGAGTATAGAGGGGTGAAAGTCACTCACAACGCAGATTCGTAATTTATGAAGCTGCTGCCTGTGCTGTGTGAAGCCGCGGGTTATCATGTTGTGTCAACACACCAGAACTGAGCACATTAAAATAGTGTAAATGTTATTTCTGATACATATTGCAGTGCGCATGCATTGAGGATACATGCAATGCATGCTTTTCAAATGTAGGTTGTTAATTCGTACAAAGAACATACTAGAAACCAATATTGAGATTTGCGCATTTTCCGTGAATTCTGATTAGATATGCTCTTTAGTCACAGATAAAAGTCCATCTAGGAGAGAAAAAACAGCCCTTCCCTATCTAGAAGTTACATCTAACTCTAATATAGGAAGATCTATAGAAGTTACATCTAACCCTAATACAGAAAGATCTATAGAAGTTACATCTAACTCTAATACAGGAAGATCTATAGAAGTTATATCTAACCCTAATACAGAAAGATCTATAGAAGTTACATCTAACTCTAATATAGGAAGATCTATAGAAGTTACAACTAACCCTAATACAGGAAGATCTATAGAAGTTACATCATCATCATCATCAGGTGCCGTGCCGACTGGCGTTGGCTATTATGCTTCTCCAGGGTACACGATCTTTCACTCAGGCCATCACCTCAGCTGGTGATCTCCTCTTACACCATTCCGTCAGACTGTCCAGTATCATTTCTCTTGGTCTTCTTCTTGATCTTCTTCCATCTATTTTTCCTGTTGTTATAATATTTTCAATGCTTCCTCTTCTCATTGCATGTCCTATGAAAGTACATTGTCTCTCTCTTATTATTTTTTTTTACAAGATTTTTTGTCTCTCCAGCTCTTCTCATACATTATTCATTAGTTATTTTTGCTGTCCAGGGGATTCGCAACATACTTCTAATAAACCATATTTCTGCTGCTTCCAATGATTTTTGTTCAGACCTGCCTATTGTCCATGATTCACTTCCATATAACAAGATAGGTTCAATATAGCATTTTAGTACTCGTTTTCTAACATTCATTGATAAAGATGTGTTGGCTAATATGTTTCTCATTCTCTGAAATACAGTCTTCGCTTGGCCTATTCTGTACCTAATTTCTGTTCTACATTTCCCATCTGAAGTTCCATCTGCTCCAAGGTATTTGAATTTCTGCACCTGCTTTAGAATAGTTCCGTTTAATTTTATACTGCATGCTGGTGGATTCTGTTTCTTATATATAACCATAGTCTCTGTGTTTCTGATGTTCAAAATAAGGCCTTTCTGTTCACTTTCTTTGGCGATTTTATTCAAGAGATTTTGCAGTTGTTGTTGGTTCTCAGCTATCAGTACTGTGTCGTCAGCATACCGAAGGTTGTTAATATTGTATCCTCCAATTTTTATGCCTGGTTCTGTGATGATCGTTCTTATAATATTCTCGCTGTACAGAGAAAAAAGGTCTGGAGATAGACACATCCTTGTCGCACCCCTTGTTTTATAGGTTGATATTTATCAGTTCTATTTTCAACTCGAATTGCTGCTTCTTGCTGCCAGTATAGATGTTTTACAATCCTCAGGTCTTTGCCGTCTATATTGATGTCGTCAAGCATTTTAATAATTTCATTATGTTTCACCTTGTCAAATGCCTTGGTGTAATCAATGAAGCATAAGTAGAGATCTTTCTGTACTTCTAAAGCTCTTTCTGTTTGTAAAGCATAAATAGCATTGTGTGTTCCCTTTCCTTCAACAAATCCAAACTGTTCATCTGCTATTTCCATTTTTATCTTTTTCCTTGTTCTTCTCATAATGATTCTCAAAAGTAGCTTCGTTATGTGACATGAGAGGCTGATAGTCCGGTGGTCATCACATTCCTTTGCACCTGGTTTCTTTGGTAGTGCTATAAACGTGAATTTAAGCAAGTCACTGGGCATATAACCACTATAGAAGTTACATCTAACCCTAATACAGGAAGATTTATAGAAGTTACATCTAACCCTAATATAGGAAGATCTATAGAATTTACATCTACCCCTAATACAAGAAGATCTATAGAAATTACATCTAACTCTAATACAGGAAGATCTATAGAAATTGCATCTAACCCTAATACAGGAAGATCTATAGAAGTTACATCTAACCCTAATACAGGAAGATTTATAGAAGTTACATCTAACCCTAATACAGGAAGGTTTATAGAAGTTACATCTAACCCTAATACAAGAAGATCTATAGAAGTTACATCTAACCCTAATACAGGAAGACTGGGTCGGTGTTTGAGGTAGAAGGTTCAACAAAGGTCAAGAACTCGGCGGAAAAAGCTTTAACAAATCTTCTTTGTCGGCTTAGAATTTCATTCTCACAACACAGTGTCAACCGAAGAGATAAGTACAAGTATAAATATGTTTAATGTATGTTAACACACAGTGTCAACCAAAGAGTTAAGTACAAGTATAAATATGTTTAATATATGTTAACACACAGTGTCAACCGAAGAGTTAAGTACAAGTATAAATATGTTTAATGTATGTTAACACAGTGTCAACCAAAGAGTTAAGTACAAGTATAAATATGTTTAATATATGTTAACACACAGTGTCAACCGAAGAGTAAAGTACAAGTATAAATATGTTTAATATATGTTAACACACAGTGACAACCGAAGAGTTAAGTATAAGTATAAATATGTTTAATATATGTTAACACACAGTGTCAACCGAAGAATTAAGTACAAGTATAAATATGTTTAATATATGTTAACACACAGTGTCAACCGAAGAATTAAGTACAAGTATAAATATGTTTAATATATGTTAACACACAGTGTCAACCGAAGAATTAAGTACAAGTATAAATATGTTTAATATATGTTAACACACAGTGTCAACCGAAGAATTAAGTACAAGTATAAATATGTTTAATATATGTTAACACACAGTGTCAACCGAAGAATTAAGTACACGTATAAATATGTTTAATGTATGTTAACACAGAAAGCATATTATACAAGCACGAAAGCTTCAAGTTTTTTTTTTTCAGTCAGTGCACATAAGTTGTATGTTTTTTATTTATACTTTCTCACCTGGCTCTCATACTTTCTATTCGTTTTTTTTCTCCTTTACTCGTTCTTTCTGCCACCGTGTAAAACTGCACCATACACTCTATCTACCTTTATTATTAGAACCAGTTTTACTGCAGTCACCATCTCTTGTATCTGTCATATTCCCCTACTTGACTGCCACACTGTTGCCTAGATTTTTGTCCGCTTTCCTTGACTTGTATCGTGCTATCTATCCCTCTATTCCTTTCCAGACTCTGTAGCTCTGTCTATCCCTCTATTCCTTTCCAGACTCTGTACCTCTGTCTATTCCTCTATTCCTTTTTAGAATCTGTACCCTTTCCTGGTATATATTTCATCTCCCTCACCTGTTATCATCTCTTCATTCATCTCCGTTATCATTCCTTCTTTGAATCGTATCAGCAAATCTCAAGTCTTTTATTTCCCTCTCTTTCAGTCTTTTGCCACCTCTCCTTTCCCGCACCGCCACTGACCTCGCTTTTGTCACCTCTCCTTTCCCGCACCGCCACTGACCTCGCTTTTGTCACCTCTCCTTTCCCGCACCGCCACTGACCTCGCTTTTGTCACCTCTCCTTTCCCGCACCGCCACTGACCTCGCTTTTGTCACCTCTCCTTTCCCGCACCGCCACTGACCTCGCTTTTGCCACGTACAAGAAGACGCGGTTCACTTCTCACGTTCATTTTCTCAACAACTGTCTTCACCTCTCACATTAATTTTCTTAACAACTGTCTTCACCTGTCACATTAATTTTCTTAACAACTATCTTCACCTCTCACATTAATTTTCTTAACAACTGTCTTCACCTGTCACATTAATTTTCTTAACAACTATCTTCATCTCTCACATTAATTTTCTTAACAACTATCTTCATCTCTCACGTTAATTTTCTTAACAACTATCTTCACCTCTCACATTAATTTTCTTAACAACTATCTTCACCTCTCACATTAATTTTCTTAACAACTATCTTCGCCTCTCACATTAATTTTCTTAACAACTATCTTCACCTCTCACATTAATTTTCTTAACAACTATCTTCACCTCTCACATTAATTTTCTTAACAACTGTCTTCGCCTGAAAGTTATTCCTGAAGGTTTTACTTCAAAGTTTTCACCGGCCATGGGCACTCTCCACCCCACCATCCGTCACCGGCCATGGGCACTCTCCACCCCACCATCCGTCACCGTCCATGGGCACTCTCCACCCCACCATCCGTCACCGGCCATGGGCACTCTCCACCCCACCATCCGTCACCGTCCATGGGCACTCTCCACCCCACCATCCGTCACCGGCCATGGGCACTCTCCACCCCACCATCCGTCACCGGCCATGGGCACTCTCCACCCCACCATCCGTCACCGGCCATGGGCACTCTCCACCCCACCATCCGTCACCGGCCATGGGCACTCTCCACCCCACCATCCGTCACCGGCCATGGGCACTCTCCACCCCACCATCCGTCACCGGCCATGGGCACTCTCCACCCCACCATCCGTCACCGGCCATGGGCACTCTCCACCCCACCATCCGTCACCGGCCATGGGCACTCTCCACCCCACCATCCGTCACCGGCCATGGGCACTCTCCACCCCACCATCCGTCAGCGTCTTAGGGCTATCGAAACCAAATGCGTTTTCCAACGCATGCGCTGCGTTGTTGAGGAGCATACACAACTCCTCTCGGATCTTGATAGTGAGATCGCTCAACTCTCTGTCCCCGTTTCCATCGCAGACTGCGTTTGAAGTTCTATTTTCAAGACGCGTTCCAACCTTCATCATCCCAATCCGCTTCCGATGATGACCCTTTCTCTCTCTTCTCTAAACAACCATCCACCTGGACACCTGCAGCAGGAGCGTAACGTTCTTTGGACCTCTACACTGATCTCACTATCCACGAAATCCTCAAGCTTCGCCTTCCCCGTGTACGGCACTCTAACCTGACCCCCGGGGAGCAGCGCGCACTTTCTCAACTTCAGCGCAGGCAGGATATTGTGATCAAGAGTGCAGACAAGGGTGGGGCCATTGTTTGTTGGAAGAAAGAATTGTACATCCAGGAGGCCATGGGCCAGCTGAGCAGCACATAATTTTATGTCTCTCGCCTTCAAGATCCGACTCTGGACAACCACCATGTTCGTGACACGATCAACTAACTCATCCACAAGACTGGTCTTTCTCTGCTACACATCTTCACATCCGCGACAGCTGCTTAGGGAAGTCATCCTTTTATCTACTCCCTAAGATTCACAAACCAGGCAACCCAGGAAGACCCATGGTGTCCGCTTGTTCCTGCCCTACGGAACAAATCTCTGACTTTCTTGACAGCATCTTTCAACCTCTGGTCACTAGTCCGCCCACTTATCTTAAGGACAAGAATATGCTCTTATTGCTTTTGAGACCCTTACACTCCTGCCTGGTCACACCTAGCGTATCTTCACTCTTGATGTAGTAACCTTATACACATCCATCCCGCATGATCAGGGACTTCAGGCCATCAAGTTCTTTCTGAACAAAAGACGCAGTCCCTCTATCCCTATGTCTAGTATTCTGCGCCTTACACGACCTGTCTTCCAACTCAATTCTTTTGAATTCAATGGCCTTTACTTTGACCAGATTAGTGGTGTAGCCATGGGTACCAAGATGGGCCCCAGCTACGCATGTCTGTTCATGGGCCACTTCGAACTCAAGGTTCCTTTTATAGACGCTACATAGATGACTGCATTGTGGTCACATCAATGCCAGAGGAAGATCTTGATAACTTTATCAGTTTTGTTAAGGAGCACAATCCTGTCATTTCTTTCACCTTCCACGCCTTTACTACTTCCGCTAACTTTCTTGACATTGCCGTTACTATCGGTCCTACCGGGCTTACTACTTCTGTCCACTAAAAACTTACAGACTCTCACAGCTATCTCTTGTACTCTTCCTCCCATCCCAGATCGTGTAAAAGCTCTATTTCTTTTTCCCAGCTTCTTAGGTTGCGATGTTTGTGTAAGAAGGATTTGGATTTCCAGGATCAAGGCCATAAAATGCTAGATTTCTTCCGTCAACGCGGCTATCCAGAACATGTTCTCTCGTCATCTTGGAACCGCATCAGTCATATATTGTCTCCATCCAGTTGGAATTAAAAATGTCTTTAGCTTCCTTTAACTTCTTTAGTTTTACACCCCCCCCCCTTTTTTTTAAATTTATACTCTACTTTCTTGTTTCTGTTTCCTAGCCCCCTCCCTATCGCTACCTTCTCTTCTTCTCTGGCGACCTATATGTGTTTATAGGGTCTTGTCCTATTCACCAGTTTCACATTTTCTCCCTGCAGGTGTTTATTTCTTCCTTCATTATCTCTCCGCTTCCCCCCCCCCCACCCCCCGACACCTTCTCATCTAGCGGCCACCATGTTTATATTGCCTTTCCACCCTTCCCCCACCTGTTTTCCTCCCTCTCTCCATCTCCTCTTTACGATTGGCTTTATCGGCTTATCCTTTATGTGGTCCCGCGTGGTCTCCATGCCTCGTCTAGTGGACATGCATTTCTGTGTTTCCTACTTTTGGAGGATGGCACATGAAGATAGGTTTTTTAGTTTATTTGTACGTTTTTTCTCTCGTTTGTTTATGTAGTCCTCGAAAAAAGCTCACGCCGAAATATCGGATGTTGTATGTTTTTCATTTATACATTCTCATCTCGCTCTCATACTTTCTATTCGTTTTTTCTCACTTCACTCAATCCCTCTGCCACCTTGTAAAACTGCACCATACACCTCTATCTACACCTCTGTCTACCACATTAGTCTGAGCACGATCACCTCCTTAAGTCACCGAAACACAGCTTCACCTGTCAAAAACAAACAAACAAACTCAGCTTCACCTGTCAAAAACAAACAAACAAACAAACAGACATGTAAGCATTCACGCACAAAATTCCTGCAACAAACAAACAAACAGACATGTAAGCATTCACGCAAAAATTCCTGCAACAAACAAACAAACAAACAAACAGACATGTAAGCATTCACGCAAAAATTCCTGCAACAAACAAACAAACAAACAAACAGACATGTAAGCATTCACGCACAAAATTCCTGCAACAAACAAACAAACAGACAGACATGTAAGCATTCACGCACAAAATTCCTGCAACAAACAAACAAACAAACAAACAAACAGACATGTAAGCATTCACGCACAAAATTCCTGCAACAAACAAACAAACAAACAAACAAACAAACAGACATGTAAGCATTCACGCACAAAATTCCTGCAACAAACAAACAAACAAACAAACAAACAGACATGTAAGCATTCACGCACAAAATTCCTGCAACAAATTCATGGGCTAAGCTTAGAAAGAAAAAGTCACTTTTTTCACTGTATTCAATGTGTGGCCGTGACAAACCAGGATCTATTCGTTCCGGTCTATCTATAATATTGACATTTATGAATTATATATTTCTGACTATAGAAAGGGTTCTGGATAGTTCTATAGTATTGAAGCTTACAGATGCTCTTTGATTAACACATCATAGGTTTCACAAAACTTTACCACATTCACTAGATCAGAGCAAGTCCGATGAAATGTTCACTGCATTATTTAATTCTGACAAATAAGTTCAAGATGTATTGTCGACAGCATCACTTAGATTGAATCATTTATTCACAATATCAAACTCTGTCATATTCTACATGCAGCATTATGTGAATGTTATTATCAAACTCTATCATATTCTACATGCAGCATTATGTGAATGTTATTATCAAACTCTATCATATTCTACATGCAGCATTATGTGAATGTTATCCACGTGATACTAGGACAATTCTGAACTCAGTTTTCTAATAGATCTGCATCACGTGGTCAACTAATTCCTCGTCTAAATCACTGTACTCGAAGTTTCAAAAGTGTCAGTTCTTCTTAATCACTTGAATCACTTGAAAACCATCTTCCGTCTAACACTACTTCTGATTTTATATCGTCTCGTCCTCTTTCTTCTCTTCTATGTCTTCTGATTTCTTCTGACCGTCTCTCAATCGCAGTGTACTAACGAGCAAAGCCTACTTGCCTCTTCTCTGGACTTTTGTTCTTATTTCTCATTTTATGGCTTGTCGGCTATTCTGGTCTGACCTTCTTTCTTCACTCTTGACTGTCCACGTGCACTGACCATCCTTCTTGCAGTTCTGGTCAGTCGCTACTTGCCGGACCGACGGTGTTCTGACCATCTCCCTCCTCTGCCCCCTTTCTCCTGTACTTTCATACTTCTTCGTCTACTTCTCTCCAACTGCCCCGTGACTTATATGTCGTAAGTTCATTGTCCTGTAGGCCACCCTATAAATATTTATTTGGTCAGCTGGACCAGTTTATCACTCCTTTATTTAAAAACCGTGTGCAATAGCGTCCTACGATTAAGCAAGCTAACGCATGTCATCTCCGTCTATACATTGATCATTTACTTAAGTGATTTTCTTGCTCTTTCTTGTCGGAGGTTGTATTGTGTCCTCGCTTTTCAGTGTGTCTGTCTTTTCTATTCGTCTTTTCTATTCTGTTTACGTGTCAGGGTGCAGTCATACAGTGTCATGGAAATTTGTTTTTCTAGCTTGCTCTAATTTTCCTATTTACTTTTTCTGTTGCTATTAGATGTTATTATAATGCCTCCAATATATTCAGAACCATATTCATTATCAAACTCACAATCCCATTCATAATCTTATTCATTAACAATAATACTATACTCATTACTTACAAGGCAATACTACATACCCCACCCCTTGTATTTAATCATATTGTTAAGACTAAAAAAAAATTAACTAGAAAAGTGCCTTGTAAGTAACAGACTACCCAAATATGTTTCCATCTGAACAAGAAAAATAAAAATAAAAAATTCACTTTGTAGTCACCGCCCTTTGCTTTTGGTCAGGATGTTAACTGTAGCCAATATGAACTACTTCGTCTAAATACATGGTAATTAAATTCTCTCAATATCATGTTTTATAATTATCATAGAAAAAAAAACATATATAACAATATTTACATCTTGTTCAAAAGTGTGCCCATAAAACATTAATTCATGGCTCCTTTTGTACATCACACCGATTTCCCATACACACTCACATAAGCATACATTTGTTCAAATGAAATAAAAATAATGTCCGAACAATATGTAGTCTCAATCTCAGATCACAACACATCATTGACCTTGACATGAATTTACATTGGCTAACCTTCAGATACTCATCTTCAGTGGTAATAACAGGATATATTACACACATTCCATAACACATACTCAGTGTGAAAAATGTGATATACTGACTCCTTGAAAACCATAACACTACCATCATGCTCTCAACGAAATTCTTCCTTTGACATCCCAAATACTCGTCTATCCTAGATACATTTTTGTTCTCTCTGGTGCTCCATGTCATTCTTTGCTAGTGCTGAGGATGCCCTCATATTGTTACTCGCAATACAACCTCGTGGTTACACTAATCAACATGGACGTCCTGAACATCTCGATGACCATCTTCAGTGGCAACAATGGATATAACACACACCTTTCATAACATATATTCAGTGTGAAAAATATGATATACGGCCTCCTTAAAATCCATAATACTACCATTATACGCTCAACGCATTTCCTTCCAGTGACTAACATTATTTCTCCCCCAAGTCCTCCATTATCCAGGAAAATTCTGGGGTCTCCATCTCTCTATGCTAATCTTTGCTAGTGCTGAGGATGCCCTCATATAATACAACCTTGACGGTTACTCTAAACAATATGGCAAAACCCAAGTATTCCACTCTAATGCATATATTATACGCCAAATTCTGTCTCAATATCTTAAAAATTGGTAGCAAGCACTTAATTATCATCATAAAAATATATACCTAGCTAACACTGACATTCACAGATTTAGGGCAGTACAATAGTAGTAATACAAAAATATTACATTATCAAGGTGAACCATATTAGTCTCGTATCCTGGGCAAGAACACAAATATCGGTGGTAAAGCAATACCATACACACACAAACACACACACACACTCACATATATATATATACATACATCTATGTACATTAATATGAAGCCTGTGAATCCAAAAGAATTTTTTTTTCATTTCATGATTGGGTTTACACCATTGAATACCAGTAATTTGTCCTTATCTTGTGGAATTTACTTATGAAGTCCATTTATTGAATCGTTTAATTAAGTCCTTCACCTTGCTCGTTCCGTCTGATCCTTCTATAGGTCCACCGTTTGCTAAGCTCATTTCTGCTCTAGCATACTTAATATATTAACGTTGCTTGTCTGTCTGTCACTGGTAGGTGTGCTTATATCACTCCTATATCTTATAGTGCCACTATCACTGGCAGATGTGGTTATATCACTCCTATATCTACTACTACCACTGGTAGGTGTGCTTATATCACTACTATATCTTATAGTGCCACTATCACTGGCAGATGTGCTTATATCACTCCTATATCTTATAGTGCTACTACCACTGGAAGGTGTGTTTATATCACTCCTATATCTTATAGTGCTACTATCACTGGCAGGTGTGCTTATATCACTCATATAACTTATAGTGCTACTATCACTGGCAGGTGTGCTTATATCACTCATATAACTTATAGTGCTACTATCACTGGCAGGTGTGCTTATATCACTGATATAACTTATAGTGCTAGTATCACTGGCAGGTGTGCTTATATCACTCCTGTATCTTATAGTGCTACTATCACTGGCAGGTGTGCTTATATCACTCATATAACTCATAGTGTTACTATCACTGGTAGGTGTGTTTATATCACTCATATAATCTATATTGTTACTATCACTGGTAAGTATGCTTATATCACTCATATAATTTATAGTGCTACTATCACTGGTAGGCGTGCTTATATTACTCATGTAACTTATAGTTCTACTATCACTGGCAGGTGTGCTTATATCACTTCTTTATCTTATAGTGCTACTATCACTGGCAGGTGTGCTTATATCATTCATATAACTTATAGTTCTACTATCACTGGCAGGTGTGCTTATATCACTTCTTTATCTTATAGTGCTACTATCACTGGCAGGTGTGCTTATATAACTAATAAAACGTATAGTGACACTATCACTGGCAGATGTGCTTATATCACTCATAAAACGTATAGTGACACTATCACTGGTAGGTGTGCTTATATCACTCACAAAAATTATAGTGCTACTATCACTGGCAGGTGTGCTTATATCACTGATACAACTTATAGTGGTACTATAACTGGCAGGTGTGTTTATATCACTCATATAACTTATAGTGCTAGTATCACTGGTAGGTGTGCTTATATCACTCATAAAACTTATAGTGCTATTATCACTGGCAGGTGTGCTTATATCACTCATATAACTAATAGTGCTAGTATCACTGGTAGCTGTGCTTATATCACTCATATAACTTATAGTGCTACTATCACTGGCAGGTGTGCTTATATCACTCATATAACTTATAGTGCTAGTATCACTGGCAGCTGTGCTTATATCACTCATATAACTTATAGTGCTAGTATCACTGGCAGCTGTGCTTATATCACTCATATAACTTATAGTGCTACTATCACTGGCAGGTGTGCTTATATCACTCATATAACTTATAGTGCTATTATCACTGGCAGGTGTGCTTATATCACTCATATAACTTATAGTGCTATTATCACTGGCAGCTGTGCTTATATCACTCATATAACTTATAGTGCTACTATCACTGGCAGGTGTGCTTATATCACTCATAAAACTTATAGTGCTAGTATCACTGGCAGCTGTGCTTATATCACTCATAAAACTTATAGTGCTAGTATCACTGGCAGGTGTGCTTATATCACTCATAAAACTTATAGTGCTACTATCACTGGCAGGTGTGCTTATATCACTCATAACTTATAGTGCTACTATCACTGGCAGGTGTGCTTTTATCACTCATATAACCTATGGTGCTAGTATCACTGGCAGGTGTGCTTATATCACTCATAAAACTTATAGTTCTACTATCACTGGCAGGTGTGCTTATATCACTCATAAAACTTATAGTGCTACTATCACTGGCAGGTGTGCTTATATCACTCATATAACTTATAGTGCTAGTATCACTGGCAGCTGTGCTTATATCACTCATATAACTTATAGTGCTAGTATCACTGGCAGCTGTGCTTATATCACTCATATAACTTATAGTGCTACTATCACTGGCAGGTGTGCTTATATCACTCATATAACTTATAGTGCTATTATCACTGGCAGGTGTGCTTATATCACTCATATAACTTATAGTGCTATTATCACTGGCAGCTGTGCTTATATCACTCATATAACTTATAGTGCTACTATCACTGGCAGGTGTGCTTATATCACTCATAAAACTTATAGTGCTAGTATCACTGGCAGCTGTGCTTATATCACTCATAAAACTTATAGTGCTAGTATCACTGGCAGGTGTGCTTATATCACTCATAAAACTTATAGTGCTACTATCACTGGCAGGTGTGCTTATATCACTCATATAACTTATAGTGCTACTATCACTGGCAGGTGTGCTTTTATCACTCATATAACCTATGGTGCTAGTATCACTGGCAGGTGTGCTTATATCACTCATAAAACTTATAGTTCTACTATCACTGGCAGGTGTGCTTATATCACTCATAAAACTTATAGTGCTACTATCACTGGCAGGTGTGCTTATATCACTCATAAAACTTATAGTGCTAGTATCACTGGCAGCTGTGCTTATATCACTCATAAAACTTATAGTGCTAGTATCACTGGCAGGTGTGCTTATATCACTCATAAAACTTATAGTGCTACTATCACTGGCAGGTGTGCTTATATCACTCATATAACTTATAGTGCTACTATCACTGGCAGGTGTGCTTTTATCACTCATATAACCTATGGTGCTAGTATCACTGGCAGGTGTGCTTATATCACTCATAAAACTTATAGTTCTACTATCACTGGCAGGTGTGCTTATATCACTCATAAAACTTATAGTGCTACTATCACTGGCAGGTGTGCTTATATCACTCATAAAACTTATAGTGCTACTATCACTGGCAGGTGTGCTTATATCACTCATAAAACTTATAGTGCTACTATCCGATTCATACGGCTCAGTCTCACAGTCCTAGATAATGGTGCCACTATCTGATGACGACGTCAAGTTATAATATTGTAACTGATTGTTACTTTTGACATTATTCTTTGATCTTATCTTCTGGGTCTGTTGTCCCACCCCGCGACTCCCCGTATTATTTGTAGATTCCGTCCTGTTTTGTCCCCCTCCGTGTGTTTCGTTCCTCGAAGCGGACTGCCCGATTTTGTAGTTTCTCCTCTCTTGTTTCCTTCTTTTGTAGCTGCTCTTAGTGTCATAGACGGGCTCCTCCTCGGTATCTGTATCTGGGGTAGTCTCTAACACAGCTACTCTCCTCATCCTCTTCTTCTGGAGCTACTACATAAGTTGATTTCCTTCGTTTTGAAGCGGTTGTTGGTATGTCCCAATCTATGTCTGCTGAACTTAAGTATTTCACGTGTGTTTTCAACGTATGCCCGGTCAACTGGTTCTTTATTACGTACGTAACTGGTGTTAGCTTCTCCAGTACTGTATGGTATAGTTTCAATTTACTATCTAGTTTCGACGTTCTATGGTGATTTCTATAAAGTACGTCATCCCCTAGCTTGAACTCAGTAAGTTTGGCACCTTTATCCGCATATATTTTCTGCCTTTTCCTCGCCTTCTTTATGTTTCTATATGCCCTGAGAAATGCCTTTTGTTGTTCCTGTATCGCAGTTTCGTGTGCCTGTTCTCATGTGTACTCCCTCCTCGGTTTAAGAAGATTGTCTAGTGGCAGTACTGGGTGTCTGTGTCTAGTGGCAGTATTGGGTGTCTGTGTCTAGTGGCAGTACTGGGTGTCTGTGTCTAGTGGCAGTATTGGGTGTCTGTGTCTAGTGACAGTATTGGGTGTCTGTGTCTAGTGGCAGTATTGGGTGTCTGTGTCTAGTGACAGTATTGGGTGTCTGTGTCTAGTGGCAGTATTGGGTGTCTGTGTCTAGTGGCAGTATTGGGTGTCTGTGTCTAGTGGCAGTACTGGGTGTCTGTGTCTAGTGGCAGTACTGGGTGTCTGTGTCTAGTGGCAGTATTGGGTGTCTGTGTCTAGTGGCAGTATTGGGTGTCTGTGTCTAGTGGCAGCATTGGGTGTCTGTGTCTAGTGGCAGTATTGGGTGTCTGTGTCTAGTGGCAGTACTGGGTGTCTGTGTCTAGTGGCAGTATTGGGTGTCTGTGTCTAGTGGCAGTACTGGGTGTCTGTGTCTAGTGGCAGTATTGGGTGTCTGTGTCTAGTGGCAGCATTGGGTGTCTGTGTCTAGTGGCATTACTGGGTGTCTGAGTCTAGTGGCAGTACTGGGTGTCTGATGTATAATAAATAAAACTGGCAAAACATTGTACTTTCATTACGATTCACTGTAATTGATGCTAGAGTCGAATTTAAATGTATGTCCCAAATGGAAGTGTTATCTGCCGCCTTCATCTATAATATGTCGTGCAACGTTCTATGCTGTCTTTCGTTTCTAGCATTGCTCTCTGGTCTGTAAAAAGAGGTAGTCACTTATTGAATAATCATTCTCTCCAACGTTTGTTTCATTGCTTGGCAGGTGTGCTTATATCACTCATATAACTTATAGTGCTACTATCACTGGCAGGTGTGCTTATATCACTCATAAAACTTATAGTGCTACTATCCGATTCATACGGCTCAGTCTCACAGTCCTAGATAATGGTGCCACTATCTGATGACGACGTCAAGTTATAATATTGTAACTGATTGTTACTTTTGACATTATTCTTTGATCTTATCTTCTGGGTCTGTTGTCCCACCCCGCGACTCCCCAACTCTCTGGTCTGTTGTCAGATTCCAGCTGTAATGGACATCCATGGCGTGAGATAAATTCTTAGATTAGCAGTTTGGCCACTGTCTCACTTGTGCTATCTGGCACCGGGAAACATTCTGGCCAAAGGCTACAGTGATCCACAAAATGGACTATATATTTATTTCCGGACGCACTAGGAGGATATGGTCCCGACACGTCTACACTTTTGCCATGCTGTGCCCGGGGGAGGGGATCAGTTTCTTGAAGTGGCGCGTGTTGTAACTTCAGATTTCGGGTCTTACATATCAGGCACCCACCCACATGTTCGTACATCGCCTTCCAGAGATTCGGCCAATAATGTTTGTTTCTGATAGCATAGAACACTTTGTCTACGCCCATATGACCTGCTTCCCCATGGTACTGTTGTAAGACCTGGAGTTTGAGTTGGTACGTATAGTCTAAGATTGTAGTTTGAGTTGGTACGTATAGTCTAAGATTGTAGTTTGAGTTGGTACGTATAGCCTGAGTTAGGGCTAGTCGTCTAGGTCAGAGATAAAGTATACTACTTAATCAACTGCCATAAATGTGCTATGTGTCTTCTTCTCGGCTTTGTTTGCCTCTAAGTCGTTTTTTATCTTCTTAATACTAGCATCCTTGTTTTGTTATGTTGTTACATTGATCTCCTCCCACTTGGGTATCTCCTGCAAATCCTTAGCTGGAGGCTTGTATCTGGCATACTCTTTTGGCTGGAACTTGTTAGAGTTAAATGTGTTTATCTGAAGCGCATGATCATTAATTTCAGGAATGTTCTTCTCGTCGTTTACTTTTGGCTGGAACTTGTTAGAGTTAAATGTGTTTATCTGAAACTTGTTAGAGTTAAATGTGTTTTTCTGAAACTATTAGAGTTAAATGTGTTTATCTGAAACTTGTTAGAGTTAAATGTGTTTATCTGAAACTTGTTAGAGTTAAATGTGTTTATCTGAAACTTGTTAGAGTTAAATGTGTTTATCTGAAACTTGTTAGAGTTAAATGTGTTTATCTGAAACTTGTTAGAGTTAAATGTGTTTATCTGAAACTTGTTAGAGTTACATGTGTTTATCTGGAGCGCATGATCATTAATTTCAGGAATGTTCTTGTCGTCGTTTACTTGTTCCCCTTCTGGTGGAGAACGACTTAGTAACTCGGCGCCTGTGTTTTCACATCCTCGCACCTACTCTGTTCTACAGTTGTAGCCTGTGGTACTAAGGGCCCATGTTTGCACCTTCCTGTTTGCATAGGCGCTTCTAGGAGGTGTTTCAGAGCCATATGATAGGTTTTAATAACAAACGAGGCATTATGCAGGTAATAATCAAGTTTCTGTAGAGCGTAATAAATTGTGCAATATTATTTTTCTACCATGGACCATTCACATTGGCTTCTACTAAGTTTGTGAGACAGAAAATAGATCTGTTTTTCATTCTTTATACCCGGGATAGGTTCTGCCTCCTCTTCTTCACAGGTCTGTACTAGGCAAGCCCCGATTGCAGTAGCAGACGCATCCGTGTATAGGATAAATTCCTTATTCATGTCTGGGTGTGCTAGAACCGGTACTGTGCTGAGACTTTCCTTGAGATACTGGAATGCTCTCTGGCACTCATGTGTCCACTGAAACTTAGGAGATCCTTCTAGATTGTCACGTGGCCTGAGAAATCCGTGACAGAGAATTGTGCGAGAGATTGTGAATGAGCAGTCAGTCTATGTTTGATGTGTACCTGAGAGAATGGTTTTTTTGTGATGTTCTGTCGAGAAAATAGATGTCTTATAAATGTTACTGGAGTTGTGGAAGTATGAATGAACTCGCCATGTGTCAGGGCAACCTTTCGGCGGTCAGAATATCGTAACCACCATCTTAATTTCCATCCCATCCATCAATAAAACCTCATGTCAGCGGACACGTAGGACTGCATTGACTTCCGTGTCAGTGTGTTGCCAATTTTAGGTTCGAAAGAGCCTGGAAGTGAAGTTGATAGTTGGAGACAGTAAATAACTAATCCAGAAACACTCAGCAAACACCGGTTCAACTAGTGCCCTAAAATTCTATTCAGTAACAAAAAGTAGTAACACAGTAAACACAGATGTAAAGCCATTTAAAGAGACGCTCTGATTATGTTTGGAATGTTACGAAATTATGGACAGTAGTCTTCTGTGTTACATCAAGAGTTACTGACAAAATTGGGGAGATCTGTCTAAAACACAATAAACCCTGTAGCCCTTCGTATGAAACTTTTATAATCTCGGATTATTTGCATGTTTCGTTTATTACTGTTGTGATGTGTTTATTACTTTTGTGATGTGTTTATTACTGTTGTGATGTGTTTATTACTTTTGTGATGTGTTTATTACTTTTGTGATGGTATACTAGTGGGGAGAATGGGTCTGCCTGGGACTGTCCCCCCGCCCCCCCCCCCCCATACACACACACACCAGCACGTAATATTCATTTATTTATTTTCATAACTTTTCTTGGTTTCAATATTCTGCATCTGGTTTGCATAATACGTATCTTGTTTGCATATTGGTTACTTGGTTTGTATAGCAGTTATTTTATTTGAATATCAGTTATTTGCTATATTTCGTACTTGGTTCGTATAACACTTATTTTGTTTGTATATCAGTTATTTGTTACATTCTTTATTTGGTTTGTCATCATCATCATCATCATCATCACCACCATCATCATCATCATCATCATCATCATCATCGCAGGTGCCGTGCCGACTGGCGTTGGCTATTATGCTTCTCCTTCATGCAGGCCATCAGCTCAGTTGGTGATCTCCTCTCACACCATCCCGTCAGACTGTCCAGTATCATTTCTCTTGATCTTCCCCTGGCTCTTCTTCCCTCTGTTTTTTCTGTTGTTATAATATTTTCAATGCCCCCTCTTCTCATTGCATGTCCTATGAAAGTACATTGTCTCTCTCTTATTTTTTTTGACAGGATTTTTTTTTGTCTCTCCAGCTCTTCTCATACATTCTTTATTATTTATTTTTGCTGTCCAGGGGATTCGCAACATTCTTCTAGTAAACTCTTATTTTGTTTGCATATCAGTTATTTGTTATATTCCTTACTTGGTTTGTATAGCAATTATTTTGTTTGCATATCAGTTATTTGTTGTATTCCTTATTTGGTTTGTATAACACTTATTGTGTCTGCATATCAGTTATTTGTTATATTCCTTACTTGGTTTGTCGAGCTACAGGAGCCGCCGCGTAATCACAGCAAGGTCCAAAGAAGATGTGGGACAAGTTCCTAATATACAAACTGATGGCCTCGTTCATGGCATCGGCACTTGAGCAGAACGAGTTTCTGGCGTTTATTTGAATATCTTGTCCTGGTAGCAGACCACTTGGACTTTGTACCTGCCAAAAGAAAGATAACTTTTTTAGTCTTTTCTGTTACCCAAATTCTGAACAAGTCAGTGTGTAATGTTCTCCGATTTCTAGAGGAATTTAGTCTGAGATGTTCTCTAACGTGCATTAAAAATTCATTTTGCAAAACTGTCAAAGATCTATAGAAATAAGTGTAGACATTCTTAAAATTCTGTTTAAAAAATATTGAATATCATACATCTTGTATCACAACTCTGTTTTCTGTTACCAAAATTATAAAAGTTCAGTGTGCAATATTCTCAAATACCCTTCTGATATTTTGTCTGATATTTGTTGTATATAATTTGAGTAGTTTATGAGACTTTATATATGACGTTGTCAGCAATTTTTTATTAGTTTTTTTACGTGGCAATATTTTTTATGTATGCTATTGTATACATATGTTTTGCCAGCTTATATGTTAACTGATGTTTTAATATATCAAGATAATATGCTGTAAATATTTCCATACAGACGATAAACTTTTCTTGCAATACTCTCATTAAGGCTAATTATAGGTACTTGTACTATCCTCATAACAATGTCTTGCTATATTCTCATTACGTTTAGTTATAGGTACCTGTACTATCCTCATACATCTCAAACTTGTACTGACATATTTTCTGTACAATATGCAACTTTATGTTCCAAATATTTGTAAGTCTCTTCTCTTCTACACTTGCTGATGTTGTCTACACGAACATACTTCATCTTCTGTAGGTGTATTAAAATTAAGTTGTCTGCAGATACCTTACAACAAAGGTTTTTAGCCTATTTTTCCAAAAGTGATATCCTCACCTTGTCTACTGCAATCACATATATGTCCTCACTTTGTCTACTACAATCACATATATGTCCTCACCTTGTCTACTACAATCACATATATGTCCTCACCTTGTCTACTACAATAACATATATGTCCTAACCCCTATCTGCTACAATCACATACATGTCCTTACTTTGTCTACTACAATCACATATATGTCTTCACCTTGTCTACTACAATCACATACATCTCCTCACCTTGTCTACAACAATCGCATATATGTCCTCACCTTGTCTACTACAATCACATATATGTCCTCACCTTCTCTACTGCTATCTGTATGGCGGGCAGGACTTTGGACATAGAAAATGGCCTCCTGTTGTCCTCAGGTAGTAGAACAGCAATCATGATTGGAGCTCTCAGGTCACAGATGCCGAAAGCAGACATGAAAATCATCAGTAGTAACATGGACAGCGTCTTCATATTTTATCACACGAGATTTCCGCCAACAGTAAATAAAAAATCACTTATTTTCCTTAAAAAATGTCCACAGAAACCTTAAGTGTCAGCCCAACACGGCACTTTCTGAAACAAAGATGGTCATTCAGCTTCAAATAGAAAGGCTATTACGAGGGTAAAGCTGAAAGTCGTGAGCAATTTTTTTTTTAAATCAGAATTTACAGATAGAGAAAATACAAATGTATAACCTTAATCCTCATACTTTTCTTCACTTTTATACATAATTTCTATTTATCTGCACACATATTCTCCATCGCTCTGTAAGTTTGAAAATACCCTCCCGGTAGAATTCCGTTCCAGCTGACCGACGGCACAGACGTACTGTTTTGTTAACGTTCTCTCCCGTATCGTAGTGATGGCCTGGCATTTGTTCTTTCTAGACGTTCTCTCCTGTCTCGTAGTGATGGCCTCGCATTTGTTCTTTCACAAACCCGAAAAGAGAGTTTCCCAACCTATTTCCTTAATTTCCTCAGTTGTCCGGCGAGCAGCGTTTTTCTCACAGCTTTGTCATCTTCAGTCAACAAAAGTGGGACCTAGCGGGCGCAAATTTTCTATAGCCTAGATTTTTAATCATTTCCTGTACTCCATTGTGTCCTATTCCAAGATTTATTGCGATTTCAGATACTGTGACACGTCTGTCTTATTTAATGATGTCGTCAACCCTTTCCACGTTGCCTTTCAGTGGAGGCAGTTCGAGAGCGACCGCCGCGAGGCATATCTTGGATGCTCGTATTTCCGTCTTTGAAATATTTCACCCACTTAATAACACTGCTAGCACCCATACACACATCTCCATAAGCAAGATGACCTCTTTAGTGAATTTCAACAGCAGGGATTTCTCTTTAACGAGTAACTCAATAACATCACGTTCACGAAACGTAACTTCAGCACCCGCCATTTTGTTTCTGCTCCGCGTTGTCACGTGGCATATGATCGTGACGTCATGTAACCTCTACATGAAGTGCAAATGATGCAGTTTAAGGTGATACCTTTATATTTTACCAATCAATAAATTCTGATTTTAAAAAATCACGACTTTCTATATGACCATCGTATTATATTTACAGTTCATCAGCAACAACAACATCAACAACTGAATGCCTCATTTTGTGTCTTAGGACAATTTTCTGAAGGATGCAGATGTGAAAGCTAAGCACTGTATTGAATAGCTGCATATGTCAACATCTCATGATTATCTTCTACACCAAGAGTCTCATTATGATAATATTCTAAACAAAAGTGTCATTACGATAATTTATTACACCAGGAGTCTCATTATGATAATCTTCTTAACCAAGAGTCTGATTATGATAATCTTCTAAACCAGGGGTCTCATTCTGATAATATTCTAAACTAGTAGTCTCATTATGATAATCTTTTAAATCAGAGAGTCTCATTATGATAATATTCGAAACCAGTAGTTTCATTATGATAATCTTTTAAATAAGGGAGTCTCATTATGATAATTGTTTAAACCAGGAGTCTCATTATGATAATCTTCTAAACCAGGAGTCTCATTATAATAATCTTCTACACCAGGAGTTCATTATAATAATCTTCTAATCCAGGATTATGATCAAGATAACCTTCTACACCGAGAGTTCCCAATCTCTTGAACTCATCCACTCTGTCATGATTTTTACATTCCTCATGGATCAGTGAACATTTACTATATGAAACCAATTTACTAAGCACTAAGTGCATTATGAATAATAATAATAATAATAATAATAATAATAATACTTTCATAAAATAAGTAATAATTAACTGCTGAAAATGTCAGATTTAACAAAGGCTTTATTATAAAGTACTGTAGAGAGCGGAACAACAACACATCTCCTTCATGTCATCAGAGGAAGTACTCCCCCCCCCCCCGACAACTATATGCAGGAAACTCTAATGTAGAGAGCGGAACAACAACACATCTTCTTCATATCATCAGAGGAAGTACCCGCCCCCCTCCCAGACAACTATATGCAGGGAACTCTAGAGAGCGGAACAACAGCACATCTCCTTCATATCATCAGAGGAAGTACCCGCCCCCCCCCCCCTCAGACAACTATATGCAGGAAACTCTACTGTAGAGAGCGGAACAACAACACATCTCCTTCATATCATCAGAGGAAGTACCCCACGAGACGTGTGTTTTGGCCCTGTTAAACTCCTGACGCTCTAATGGCGGTGAGTCCTTCTTGGTCATGAATCCCAGAAGTCTTGTGAGCTGTTGTGGATATTAGGTTTGGAGATCGGCATATTTTAGTCTCAAGTTGCTTCGCTGATACTGGTTCCTTTGCTTGGAAATGCTTTAGTATGGATACAACCTTCTTTAATAATGTACGAGATTAAGAAAGTAAGCATAAATGTAGACACAGGTTCTAACTATTGACGGAGGTCATTTCAACATGGAGAAAGTGATCCTCAGTCTGCTGATTTAGATAGAGAGTTCAGTCCAGACTCACACTACGAATGGCGGCTGTGTGGTCGTGTATTAAGTCTCCAGGCTTGCCCGATCCATGAAGCTGATGAGGTCTCCAGGCTTGTCCCATTTATGAAGCTGATGAGGTCTCCAGGCTTGTCCCATTTATGAAGCTGATGAGGTCTCCAGGCTTGTCCCATTTATGAAGCTGATGAATTCTCCAGGCTTGTCTCATTTATGAAGCTGATGAATTCTCCAGGCTTGTCTCATTTATGAAGCTGATGAATTCTCCAGGCTTGTCTCATTTATGAAGCTGATGAATTCTCCAGGCTTGTCTCATTTATGAAGCTGATGAATTCTCCAGGCTTGTCTCATTTATGAAGCTGATGAATTCTCCAGGCTTGTCTCATTTATGAAGCTGATGAATTCTCCAGGCTTGTCTCATTTATGAAGCTGATGAGGTCTCCAGGCTTGTCCCATTTATGAAGCTGATGAGGTCTCCAGGCTTGTCCCATTTATGAAGCTGATGATGTCTCCAGGCTTGTCCCATTTATGAAGCTGATGAGGTCTCCAGGCTTGTCCCATTTATGAAGCTGATGATGTCTCCAGACTTGTCCCATTTATGAAGCTGATGAGGTCTCCAGGCTTGTCCCATTTATGAAGCTGATGATGTCTCCAGGCTTGTCCCATTTATGAAGCTGATGAGGTCTCCAGGCTTGTCCCATTTATGAAGCTGATGAGGTCTCCAGGCTTGTCCCATTTATGAAGCTGATGATGTCTCCAGGCTTGTCCCATTTATGAAGCTGATGAGGTCTCCAGGCTTGTCCCATTTATGAAGCTGATGATGTCTCCAGGCTTGTCCCATTTATGAAGCTGATGAATTCTCCAGGCTTGTCCCATTTATGAAGCTGATGAATTCTCCAGGCTTGTCCCATTTATGAAGCTGATGAGGTCTCCAGGTTTACCCGAATCATGAAGCTGATATGTGTAGTGGTTTTTGTTTAGTAATATGTTTATTGTTAATCACATCTGTAACAGAATGTTTATTCTCTTGCAGAATGTGGGCTAGAAAGTTTTTGACCACAGCTCAGCTGTTTAACTGAGCACGGGGGGAAGAGAGATCTCCGTGTTCTGATTGGCCAGTCAGTCACAGGGTCTGGCCTGTTTCAGTGTATGAATGGGTTAGTTCTGTGAGAAATGTAGTGACAGGTCATGTGTTAGAGTTGTTCTGGAATGTGTGCTAAGATAGTGTGATTCTAGTGTTACTTCCTGCTTGTTTGTCCTTTTTAGGAAGAAACGTGTGCTAGAGTTGCTATGTAGTTTTGTTGCTATGTAGTTTTGTAAGTTGATTCGAATTTTGGGCATGGGATGGATTCGTGTAGGAAGTATGTTGGGATATTTTTGAGAATATGAAGTAGTATGTTTTACGGTTGTATTTTAGCGTGAGTGTCCCACGGTCAAATTAATCGCTTGGACTATTTTTCTGTACTCATGCTGATTGTCTCACCAGTTTCCAGTCCACTTCCATCTACAGCACTCATTTCATCATCATCATCATCATCATCATCATCATCATCATCATCATCATCATCATCATCAGGTGCCGTGCCGACTGGCGTTGGCTGTTACGCTTCTCCAGATTACACGATCCTTCATGCAGGCCATCAGCTCAGTTGGTGATATCCTCTCACACCATCCCGTCAGACTGTCCAGTATCATTTCTCTTGGTCCTCCCTTGGCTCTTCTTCCCCCTATTTTTTTTGTTGTTATAATATTTTCAATTTTCTCTTCACACTGCATGTTCTATGAAAGTACATTGTCTCATTCTTATTTTTTTTTTACAAGATTTTTTTTTGTCTCTCCAGGTCTTCTCATACATTCTTCATTAGTTATTTTTGCTGTCCAGGGGATTCGCAACATTCTTCTAATAAACCACATTTCTGCTGCTTCCAATGATTTTTGTGCAGACTTGCTTATTGTCCATGATTCACTTCCATATAACAAGATAGGTTCAATATAGCATTTTAGGACTTGTTTTCTAACATTCATTGATAAGGATGTGTTGGTTAATATGTTTCTCATTCTCTGAAATGCAGTCTTTGCTTGGCCTATTCTGTTCCTAATTTCTGTTCTGCATTTCCCATCTGAAGTTATTACTGCTCCAAGGTATTTGAATTTCTGCACCTGCTTTAGAATGGTTCCGTTTAATTTTATACTGCATGTTGGTGGATTCTGTTTCTTAGATATAACCATAGTCTCTGTCTTTTTGATGTTCAAAGTAAGGCCTTTCTGTTCATTTTCTTTGGTGACTTTATCCAAGAGATTTTGCAAGTCTTGTTGGTTCTCAGCTATCAGTACTGTGTCGTCAACATACCGAAAGTTGTTGATATTGTTCCTCCAATTTTTATGCCTGGTTTTGTGATGATCGTTCTTATAATATTCTCGCTGTACAGAGAAAAAAGGTCTGGAGATAGTACACATCCTTGTCGCGCCCCTTGTTTTATAGGTTGATATTTTCCAGTTTTATTTTCAACTCGAATTGCTGCTTCTTGCTGCCAATATAGATGTTTTACAATCCTCAGGTCTTTGCCGTCTATATTGATGTCTTCAAGCATTTTAATAATTTCATTATGTTTCACCTTGTCTAATGCCTTGGTGTAATAATGAGGCATAAGTAGATATCTTTCTGTACTTCTAAAGCTCTTTCTGTTAATGTTCGTAAAGCATAAATGGCAATATGTGTTCATTTTCCTTCAAAAAATCCAAACTGTTCATCTGCTATTTCCATTTTTATCCTTTTCCATGTTCTTCTCATAATGATTCACAAAAGTAGCTTCGTTATGTGACATGAGAGGCTGATAGTCAGATGGTAATCACATTCCTTTGCACCTGGTTTCTTTGGTAGTGCTATAAACGTGGATTTAAGCAAGTCACTGGGCATATAACCACTGTTGTAAATGTCATTCAGTAACATGGTTAGTATTTTTATTCCCATCTCCTATTGCGCCTCTATTTCTTCTGTTGTTATATTATCAGGCCCAGTCGCTTTTCCTTTCTTCATGTGTTTGATGGCATCTATGATTTCAACTTCAGGTATTGGTGGTCCATCACCATTTTCAATGTCAGGTGTTAATTCTGGTATTTCTCCTCCTCTTGTCCATCAGTCTTAAGATGTCGTCTTTCAAACATTTATTTTTAGGGGGTTCTTTTTTCGGTGGTATTATCTCCTTAACAGTTTGGTAGATAGAATCTCTTAACATTGCCCATTGTTCATTTATACTATTTATCTTTGCTATTTCATTGTAATTTTTTTGTTATAATAACTTAGTATTGTTCTTGCTGTTTGGGTTCTCCAAATATCGTAGACACAAAAAGAACAAATATATCTATATTACAAGAGCTTAATATTGAAGATGGCTGCAAGACATCTTTGAGATCTGCAAATGGATGCAGCAGCAGCAGGCCATCTTGCTCACAACCGAGAGGCCTAGAGGAGTGCTGTTTGGGAGACAAAGTTCCTCAAGGGACATGGAAATGAATGAATGAATGAATTGTTCTTGCAGTTCTTGGTCATTTTTAATGAGTTCTGTATTCAGTTTTACGTTTCTCACTCTGTTGCATGCTTTCTTTAGCTTTATTCTAACTTTTCCACAGAGTGGGTCATGGTCATTACTGCAGTCAGCTCCTGGCATGGTTTTTGTTGTCAGTAATGCATTCCGGAATCGTTTGTTGATTAATATGTAGTCTATCTGGTTAAAAGTCTTTTTGTCTGGACTGCAGCAGGTTGCCAGTCTTCGGGGATGTTGTTTAAACCAGGTGTTTCCTACAACCATGCTGTGTATTCTTGCCCATTCAATTGATTTACTACTTCTGTCATTCCTCTCCCCCAGTTCATAGCCACCAGCGATATCTGAAGTCTTCCTTTACCAACTTTGGCATTAAAATCTCCCATGACTATAGTAACTTCATGTGACTTTGTGTGTTTTAGGGTTGTCTCTATGTCATTATAAAATAGCTGTACATCTTCTTCAGAGCTTTCAGATGTTGGAGCGTACAATTGTATAATATTTATGTTTATTGGTCGTAATATGGAAGTGAATCATGGACAATAGGCAGGTCTGCACAAAAATCATTGGAAGCAGCAGAAATGTCGTTTATTACAAAAATGTTACGAATCCCCCGTTAAGCATAAATAATTAATGAAGAATGTATGATAAGAGCTGGACAGACAAAAAATCTTGTCAAAAAAATAAGAGAGAGACAATGTACTTTCATAGGACATGCAATGAGAAGATGGGGCATTGAAAATATTATAACAACAGGAAAAACAGAAGGAAGAAGATCAAGAGGAAGACCAAGAGAAATGATACTGCACAGTCTGACGGGATGGTGTGAGAGGAGATCACCAAATGAGCTGATGGCCTGCATGAAGGATCGTGTAATCTGGAGAAGCATAATAACCAACGCCAGTCGGCACGGCACCTGATGATGATGATGATGATGATGATAATTATGATTGGTCGTCCTTTCATTTGGGCTAGCAGGACTCGGTCCGAGATGCTCAAATATCCTACAATTGTCCTTGCTGTTTGTTCATCATATATTATTCCTACTCCTCCTTCATGTTTCTCACTTCCTGAATATATTATTGTATATTTATCAGAGTTTATCTTCACTGCACCTGTCCATCTAACTTCACTCATTCCTAATATGTTGATCTTCATCCCTTTCATTTCCCCTTTCCATTTTCTAATTTTCCAGTTTGGAATAAAGTTCAAACACTTATATCTTATATCTTATATCTTATATCCTTCCCGTGCCGTTAGACGTCACATAGGGCTCGCAAAGTAGTTCGCCAATTTTTCCTGTCTTCGGCGAGTCTTTCAACCTCATCAAAGGATTTTATGCCTGTTAACTTGGCCTCTCTTAATAATGTTCTCTTCAGAGTTTCACGCGGTCTGCCCCTTTTTCTTCGGCCTGTTGTGTTCCACTTGATAGCTACACTATGTAGCTACACTACATATTGCTATTTGAATTTGTTTTGCCACCAGTAGCTTGATGACGATCTGGCCTCACCTGTGGCTCGTGAGCTGCCCTACCGGACGAGGCTGTTCCAGAGGAACATCCATTAACGTCGTTCATGACAAATCTATTACTAAGCATAAATGTTCTTGGGAACTACAACAGAGGTTTCCCGTTGCCTTCTGTCGGTTTGTGTACGGACTTTCTGCTAGCCTTTGGACTCCCTGTCCTACCCGCAAGGCAGCACTCATTTACAAATGGGAATTTCATCATTAAACTTTTGTTGACTTTGGTAACTGCTTGATCCTGTGCTCTTTGGGTCACGTTGAGTGTACTAGCTATGGTATTGAGTGTCCCAGCTGTGGTGTTGAGTATGTAAACTGGTCAGGTTCGTGTACGGACTTGTACTGGTTAATTTTCCTCTGGTTTCGTCTGTTATATGGTGTTTATCAGTGTAACGTCGGTTGTGCCTCTCTGTAGCAGTCAAGAAAATCTGCTCTGTGAATAGTAATGTTATGTATTTCAAGGAATGAAGAAACACAGACACACATACATACGGTAGTGAGCAATACTATGTTAGGAAGTCTGTAGATGTAACATGTTAACAGCTGAGTAGGGCAACGCCAGGCCAACTTTTTAGTCAAGTGTGTAGTGAGTGTTTAGTGTGTGCAGAAATACTAGTTCACAACAATGAGAAGTAATAGGAATGTAGTGTTCTTGTGTTTAGTAATATGTTTGTTCTTATTCAGAACTATGTGATATAATGAATGTAATTTTCTTGTGTTTAGTAATATGTATGTTGTTAATCAAGACAATGAGATGTAATGAATGTAGTGCTCTTGTATGTATTAATAAAGTTGTATGTAATCAGGAAAATGGGATGTAAAATTAAGCCAGAAGTCAGAACCCTAGTATGTGGTACATCTGTGTTTGTTATGTTCCGAGTTTGCTGGAGACTTTTGAATTGATCATGTGCCGTGTAATTTTGACGGACGACTTGTGTGTAGGAACGTACAGTTGGCTAGGATGTGTGTGTGTGTTAGTATGTTATGTTGATGATGGTGCATCATCTTAAGTGATATGCTAAGAGCTGTAGTGTTTTTCGGTGTACAGAAAGTGTAAGATGATGATTTTATGAATGACATGACTTCATTTTATTAAGACATACCGATGACAGAGATAAGAGTGTCTTTCTCTCTTAAAGTGATGTAACTTCGTGTATGCGTAAATAAGTATTTCAATGATGCTTTAATTAATAATTGATATTTTGCTGCATTTAAAAAGGTAGCTACTGTGTTATCTACAGTTTGTAGATAGCTAAACTAACACACGTCGAGTGAGAGTTTTGGAACGTGTGTGTCAGGCATGGGATTTCCTTGTCTGGAACATTTGGGTTGCAAGATTTATTGTGTAATTACATATGGTTTGCAATAACTATAAAGATCGACTTGAAGAGTTCGACTTACTAGTCTAGCTAGGACGGAGTGAGAGTGAAATTTAGCCTGCGCCTGGTAGATAGATCGTTTCTGTGTGTATATGAGAGGAAATAGAAAAGAACTGGCACAGCGAGAAGTTTCCACTATTACGACCCCTGATTCACTAGCCAGATTCTAAACATTTAAACTTAGGATATAAACACTATACGTCCCTCTTACCCTAAACTTAGGATATAAACAATATACGTCCCTCTTACCCTAAACTTAGGATATAAACAATATACGTCCCTCTTACCATAAACTTAGGATATAAACAATATACGTCCTTCTCACCTTAAATTTATGATATAAACACTATAAGTACACGCCCCTCTTACCTTAAACTTATGATATAAACACTATAAGTACACGCCCCTCTTACCTTAAACTTATGATATAAACACTATAAGTACACGCCCCTCTTACCTTAAACTTATGATATAAACACTATAAGTACACGCCCCTCTTACCTTAAACTTATGATATAAACACTATAAGTACACGCCCCTCTTACCACACAACACTTACACCTAAATTTAGGATATGAACACTACAAGTACAGGCCCCTCTTAACTTAAACTTAGGATATACACGTTTATAAGTACACTGCCCTCTTACCTTAAATTTGAGGTATAAACACTACAAATGCACACTCCTCTTACCACACAAACTTAAACTTAATTTAGGACATAAAACTACAAGTAAATGCCCCTCTTATCACACACGTAGGGTTAGGTAATAGAGTTGGATATATAATAAGGTAGTAGTCTCCCCTGCAGAGAGTTAAGTTTGGGTATTTGCTGGAGTGTGCAGCGGGAAAATCTGTTGTAAAGTCGCACGCATTTGTACTTGTGATGAACGGATTGGTAGGAGACGCACAAAAGAAGCAGGCGAGTACTTGTGATGAACGGATTGGTAGGGGACGCACAAAAGAAGCAGGCGACAAACAAAAAAAGTGGTTAAGACAGTAGATGTGAGAAGCCTTCAAAATGTAGATTCACAGAAATGTTTTTGTATAGTTAGTAGTTAGTTGTGCTCTCGTAATAGTAGTAAGTAGATCTGTAGTCTGTCCATGTAGAAATGACTAGTGGTTAGTAAGATTGTTCTTTTCAGGACAGTTCCTTGGTTTTTTTAATTTTGAGTGTAGAAATATATGTAAGAAGCAATGTCCCTCACCATCTCGCCATGTAAGAGGTCGTCCCATGACTACGTCAAGTTGCCCGGACACCATTTCATATAATTGTAAAACTCCATCAGTCTTTTCACATACTCCCATCCTGGTAACATTCACAAACAAATGTGCTTTCATTAATAAATGTGATTCTCCTGTAGTGGCCAGAGTTAGGTGGTTGTTGATTTATGTTTGTAACACAATTGTGAGGTGACATGTTCACTTGATTTTTCTATACAATTCACAGTCGTGTATGAACTCTACCTTCATTGTTCCTGAGTTATGTAAGATTACACTGAGTATATAAATGTAACAGAACTGAGTCCGGCTAAATCAAACACAAACAAGTTGAAAGCACACACACACACAAAACAACAAAGAAAACGCGTTTAGTGCTGCCATGATTAAACTGTCTCAAAGCGTCTTTCTAGCCAGCACTGGGCGCTGGTTATGACGTGGAGAAGGGGCTTAAGTACAGCCAGCATTGGGCGCTGGTTATGACGTGGAGAAGGGGCTTAAGTACAGCCAGCACTGGGCGTTGGTTATGACGTGGAGAAGGGGCTTAAGTACAGCCAGCAAAGGCTGGAAAACAAAGTTGTTGCCAGGCCAGCCTCACCACTGTCTTCATGGCAGTCCGAGCAAAACCACAGTCTGCCCTAGCAAGGAAAGGTGCTGAAGTCAGAGGTACCCAGCCAAAAGGCGCATCGCAAAAATCAGGGTACCATCATCATCATCATCAGGTGCCGTGCCGACTGGCGTTGGTTATTATGCTTCTCCAGATTACACGATCCTTCATGCAGGCCATCAGTTCAGTTGGTGATCTCCTCTCACACCATCCCGTCAGACTGTCCAATATCATTTCTCTTGGTCTTCCTCTTGATCTTCTTCCTTCTATTTTTCCTGTTGTTATAATATGTTCTATGCCCCATCTTCTCATTGCATGTCCTATGAAAGTACATTGTCTCTCTCTTATCTTTTTGACAAGATTTTTTGTCTGTCCAGCTCTTCTCATACATTCTTCATTAGTTATTTTGCTGTCCAGGGGATTGGCAACATTCTTCTAATAAAAACCAAGCATTATCGCTAATGAAATGTCCCTGTCTGCAGTTTTTAAACATGGTGCTCGCCCTGTGAAGACTAACCAGGCAGGTGCAGCGCCTGGCCTCTTGCCTAGAAAAAGTCCACACATTGCTACTGGAGCTAATATCAATTCGTCTTGTGGAGTCAGGAGACATACGAGAAGAGACTGGCCAAAAAATACAACAGCAGAAAACTGCCAAAAGCAAGAACTTAAACTAATGCAGTGGAATGCTGAAAGTATCAGTAGTGTTAGAAATGGCTTTAGCAAAAAGGTGGAACTAGAGAACATACTCTTTGCAGAGCAGGTAAGTATATGCTGCATGCAGGAGACACATCTAACCAAAGATGCCGCCTTTAAATTCAGAGGCTACTAATGTTTTAGATCAGACTTTTTCTGGTGCCAACATATGTAAGGTTCCGCTTTAAGTGGCTGTGGACGAGGATGTCCTTGAGATTTGGCTCACGTTTGTATGCTAATAGGGGTAGATCAGAGATGTCACGGGTGTGAGGGTAGAGTTGGATTAGTGGCAGATGACGATAAAGAATTTTCTTAACCATCTGACCTTGCGGGTGGAAAGGCAGCACTAACTTAACTCTGTCAGATGAGGTAACGGGCTTTTTTCTGAATGCTTCTTTACAGTTTATTAGTTGGATAGGGTTGAAAGCTGTATGAAGGAGATTTTCTGGGTAGCTGCGATGACGGAAAAATTCTAATAAATTGTTGGACTGACCTATAAAGTCCACGTTCTCCTGATATATCCTGCACCAGAAAATGTAACCGCCCTTGCTGTGTTATCTGCCCTGTAGTCTGGGAAATGAAAACAATCACCTTTCTTAAAATTATCCTGACTCTCCATGAGGGATTTACATGCGATTCCCGCAATGTAGTATATGTCATCGTATGCAAAAGATGCAGGATAACTTATATTGGTGAAACTGGCCTCAGATTAGGGGACCGCATACAGAAACATCTGTACTACATCACCCAGCATGCTTCGAAACCAGTCCCAAATAGTTTCAATGGCCCCGACCATAGAGGCAAATCTGATTTTCTGGTAACAGCCATCAAACAATGTCATGCAGATGACACAAGCCGCCTAGTGCTTGAGAACCGCTACATTCAAGACTATGGAACGCTGGAACCACAGGGCTTGAACTCGATATTCTTATCTTATCTTATCTTATCTTATATCTTATATCCTTCCCGTGCCGTTAAACGTCACATAGGGCTCGCAAAGTAGTTCGCCAATTTTTCCTGTCTTCGGCGAGTCTTTCAACCTCATCAAACGATTTTATGCCTGTTAATTTGGCCTCTCTTAACAATGCCTCTTCAGAGTTTCACGCGGTCTGCCTCTTCTTGTTTGACCTGTTGTGTTCCACTTGATAGCTTGTTTTGGGATTCTATGATCATTTCTTCTCATCAAATGACCAACATATGTCCGTCTCCTTTTCCTGATCACCCATGAGACTGGTTGTGGTTCAGTCATCTGTCTTACCTCTGCAATGTTCTTGAATTCGTTCCACTTGTGATGCCGAGTAATTTTCCTTATACATTTGTTTTCAAAAGAGTCTAATTTCTTTTCTATTTCTTTAGTTGTTTTTCAGCTTTCGCATGCATAAATGAGGGTGGATATTAAATTTGAATTGAATAGTCTTAACTTGGTTTTTGTGCTTATAACATTAGATTTCATATGTTCTCAAGATTCTTGAAGACTGATGATGCTTTTGCAATTCTGATCCTTACTTCCTTTCTGGTGTCACCATCCTGGTCTATGTAGCTGCCAAGGTATTCAAATTGATTGACATCTTCAATATCTGTCCCTTCTATGTATATTTTTCCATTTTGATTAATGGTAATTTTCATTATTTTTGTTTTATTCTTGTTAATTTCGATATTCAGCTACACATAATCTTACACAACCATATCCCCTCTCCTCTAAGCTCCATTCTCACTTGTTGCACATAGCTTAGAACCTTCATACATCATCACATTACAACCCCTCTACCACAACCATAATAATTTTTTCATCTTCTTCTGACTAGATTACCATCCATTCACTACCATCCTCTAATATCGAGCATCACAAGTCTCTATCCATTCACTTCTATCATCTACTGTCATCTATTATATATTATCTACTATCACCACAAGTCTCCACCAAAATATTTTCTACACCCAACCATGCACATTTTTGCACCTTTCAGAACGTACGCATTCTGAACGTGGGAACGGTTGCATATCAACTGCGTTCTTAAAAGTGGACATACGAGCTTCAACTTACGTTCTTCCATTTTTCATTAGTTTTTTTAAAAATGTTTGTGTTGTTTCTTTTACATAGAATTCACGTGAATCTGTCTCCTGTGTCTGATTCTTTGTCCTGTTCGTGTTTGTATGAACGAGGCTAGCGCCGAAACGTCACATCGTTTAAACATTAGGTAATAAAGCTATCCTTACTTTTTTCCTAGTTTATACATTCTGGTTTCACAGCTCTACTGCAGTGCCTCGTGTATAGTTGTATACTTATACACTAATTATTGTGTGTTACTAAGCTGTCCTTAGAAAGTACGGATATTAACAGTATGATGAAAGAATTCAATGCTTGTATCATTCAGGCCGCCCGTGAAACCATTTCCAGAGAAGCTCGTAGGGACTAAAAACCATACTGGTCTAGTGAGCTGGGAAAATTTCATGATGATGTGGAAACAGCTTGATAGCAAGCAGAAAATAGACCATGCCAAGAACACAACAATAATTACCAACATTCTAAGGCCTAATTTCAGAGAGCTAAGCTGCAAGCCAGACGGGAAAGTTGGAGAGAGAAACAGAGGCCGTAAACTTTGAAAAGGATGGAAGGAAACTGTGGAAACTAATCAAACAGTTAAACTATGAGAGCACTGGAAGAAGTACAAAGATTACACTAATAGAGGATGGGAAAATTCTTACAGATAAGCAGGTAGCAGATCACTTTGTTCGCATGATTGCACAAGACTGCAGCATTGATATCCATCCAGAGAAAGAGCATACAGTGCGCACTGACTCACAGAAATAGGAGGAACAAGGCAGAAAAGAGGAGCTCCTGGATGCACCTATCACACGCAGGAAATTAGACCTAGCAGTCAATAAAATGAAACCAAGGAAATCACCAGAACCAGATGGAGTGTCAAATGAATGATCAAGAACCTGGTAATGGCAGCAACGAGAAAGCTGCTTGATATTTTCAATATGTGTTGGAGCACAAGTAAGTTACCTCATATCTGGATGCAAGCATGCACCACTGCTAAAGCCAGGGAAAAACAACGATACAGCCTCCAGCTACAGGCCAGTCAGTCTCACTAGCTGCCTCTGCAAAACCATAGAACACATCATTGGCCTGAAGCTAAAATGGTACCTAGAGAGTGAAAACCTTCTCATTCCACAAAAAGCAGGATTTAGGCAGTACTACAGTACAGAAGATCAAGTGACCTATCTCTCCAGAGATTAAGGACGCATTCCAAGAGAAAAACCTTGTACTAGCAGCATGGATAGACCTGAGGAAAGCCTTTGATAAAATATGGAAAAAAGGTCTGTTGTGGAAACTATGAAACTGCAATGTGAATGGAAGATTGCACAGCTGGATAAAGTGCTATTTACACAGTCGAAGAGCATGTGTAGTAATTGATGGGGACAAAAGCCAGAAAGTTCTGCTGCGACACGGCATACCACAAAGGGGAGTCCTTTCGCCTACACTATTCCTTGTATCCATTAATGACCTGGTCAAGGAACTTCCCTATGGAATAAAAGCGGCACTGTATGCAGATGATCTGGTCATGTGGTGTACAGATGAACACGCAACAGTTGCTACACAGAGACTCCAAAGAGAAGCAGACATCTTGACATCATGGACAAACAAATGGTGTGTAAGTATCAGTACAGAGAAATCAAGTACCACTCTGTTCACTCTCTTATCAAAACAGAAAGCAGGTACGATCTTTGTAAATAAAATATCCTTAAAGATGGACAGCCAACCCACTTACGGAAAAGATGCAGAATAACTTACACTGGTGAACTGGTCTTAGATTAGGGGACCGCACGCAAAAACATCTGGTAACGGCCATCAAACAGTGTAACACAGATGACACAAGCCGCCTGGCGCCTGAGAACCGCTACATTCATGACTAGGGGACTCTGGAACCACACCGTTTGAACTCGTTATTCAGCTACATCTAACATTCTCCTCTTCCACAATCATAATCCCTCCCCATTAAGTTCCAGTCCCTTCTCACTTGTTACACATAACTCAGAACCTCTTCACATCATGGCATTAAACCCCTCTAGCCCAACTATAATCACATATTTCACCTTCTCTCGGCTAGATTACCATTGTATCTCACTCTCTCTCCCCTCCCCGGTTTCCCCACTCACCCACCTTCCTCAGTTACGACCCTCATATCACACATCCCAAGCCTCCATTTAAATATTGTCTACACTCCACCATGCGCATTTCTGACACGTAGCGTTGGACAAGGCACAGCTTCTTACAAGCTGCAAGTGCTCTATTCATTTTTTATTTTTTTTAGCATAGCATTCATGTGAATTTATATATTATCTCCTCTCTCCATTTCTTCGTCCTGTATGTTCTTATATGGTTAAGGCTCACGCCGAAACGTCACAATTGTGTATTCGTTAAGTAATAAAGCTGTTCCAACTTATTTTCCTAGATTATATATTTTACTTAGGAGTGACTCTTGACAAAACTGACCTGGAAGCAACACGCCAGAAATGCAGAAGCAAAAGCCGGAAGAAAACTAGCTATATTAAGAAAATTGAGTGTAACCACATGGGGAGCTAGTGAAAGAATCCTCAAGAATGTATATCAGCAAAGTATTCTATCACATTTAGAATATGGCTCAGCATCTTGGTGCACAGCATCAAACACTACGCTGCATAATCTAGACAAGGTACAGAATTAGTCACTACAGATTATCACAGGTGCCATGAGGTCCACACCAGTAGTAGAAGTGCAAAAAACAGTTGGTGTTCAAGCGCTAAAAGAACGTTGAGACACAAAGGTCATGACCTTGGGAGAGAAATTCCTCAGCTCTGTAGGCAATCCTTTGAAGGAGAGATTCAATAATTTGGCACCAAGACGGCATAAAAGAAGCAGCTTCATTCATCGGGCTAAGCGTATGCGTAAGCTGATACCAAACCTTCCAATTGTAGATGGTCTATTATCATCTGTACCAGAGCATGCACTGTGGAAAGAAGCATATTGTACACAAATAACTATTCAAACTGAAGTGAAAGGTGTGCAGAATGGTGAGATGCAGAGCAGTCTTGTAAGACCAACAGCCACACTTAGAATGGAGGGGCAGGAGCACACACTGAATATCCAAACAACACGACTGACAAGATGTCCATACCCACTGGAAAATACTGCAACAACTTTGATGCAGAAGTTAGGGTAATTATTGCTGTGATTGAAAAACTATCAGACTCCAGAACTGATACATGCCCCATAGTAATTCTCACAAATGCAAGATCAGGACTGGAAGCTCTTCAATGCAACAAACTAGAGACCTTAAGGATGCCTTGTCAAAAATTGGTTCACGACACAGAATCACCATGCAGCAGATTCCCTCCCACTGTGGTATACCAAGCAATGAGAAACCTAACTATCTGGCCTAAGAGGGCTCTGAAATGGAGCAACCAGACATACCGATCACCTATAATCAGAAGAAAAGCATGATTAAAAACCTACAGGAAGTCACAAACACCACCACATGATGACTATCACATGCTAAACAGAAAGGAACAAGTCACCATCTTCCGTCTCCGCACAGGACACACCCGACTCCGAAGTCATATGTATACAAAGTTTAAGGTTGGTACTACAACTCTTTGTACATGTGCCCAGGTGCCCCAGCCGTGGTATATATCCTCCAGAACTGCACCAACTATGAGACACTGAGAAATAATTACTGGCCCAGTGAAACCACTAAAGAAGATAAGCTCTACGGTTCCATACATGAATTACAAAAAAACAGTGAAATTTATCCAAGAGACAGGACTACAGATACAGACAGACAATGCGTAAGAAGAAGAAGGAAATAAACACTGCAAGTATACGTCTCTCTTATCATAAAATTTAGATTTAATTTAGGACGTAAACACTACAAGTACACATCTTTAACTCACACACTTACAAAGTGCTCAACCAGTACAATAAGCCAGAGTTATTTAGCACCAATATTTACATTGCTCAAAGATTCACTAAAATTACTTCTGAACGACGGTTTATAATTCAAGGAACATCAGTGATATATTCCTGCAATGAGAGTAAATGTCTGCATCGTGTACTTTCAAATTAAACTGAGTAAGAATCCATTCAGGCATGCTCAAATCTTTCCTTGTTTTCAAGATTGTTCCAGTACTGACTGTTTAGTAAATACATACCAGTACTGACTGTTTAGTAAATGCATACCAGTACTGACTGTTTAGTAAATGCATACCAGTACTGACTGTTTAGTAAATACACACCAGTACTGACTGGAGAGAGGCCTACAGGAGTGCTGTTTGTGAGGCAAAGTTCCGCAAGGGACATGCAAATGAATGACTAACTGTTTAGTAAATACACACCAGTACTGACTGTTTAGTAAATACACACCAGTACTGACTGTTTAGTAAATACATACCAGTACTGACTGTTTAGTAAATACATACCAGTACTGACTGTTTAGTAAATACACACCAGTACTGACTGGAGAGAGGCCTACAGGAGTGCTGTTTGTGAGGCAAAGTTCCGCAAGGGACATGCAAATGAATGACTAACTGTTTAGTAAATACACACCAGTACTGACTGTTTAGTAAATACATACCAGTACTGACTGTTTAGTAAATACACACCAGTACTGACTGTTTAGTAAATACATACTAGTACTGACTGTTTAGTAAATACATACCTGTACTGACTGTTTAGTAAATACACACCAGTACTGACTGTTTAGTAAATACATACTAGTACTGACTGTTTAGTAAATACATACCTGTACTGACTGTTTAGTAAATACACAGCCTGTCACTTTTTTACTTACTAGCTTAATGTTTGTTAATTTATGACATAGAATTCCAACATAAATATCATAAGTCCTTACACAAAGAAATAATGTCAACAGAAATATTTTAAATCCATCCAGCCACAAAAACAGAAGAATGTCAACAGAAACGCGCTACGTCCTTCAATAAAGAAATAAAAGCTGTCCGTAACTCTGACTTTTCTCTACAATGAATCTTTTGGTTTGGTATATCAAACCCCAAAATAAAATCTTTGGTTTGTCAAATCAAACAACACAAAATCTTTGAATTGGTATTCTTTAAGTAGGGGGGGGGGATGTAGAAATCGACCATTTTGGGGAACTCTATGCTAGACTTTGCATTGTTATTATCAGTGATAATAGTATATTTGTCAGTGACAGTGAAATATCATCAGAACAATAGATAACAGCAGTGGCAACTCAATGTCTGTCACCAGTGAAAATGAAATGTTATCAGAACAGTAGAATAACAGCAGTGGCAACTCAATATCTGTCACCAGTGACAATGAAATGTTATCAGAACAATAGAATAACAGCAGTGGCAACTCAATATCTGTCACCAGTGACAATGAAATGTTATGAGAACAGTCAGTAGATTAATAGCAGTAGCAACTCAGTATCTGTCACCAACGAATGTAGGTTTATTGTCATCATCAGACGCTGAAGATGTTACACGTATTACTCAGTGTGTTCCAAACTTTCTTTACAGAGGCCCGCTGTAGGAAGACAAATGCAGCAGCTGCATGGAGAAAGTGTATTTTATTTTACAGAGAAATTGTCAGTTTTAGACACATCTTACAGGGGCTAAATGTGAGCCTCTTTCATGGCTCATCTCTCATCAGCATGGCAGTCGAGTGTCTATAATGTACTTTATCTGTACCAGTAGATACCAGTATTAGACACATCTTACAGGGGCTAAATGTGAGCCTCTTTCATGGCTCATCTCTCATCAGCATGGCAGTCGAGTGTCTATAATGTACTTTATCTGTACCAGTAGATACCAGTATTAGACACATCTTACAGGGGCTAAATGTGAGCCTCTTTCATGGCTCATCTCTCATCAGCATGGCAGTCGAGTGTCTATAATGTACTCTATCTGTACCAGTAGATACCAGTATTAGACACATCTTACAGGGGCTAAATGTGAGCTTCTTTGATGGCTCATCTCTCATCAGCATGGCAGTCGAGTGTCTATAATGTACTCTATCTGTACCAGTAGATACCAGTATTAGACACATCTTACAGGGGCTAAATGTGAGCCTCTTTCATGGCTCATCTCTCATCAGCATGGCAGTCGAGTGTCTATAATGTACTTTATCTGTACCAGTAGATACCAGTATTAGACACATCTTACAGGGGCTAAATGTGAGCTTCTTTGATGGCTCATCTCTCATCAGTATGGCAGTCATGTGTCTCCCAGTTATAATGTACTTTATCTGTACTAGTAGATACCATGACGTTTATGACTGGCTGTTTCAGAATGTTCACATCCTATAGAAGCCAGAGTACTTATCTTACTTACATCCTTCCCGTGCCCCTAAATGTCACATAGGACCCGCGTGGTAGTTCGCCAAGATTTCCTGTCTTTGGCGAGTTTTTCATTTCATCAAGGGATGTTATGCCTACTAAAGTGGCCTCTCTTAACAATGTCCTCTTTAGAATATCACATGGTCGACCTCTTTTTCTTCGGCTTGTTGTGTTCCATTTGATAACTTGTTTGGGGATCCTCTGATTGTTTCTTCTCATCACATGACCGACATATGTCCATCTTCTATTTCTGATCACCCATGAGACAGATTGTTGTTTGCTCATCTGTCTTATCTCTGTGTTATTCTTGAATACGTTTCATATCATACTTTATACCGAGTATTTTCCTTAGCCATTTGTTTTCGAAAGAGTCTAATTTCTTGTCCATTTCTTATTATATAATACTAACTGATTACCCGGGGTTGCTCCGGAAATTATTAATTATTAATACCGTGGAGTGGATTGTTTCTCCCACGGACAACCTTGTGTTGCTTGCTCAAGGGTGGGTTAACACAAGAAATTATTTATTCTTGCTCCTGGAGGTGAAACTAAAAATGTTGTATATAATCAAGCTTTGAGTTAAATTAATATTATAGTGAATTTGTAAAAGACTTTATAACGTGTAGACTGTCCCTGTGACTTGTTGATTGTGACTGGGAACACAAGTGTCACTGGAAATTGCAATCTCTTAAAGTAAAAAGGGAGATCCACTGGAATGAGTGGTATCCGTGGGAAAAAATAACTGCTTCATCCTCTCCTTCTCCTGTTAAGATAGTCACTTCATTTACATTGTCCAGCATCATCTTTACACACAGCCTTGTGCTGTTGCAAAATTTTGACGGGCGAGGTTCCGTAGTAAAATAACTGGAGATCCCACCCTAATTTTCACCCCCCCCCTCCCATGCCGAGCTGAACTTGGACGTAAACGACAGTGTCACTACTCATCTCATAGATCCCGAAAACTATGGAATCGACACTAATATCAGTCGTTTTCGATTACTTTTACACGTCAACCCCATCCTACCCATCTCTCACCTTCCCTCACGCCGATGGGGGTTGAACTTGAACGTAAACGCCATCGGGAGTATCACTATTCGTCTCAGCGATCCCAAAAACTATGGACTCGGCACTAATATCGGTCGTTTTCGATTATATTTACATATCACTCCCATCCCACCGCACCCCTCTGTCACCCCCCATACCGATGGGGGCTGACTAAGAGACCATCAAAATTATTTGGACTTATCATCATCATCATCATCATCATCATCATCATCATCATCATCATCATCATCATCATCATTATCATCATCATCATTGCCTTTCACTCTCCCGAGAGCATAGGCACAGATAAAGGCTCTCCAGTAATCCGTGCTCTTGGAACTACTCTCTACTTCCTTCCATGTACACCCCTTGTCTCAGAGCACTGCCATAATCCATGTACATCTCTTGTCTCAGAGCACTGTCATAATCCTTGTATATCCCTTGTCTCAGAGCACTGTCATAATCCATGTATATCCCTTGCCTCCGAGCACTGTCATAATCCATGTATATCCCTTGTCTCAGAGCACTGTCATAATCCGTGTATATCCCTTGCCTCAGAGCACTGTCATAATCCATGTATATCCCTTGTCTCAGAGCACTGTCATAATCCATGTATATCCCTTGTCTCAGAGCACTATCATAATCCATGTACATCCCTTATCTCAGAGCACTGTCATAATGTCTCTTCTCCAAGTAAGCCTAGTTGTCCTTGGGAGGAACATGGCGATCTCAAATCTCTCTCTCTGTTCCTCTATCCACTATCTCTCTCATCTTCTCTCTTTCCCACTCTCTCTTTCCCTCTCTCTTTCTCTCTCTCTCTCTCTCTCTTAGGTATTTAAGTATAAGTATAGCATACAAAGTATAAAGTAAGGTATTTTATAGATTCACTGTAATATTAATTTAACTCAAAACTTTATTATAAACAACATTTTTAGTTTCACCTTCAGGAGCAAGAATAAATAAATTCATGGGTGAACCCACCCTTGAGCAAGCAGCATAACGTTCTCTCTCACTCCCTTTCTCTCTCCCTATCCCTCCCTCTCTCTCCTTCTCTCTCTCTCTCTCTAATTTGAAAAGCTAATTTGAACAAATAAGAAAAAGGCGCACTGTCACTGGACAACGCCTGGCGTTTTCGTTACCACTACAAAATGTTGGCACCTCAGCAGATATAACGTCACCGATTTGTGTGCGGCACGTCTCATAACCCTACGCAGGCAGTACGCATAAATATAACGGGAGTTATATCCCTTACTTCATAGGGCTAGATTTACTATCGGTCGTTGTCGATTATTTTTACATGTCACCCCCGACCCCTAGGGGAGATAGGAGGGGAGATCGGAGTGTCTTTCCCCCACATTAAACTTTTCCAGAGTGTAAGTCATGTGTGAACCAAGTTTGTTGAAATTGTTACAGACGTTCCGACATTATGCTGGAACAAACATACACACGTATACATCCATTTTATATATAGATATAAAAGAGTACTTATATATTGTCTATAATGTACCAGATCTTGTGTAAGTCAGGATACTTAAATATTGTTTTTAATGTGCCAAATCCTGTAGAAGTCAGGGAACTTAAATATTGTATTTAATGTAAGAGATCTTGTGTAGGTCAGGATACTTAAATATGATCTTTAAATATTGTCTTTAGTATACCAGATTTTGTTTAAGTCAGGATACTGGAATATTGTCTTTAATGTGCCAAATCCTGTAGAAGTCAGGGCACTAAAATATTGTCTTTAATGTGCCAAATCCTGTAGAAGTCAGGGCACTTAAATATTGTCTTTAATGTGCCAAATCCTGTAGAAGTCAGGGCACTAAAATATTGTCTTTAATGTACCAGATCCTGTAGAAGTGGGAGAAGAAAATACCAAACTGAAACTGCTCATTGACTCAATGAACAGCGAAAAACGCAGTATTGCCAGAAATGTACACAATAGCACACAGACAGAAACTGGTAGTCACAGTCATTCAGTGGCTGTTGGTCAAAGTAATGAGAACGTGAAGCAGAAGGCTCACCCATCGTCGCCAGCCAGTGTAAACAAGCGTCACCAGAAAAACGGACAGCAAAAACAGAGTGAAGTCAGTGACTCTTTTTTCAGATGATCAAGACCATCGTAACACAAAATACGAGTACCCCATCGAGGTCCAGATCACCAACATATTTGACGCTCTACAACAAAGCTCTGCATCAGATATTCACAAAGAGACAGGAAGCAACAATCACATCAGTCAAACAACTCCTCCCACCTTCAGTCACGATCTAACCAAAAACAACATGAACAAAATACGCAGCAAATTCTCAGTCACAAAATTAGGGACAGCACAACACATTTACTAATTGGGGACTCTCTACTAAAGGGCGTGTATGGCTTAGCGGATATCCATAGCAGACGAAGATATTGTCTCAGTAGTTGCAGTATCGTTGTGAAAATAACGCAAACACTGAGAAGTTCTAATATAGACCAGAGCGTGACGAAAATCTGCATACATTTTGTCATAAATGACAGAATGAATGGCCGGAACATAAGACATTCCGACATGCAGGCTTTGACTTCCGCCATCAAGAACAGTTTCCAAATGTAGCCATTTTCCTATATTCCATCATTCCACCTTGCTCCGGTCCTGGACGCCGCCTGGTAGACATTAATAACCAGTCACTTTAGTCATACTGTCGTGATAACAAGGCACTTTAGTCATACTGTCGTGATAACAAGGCACTTTAGTCATACTGTCGTGGTAACAAGGCACTTCTGTCATACTGCCGTGGTAACAAGGCACTTCTGTCATACTGTCGTGGTAACAAGGCACTTCAGTCATACTGTTGTGGTAACAAGGCACTTCTGTCATACTTTCGTGGTAACAAGGCACTTCAGTCATACTGTCGTGGTAACAAGGCACTTCAGTCATACTGTCGTGGTAACAAGGCACTTCAGTCATACTGCCGTGGTAACAAGGCACTTCTGTCATACTGTCGTGGTAACAAGGCACTTCAGTCATACTGTCGTGGTAACAAGGCACTTCAGTCATACTGTCGTTGTAACAACATTGTCTTTATAAACCACACCGTGTTTTTCATCTCAGCCTCTGGTGCCCCGAAGAAACAGATATACAGGGACCACATACATACATCAAAACTTGGTACAGGAACGACATACATACATCAAAACTTGGTACAGAGACCACATACTTACATCAAAACTTGGTACAGGGACCACATACATACATTCAAACTTGGTACACTGACCACATACATACATCAAAACTTAGTATCACCATCACTGCCAAAAATCTAAAGCTTCCAGAACATACACTACAGAAAGGCGCAGTACAGTTGGATGTGAACAAACACCACCACATCCAACAACAACAACAAAAAACAACCCATAAAGCCAGCTTTGCTCCGAACCCTAAAACTGCACCACCTGTTCCATAGCAAATCACTGACTATGACACCATGTTTCCACCCCTACCCTCAGGCGAGCCTAACCACAGCAAACCACTGACTATGACTGAAACCATGTTTCCACCTCTACCACCAAGTCATCCTCTGCACCATCTAACCACAGCAAACCACCGACTATGACTGAAACCATGTTTCCACCCCTACCCTCAAGTCAGCCTCTGACTGTCAGACGAGCTGACACAAGCGTCAACGACATCAGAGTTCTTCCATAGTCGCACAGCTCATTGGAAGACTTCAACACGAGCAAGTTCCTTGCAACATCCTCCAAGAAATCTAGAGCTGCAGTATTTGTTGCAAATTAGCCGTGCAGCCCTGAGTCATGCATATGTGTTATCTCAGAAGTATCATCCACATTATTAGATCCTATATATGTAGCCCACCAAGAAAACATCATTGAATGTAACATCCCATAAAGATCATTAAGTGATAATTACCAAGTCTATTTACTTGGACGAGAAAGTGGTATAAACTTCCTAAATACAATCACACCAGTAGGAAATTTGCAAGTTTCCAAAAATGTAATCTAGAAATATTCCTTAACGATTTGTAAGCATCTTCACTTACATATGTGTACAAATTAACTGATCCCGATGAGGCAACAGAATATTGGCTAAAGATCATTAGAGATACGTTAGACAAACATGTCTCCATGAAAGAGGTGAGAGTAAAACACCAAACGAAGTCATCTTGGATTCATTCATTCATTCATTCATCTGCATGTCTCTTGCGGAACTTTGCCTCCAAACAGCACTCCTGTAGGCCTCTCGGTTGTGAGCAAGATGGCCTGCTGCTGCTGCGTCCATTTGCAGATCGTCAACGATTTCTTGCAGCCATCTTCGTTTTGGTCTCTTTTTCTTTTTCCCATTATGTATCCTTCCAATACGGTCTTCTCTAAATTATCATGACGTTTAATGTTTCCAAAATATTTAAGTTTTCTCTCTTTAATCCTCTTTACTAGCCAGCCTTCTTCAATATTAAGCTCTTGTAGTATAGATATATTTGTTATTTTTTGTGTCCACGATATTTGGAGAACTCTTCTATAGCATTTACATTCAAAGGCATTTATGTGTTTCTCAGCTGTTTTGTTAAGTGTCCAGGTCTCACAGGCATATGTTGCGATGGGAAAGATGCATGCCCTTAAAAATCTTATTTTTGTAGTTCTATCTGCTCCTCTCCACAGATTCTTTAGGGTTTTATTTTAGTGCGATAGATGTCCTCCTTTTAATTTCCCTCATTGTATCTCCATTATTATTTAGCAGTGATCCAAGTTATTCAAAACACTCCACCCCTTCCAATTTTTCCTCATTGATACATATTTCAGCTGCCTCGTTTGTTTTCACAGTTGTCATCAATTTAGTTTTCTTCGCATTAAAACAGAGGTTTTGCTCTTTACTTTTCTTACAGACTGACATAATTAATTTTTCCATTCCTTTTTGTGTTGTGGACATTAATACTGTCTCATCAGCATATCTAATCTCTGATATTTAATAAACCTCAATTTTTATGGCATCGTAATATTCCGTGCCTACATCTTCTCTAATATGAGGTGCTAACTTTTTCGACATTAAAAAAGCATTTGATATGATTGACCATTATATTCTTGTAAAAAAAAGGCGTATAAGACTGCGCCTAGACCTAATAAAACTGCATCATTTCTTACAGACAGACAGCAGGTAGTATTCTTCAAGAATTATCTATTAAATTATGTTATAGTTGTCACCGGTGTTCCCCAAGGTTCTATTCTAGGTCCGTTACTCTTTGCTATCTATACCAATATTCTTCCACTTCATCTTAAACACTTTTCTTGTGATCTTTTTGCCGATGATTGCACAGTCTACACCAGTGACTGCGACTGTATTACCTAGAATCAATTCTTCAAATCGAGTCAAGCAATCTAATTAAATGGAGCAACAACAATGGCGTGATTGTAAATACTGATAAAACACAATCAATGCTCATAACAACAAGACAGAAACTACAGAACGCGACAAGAACAACACTTTGGCTCTGTACAGAAACATCATAGATAGAAAACGTTAGCGAGCACAAAACACTAGAGTTATTGTTAGGATCTTATTATTGACCAACATCTGACCTGGAACTCTCATATGCAAGGTCTAACAAAAGTCATCGTCCAAAAAGTATACCAGTTAGCCAAAATTAAGCACATTATCGATCAAGACAAAGAAGCTATACTCACTTCAAAACCGAGCAGCAAAGATTACTAGTGACAAAGATCAAGCACAAACAACTAACAAACACAAAGTATCAAAATACTATTCTTAAGATCAGGTTCCTCATCAACAAAGCCAAATTGATACATCAAATTCTTCCACAGCATGCTCTGCTTTATCTATGGAACCTGTTTAAATTTAGCCCAAAGCGCAGGTAACGCTTGAACACTATATGTTTTTCAAAACCTAGACTTGATCTTTAAAAGAAAAGCTTTACTTATTCAGCTGCTAATCTTTGGAATACCCTCCAATTCTGTATAAAAAATATAAACTATATTCTTTCCTACAACTACAAACTTTCCCAATATCTTTGTGATGTCGACTACATGCCTCCATAAATCATAAAATTTAAAGAGATATTTTAGATTACTAATACCCAGTTCAGTTAATTATTTATTCTAAATAGTGCCGAAGTTTTTGTTATGTAGATAATCATTTATATATGCATGTAGTTACTTTACTGTTAATTATGTTTGTAGAATGGAACAGATTGAAAGTTGTATGATAAAGTGCCTGGGTGCCAGATTCTTAACCTTTTGAAATAAAGATCATTCAATCAATAAATCTTTAATGTATCAGTTCTTGTGTAAGTCAGGGTACTTAAATATTGTCTTTAATGTAGCAGATCGTGTGGAAGTGGTGGTATTTAAATATTGTCTTTAATGTAACAGATATTGTGGAATTCGGGGTACTTAACAATGTCTTTTATGTACCAGATCTTGCGCAGGTGAGCGTACTTAAATAATGTCTTTAACGTATCAGATCTTGTGCAGGTGAGCTTACTTAAATATTGTCTTTAACGTATCAGATCTTGTGCAGGTGAGCGTACTTAAATATTGTCTTTAACGTATCAGATCTTGTGCAGGTGAGCGTACTTAAATATTGTCTTTAACGTATCAGATCTTGTGCAGGTGAGCGTACTTAAATATTGTCTTTAACGAATCAGATCTTGTGCAGGTGAGCGTACTTAAATATTGTCTTTAACGTATCAGATCTTGTGCAGGTGATCGTACTTAAATATTGTCTTTAACGTAGCAGATCTTGCTCAGGTGAGCGTACTTAAATATTGTCCTGATCCCCACAAAAAATAAAATGTACGCAAGGTGTCACACACCGGCGGCAATCACCAAACACTTTTTGTGGCATTTTCAGGTAGAAGGCTCATATACTTCTTCATCAGGAAGTCTGTGTACCTGGTCTATCCTACCCCATCATGTTAACTGGTTGTTTATTATGACAACATCAGGAAGTCTGTGTACCTGGTCTATCCTATCTCAGCATGTTAACTGGTTGTTTATTGTGACAACTTCAGGAAGTCTGTGTACCTGGTCTATCCTACCCCATCATGTTAACTGGTTGTTTATTGTGTCAACTTCAGGAATTCTGTGTACCTGGTCTATCCTATCTCAGCATGTTAACTGGATGTTTATTGTGTCAACTTCAGGAATTCTGTGTACCTGGTCTATCCTATCTCAGCATGTTAACTGGATGTTTATTGTGTCAACTTCAGGAAGTCTGTGTACCTGGCCTATCCTGCCCCATCATGTTAACTGGTTGTTTATTGTGTCAACGTCAAGAATTCTGTGTACCTGGTCTATCCTATCTCAGCATGTTAACTGGATGTTTATTGTGTCAACTTCAGGAAGTCTGTGTACCTGGTCTATCCTACCCCATCATGTTAACTGGTTGTTTATTGTGACAACTTCAGGAAGTCTGTGTACCTGGCCTATCCTGCCCCATCATTTTAACTGATTGTTTATTGTGTCAACTTCAGGAAATCTGTGTACCTGGTCTATTCTACCTCAGCATGTTAACTGATTGTTTGATGTGTCAGCTTCAAGAAGTATGTGTACCTGGTCTATCCTATCTCAGCATGTTAACTGATTGTTTAATGTGTCTTCTTCTTCTTCTTCATTCGCTTCTACCACCAAAAACCGCACTGTGATCCTACTGAATTTACGCCTGTGGTCCTCGTTAGGTCCCGTGGTCCCCTGTGTGGTCCCCGAAAAGACCACACGAGATCCACGAGAGGACCACAAGGGGTTCAGAGTATCACAGGGCTTTAGCCTGTATTCTTGGTGGGTCTCGGAAGCGGGATTGCGTGACACCGTGGTTTTCATTGCACCAGTTTAGTCTAGGGTTGGACTTTCTCACCGGAAGACCTAGGCGTGTTTAGAATATCAGTGCATCCCCGCTGGGTGAGAGGCGGTAGCCCATCCAGGCCAGAGTTGGACCTTCTCACCGGAAAACCTCGACGTGTTTTGAGATACCCGTGTATCACCGCCGGGTGAGAGGTGGTTGCCAATCCAGTCCAGAGTTGGACTTTCTTACTGGAAAACCTCAGCATGATTAGGATACGCAAACATCCCCGCCGGGTGAGAGGTGGTTGTCTATCTAGACTTCCCTGGTCCAGTGTCTCCGACTTCAGCATTTTGCTGTCGTGCCGCTACCCTTCCTAGTTGTGACCAGGATGGAGCTTTTGTCCAGGAGGACGAATTCTCGCCACTAGTGACTTCTACCCCTGGGTTGAGCCAGTTTAGGCATTATCCCAGTATGGGCGTGTTTGGGACGAGACCGACCTCTAGAGCAGAGGTACTGTGACATGCATAGCCTTCAAGATTCACCCCTGGTATGAGCCGGTTTAGGCAAAATTCACCAGTATGGGTGTTTATCAGGCGTTACCGACCTCTAGAGCGGAGGTGGCATGACATGTCTAGCCATCAAGTTCCACCCCTGGTGTGTGCCGGTTTAGGCTTATTTCACCAGTGTAGGTGTATTTCGGACGTGGCCGGTCTCTAGAGCAGAGGTGCCGTGGTATAGCTCTCAAGCGATACTACTGGACATACCAGTTAAACTTCACTTTCCACCACCTTTTCCCATCGGCGCCGCACAGCAACCTTTATTTCTTTTGCGCATTTCTTCCTTGACCGGGAGGAGCTTCACTCCACGCACGGCATTTGAAGAGTCTCGCCAGCAGTGTCTTAACCTCTGGGACAAGCCGGTTCATGCATTTCACCCGATATGACTGCACTCAGGACGTGGCCGACCTCCAGACCAGAGGTGCCGTAATTTGACTGCTTGCTTCGCTTTATCCTTACTACCACCTTTTCCGCAGTGATGCTGCGCGGCAACCTCATTTGCACCTTTCTTCATTGGCCGGGAGGAGCACCGCTCCACGCACGGAAGCTGAAAAATCTCACCAACAGCGGCAGATGAGCTACCAAACGTGCCACTCATCTACCCTAAGTAACTGGTTTTCAGGCGCCAGATATTCGCCCTCGCCCCTTCTCCTGTCAGTTTAAACAGTTCTGCCACGGGAAGGCCAGGAGCTGGACTTGACTACCAGAGGCTATTTGAGGCGCATTTGCAGTCCTTAGAACCTTTAATGTGTCAATTTAAGGAAGTCTATGTACTTCGTCTATCCTACTTCATCATGTTAACTGATTGTTTGATGTGTCAACTTCAAGAAGTCTGTGTACCTAGTCTATCCTATCTCAGCATGTTAAATGATTGTTTGATTCATCAACTTCAGGAAGTCTGCGTACCTGGTCTATCCTACCTGAGCATGTTAACTGATTGATTGATTCATCAACTTCAGGAAATATGGGTAACTGGTATATCCTACTTAAGTATTGTAACTGATTGATTCATGAGCTTCAGGACAGCAACCAAAGATTCCTTTTACATCAGGACATGGCACCTTTCTACTGGCACAGAGACTCCCCCTCGTTTTGAAAGGTGACCTTGTCAGTGGAGGGATTGGAAGAGCTGGTAAAAATGTCTCACATTTATTGCTGTGCCACCCGTCCTCGGACACCCCTACTTGACACCTTATGAATAGATTTTGTGTCGGGGTACATTAAAGACAATTTTTTATTTGGGTACATTAAAGACAATTTTTTATCGGGGTACATTAAAGACAATGTTTAAGTACACCAGCTTCCACCAAATCTGAACATTCTGCAGCAGCGAATCACAGGCGTCATGGCATGTTAGTTAAAACCTGGGAGGAACTCTGTTATTAGGTCGTTTTAAGAATTTCTCTAATCACACAGTTTCTCTGTGTAACTGCAGAATTTCTCTAATCACACAGTTTCTCAGTGTAACTGCAGAATTTCTCTAATCACACAGTTTCTACGTATAACTGCAGAATTTCTCTAATCACACAGGTTTCTCCATGTAACAGCAGAATTTCTCTACTCACACAGTTTCTCTGTGTAACTGCAGAATTTCTCTAATCACACAGTTTCTCTGTGTAACTGCAGAAGTTCTCTAATCACACAGTTTCTCTGTGTAACTGCAGAATTTCTCTAATCACACAGTTTCTCTGTGTAACTGCAGAAGTTCTCTAATCACACAGTTTCTCTTTGTAACTGCAGAATTTCTGTAATTACACGGTTTCTCTGTGTAACTGCAGAATTTCTGTAATCACACAGTTTCTCCCTGTAACTGCAGAATGTCTCTAATCACACAGTTTCTCTGTTTAACTGCAGAATTTCTCTAATCACACAGTTTCTCCGTGTAACTGCAGAATTTCTCTAATCACACAGTTTCTCCGTGTAACTGCAGAATTTCTCTAATCACACAGTTTCTCCGTGTAACTGCAGAATTTCTCTAATCACACAGTTTCTCCGTGTAACTGCAGAATTTTTCTAATCACACAGTTTTTCTGTGTAACTGCAGAATTTCTCTAATCACACAGTTTCTTTGGGTAACTGCAGAATTTCTCTAATCATAAATTTTCTCTGTGTAACTTCACAATTTCTTTAATCACACAGTTTCTCCATGTAACTGCAGAATTTCTCTAACCACATAGTTTCTCCGTGTAAAAACAGAATTTCTCTAACCACATAGTTTCTCCGTGTAAAAACAGAATTTCTCTAACCACATAGTTTCTCCGTGTAAAAACAGAATTTCTCTAACCACATAGTTTCTCCGTGTAAAAACAGAATTTCTCTAATCACATAGTTTCTCCGTGTAACTGCAGATTTTCACTGTTTAATATCACACACTTTCTCCGTGTAACTGCAGATTTTCTCTAATCACACAGTTTCTCCGTGTAGCCGCAAAATTTCACTGTTTAATATCACACACTTTCTCCGTGTAACTGCAGATTTTCTCTAATCACACAGTTTCTCCGTGTAACTACAAAATTTCACTATTTAATATCACACACTTTCTCCGTGTAACTGTAGAATTTCACTATTTAATATCACACACTTTCTCCGTGTAACTGCAGAATTTCTCTAATCACACAGTTTGTCTGTGTAACTGCAGAATTTCTCTATTTAATATCACACACTTTCTCCGTGTAACTGCAGAATTTCTCTATTTAATATCACACAGTTTCTCCGTGTAACTGCAGAATTTCACTATTTAATAACACACACTTTCTCCGTGTAACTGCAGATTTTCTCTAATCACACAGTTTCTCCGTGTAGCCACAGAATTTCACTATTTAATATCACACACTTTCTCCGTGTAACTGCAGATTTTCTCTAATCACACAGTTTCTCCGTGTAGCAGCAGAATTTCACTATTTAATATTACACACTTTCTCCATGTAACTGCAGATTTTCTCTAATCACACAGTTTCTCCGTGTAGCAGCAGAATTTCACTATTTAATATCACACACTTTCTCCGTGTATCCGCAATTTGTCTTCTGAAAATGCCCTCAGGAAAATGTGAAGACACTTTTGTTATATCGGTTGAGATCTGTTTTTTTTTTTTTAGCCAGTGATTATTTCGGAGAAAGGTTGGGGGGGGGGGGGGTCTGTGATAATGGTTACAAATATAAGGTTGGTGAGTTGTTTTCTTTTAAAGAATTCTTTGATATGTAACGATTTAGCCAGAACATGTACAGAAAACATACAGAGCAAACAAACTTAATTCTCGAAAGGTACATAATTTGAGACACTGGCTGGAGTTTCTCTCAACATTACTTTGTTTCAAGAGTTCAGTTTGTACATTACATACATGATGAACAATGCATTTACATAAAACGACGTATTAACATTCAATTGTATAATGAAACTATATAAATACTACGTGAATGTTTCCACATTCCAACACATTCATTAGCGTCAAATACTTTCATAACTTAATAGAATTACTGCAGCTAAACTGTAAACATAAACAATTCATCAGGCAACCCAAGACACTGAGGAAGGTAGATAATGAGTTGCATGTGTTGTGATAGAGCCTTCCAAAGATGAGTGAAGCTTTTCATATACAAGTCAGACTTGATTTTAAAAGAAGAAAGCCAGTTATGCCTTCACAATGTTTATGGTTAGCTTTGAGCACTTAGCACTCTGATGACAACGTATTTTGTGACATAAGTATATGAACAAATATATACATAAGTATATGAACAAATCTATCCTGTTTGTACACGAGATAGAAGAGTGAAATATAGTTAAGATGCATTTGAATATAGTGATTGCGTTTTTTTTTAGTATGACACTCATTTCTTCGTTAAAAGAGCATTGTTACACTCTAATCATAATCATCATCACCGTCATCACCATCATCGATCTATGATTAACATTTGATTGTAGCACGCAATATTTTAATTGCACTCATAAAATAGAATCGTATCCGGCAGCCATTTCTTAAAATACGAAGAAAGTGATATAACATAGTTTAGCCTGACAGTAAATCATACTGATAGCTGTAGTCGTCGCGACACTTTTATATCAGGCAGTTTTACGGTTTATCTTTGTGCGTCATAAATCCTTATAGTTTCCTGGAAGATAGTCAGTCATTAGAAAATAATGGACGAATCTGCTCACGAAGTTTCTGCAATGTTTCGCAATACGTGACACGAGCTCAATACCGTGTTCCCTGGTTTGACTATTCACGGTGACTAATGGATATTAAGCTAAGGTTATTCACATCGAAAAACTCATAGTATTATGGGGCATCTCTTAAGTCACAATATTGTTGCCGTTAATTATACTTGGAGGCTAACGAAACTCTGTCATAACATTGTGTTTCTAGTAAAGATGTTGATTATCTGTTAGCACACTAAAAGCTCATATCTTCAGCCACGTGCTTTTTCATATCCCCTGTTCCAACAATCACACAAGCCAGAAACTCATATGTTCAGCTCAATGGCCGGACATAAACTACCTGTCTTTTCATAAGAAATTCCGAACTAAAACTACCTGCCTTGCCATAAGAAACTCCAGACATAAACTACCTGCCTTGCCATAAGAAACTCCAGACATAAACTACCTGCCTTGCCATAAGAAACTCCAGACATAAACTACCTGCCTTGACATAAGAAATTCCAGACATAAACTACCTGCCTTGCCATAAGAAACTCTAGCACTAACCATTTCGACAGGAGACGTCCATAAGGACTATGCACATTCTTGCATGTGAATTAACTTTCTGTATTACACTGCGATGAGAATGTTAAAAAATTTTTCAACAGTGACATAGAACAAACTATGAGCACGATATCTGAAACTGATTTGGAAGGGAGAATTAACTGATTGTTTGATTCATCAACTTTAGGAAGTCTGTGTAACTGGTCTATCCTATCACAGTAGGTTCACTGGTTGTTTGATGTGTCAACTTCAAGAAGTCTGCGTACCTGGTCTATCCTATCTCAGCATGTTAAATGATTGTTTGATTCATCAACTTCAGGAAGTCTGCGTACCTGGTCTATCCTACCTGAGCATGTTAACTGATTGATTGATTCATCAACTTTAGGAAGTCTGCGTACCTGGTCTATCCTACCTGAACATGTTAACTGATTGATTGATTCATCAACTTCAGGAAATATGGGTAACTGGTATATCTTACTTAAGTATTGTAACTGATTGATTCATGAGCTTCAGGACAGCAACCAAAGATTCCTTTTACATCAGGACATGGCACCTTTCTACTGGCACAGAGACTCCCCCTCGTTTTGAAAGGTGACCTTGTCAGTGGAGGGATTGGAAGAGCTGGTAAAAATGTCTCACATTTATTGCTGTGCCACCCGTCCTCGGACACCCCTACTTGACACCTTATGAATAGATTTTGTGTCGGGGTACATTAAAGACAATTTTTTATTTGGGTACATTAAAGACAATTTTTTATCGGGGTACATTAAAGACAATTTTTTATTTGGGTACATTAAAGACAATTTTTTATCGGGGTACATTAAAGACAATTTTTTTATCGGGGTACATTAAAGGCAATTTTTTTATCGGGGTTAAGACAATGTTTACGTACACCCGCTTCCACAAGATCTGGTACATTAAAGACAATGTTTAAGTACACCAGCTTCCACCAAATCTGAACATTCTGCAGCAGCAAATCACAGGCGTCATGGCATGTTAGTTAAAACCTGGGAGGATCTCTGTTATTAGGTCGCTTTAAGAATTTCACTAATCACACAGTTTCTCCATGTAACTGCAGAATTTCTCTAATCACACAGGTTTCTCCATGTAACAGCAGAATTTCTCTAATCACACAGTTTCTACGTATAACTGCAGAATTTCTCTAATCACACAGTTTCTACGTATAACTGCAGAATTTCTCTAATCACACAGTTTCTACGTATAACTGCAGAATTTCTCTAATCACACAGTTTGTCTGTGTAACTGCACAATTTCTGTAATTACAAAGTTTCTCTGTGTAACTGCAGAATTTCTCTAATCACACAGTTTGTCTGTGTAACTGCACAATTTCTCTAATTACAAAGTTTCTCTGTGTAACTGCAGAATTTCTATAATTACAAAGTTTCTCCGTGTAACTGCACAATTTCTCTAATCACAAAGTTTCTCTATGTAAATGCAGAATTTCTCAAATCACACTGTTTCTCCATGTAACTGGAGAATTTCTCTAATCACATAGTTTCTCCATGTAACTGCAGAATTTCTCTTATCACACCGTTTTTTTTGTATTATCGGTTCATGTATGTTTTTTTTTCTGTTAGCCAGTTATTATTTCGGAGAAAGAGAGGGGGAGGGAAAGGAACTGTGATAGTGATTACAAATATAAAGTTGTTGAGTTGTTGTTTTTTTAACAGAGTTTTGTTGATTATCTGTTAGCTCACTAAAAGCTCATATCTTCTCGCACGTGCTTTCTCATATCTCATTTTCTAACAATCACACAAGCCACATACTCATATGTTCAGCTCTGTGCTCGGACTCAAACTACCTGCCTTGCCATAAGAAACTCCGTACTCAAACTACCTGCCATGCAACACCTGTTAAAATCCAAATTCCTGTCACAAAACACAAAAATAACAATCTACAAAACTATAATAAGACCAGCCGTCATGTATGGATCAGAAACGTGGAGCACAACAAAGAAAGATGAACAACAATTGCAGATCTTTGAGAACAAGATCCTAAGAAGAATCTTTGGGCTGATAAAGTTTACCAACACTGAAGAATGGCGAGTTATAAAAAGCACTGAACTGAACAGCTTATTTAAATCCCAACGAATTATCGATGTCCTGAAACTGAACAGACTACGCTAGGTGGGGCATGTAGAAAGAGTGGAAGAGAACAGACAAACTAAAATGATGTATGCACAAGAGATGAGGGAAACAAGACCAGGGGGTTGACCAAGACGGAGAATGAAGGACAACATAGAAGAGTATATAAAAGAAATTGGTATCACAAACTGGAGGAAGAAGATTAAGAATAGAGAGGAACGGATGCGAAATTTATCTCCAGCAATAGCTTGGAAAGCTGAAGAAGAAGAAGAAGAAGATACTCTTATGTCCTGAGATACTTGATCTTTATGTCTCTTATATTCTGGGATATTTGATTTTTATCTCTTATGTTCTGGAATATTTGATTTGTATATCTCTTATGTCCTGAGATATTTCATCTTTGTATCTCTCATGTCCTCAGATATTTGATCTTTATAGCTCTTAGGTCCTGAAATGTTTGACTTTCTCTCCATCTTCAAGTGACGAGTATATGTGCAGTTATGGTAGGAAGGTACCTGTACGTATTTTCTTTCCGTATTTCTGCAGCTTTTCCTTCCGAGTGGCTATTAACAGCAACCAACAAAACAAGGAGTTGGAGAAAGTTGTGTCCTCTCGTCCGATTTCTTCGTGTGTACAGTGACAATATAAGAGAAATAAAAGCAACAGCAACCAATAAAACAAGGAGTTGGACAAAGTTGTGTCCTCTCGTCCGATTTCTTCGTGTGTACAGTGACAATATAAGAGAAATAAAAACAACAGCAACAAAAACCCGTGGATTTTGAGTTGGAGTATACAAGCTAAGAGTTTCAGATAACCACTCTATCTCTTGCCCTGCCGACTTTAAGATAACCACTCTATCTCTTGCCCTGCCGACTTTCAGATAACCAGTCTATCTCTTGCCCTGCCGACTTTCAGATAACCACTCTATCTCTTGCCCTGCCGACTTTCAGATAACCAGTCTATCTCTTGCCCTGCCGACTTTCAGATAACCAGTCTATCTCTTGCCCTGCCGACTTTCAGATAACCAGTCTATCTCTTGCCATGCCGACTTTCAGATAACCACTCTATCTCTTGCCATGCCGATTGTCGTTGCTTATCATTCTTTTCTACAGCTCCCTGCCTCGAGTGTTGCTTATAAGTTGTGCTGGTTTCTTTGTCTGTGCCATCTAGTTAGTCCATCTAGCATTTCTCTCTCTCTCTCTCTCTGTCTCGATCTCTTTTGCCTTTTATCTTTCCCATTATCACAATGTACTCTGCCTCACCTCAGAACGTGTCCTAAGAATTTGGATTGTCTTTCTCTGACTTTTGTTGTTGCTTGTATTGTCGCTCCAGCCTCTCTCAGGACCTACTTGTTTGATTTCTTTGCTGTCCATGGTAAACATTTTCTAAGGAACCACATTCAGAGGCTCCCAGTTGGCCTCGTACTTCAGTCTCAGGACCTACTTGTTTGATGTCTTTGCTGTCCATGGTAAACATTTTCTAAGGAACCACATTCAGAGGCTCCCAGTTGGCCTCGTACTTCAGTAGTGATTCACCACGCCTCACACCCGTAAAATAAATTTGAATCAATGTAGCACTGGAGTACTCATTTCCTCACTCCAATTAACAGTGATTTATGACACAGAATGTCATTTATACAGTTAAAAGATCAGAGATAAATTACACAGTCCAACAGAATGAACTTTTCTTTTCTTTGTGCCTTGAGTTTTAGGTCTGTTCCTGGTGTTATTTGGGTCAATGATTCAGAACATTGCATTGGGTAGACAGCATCAGTTCTAGTTTCTTAGATATGGTTGGTATCAGCTCTAGTTTCATAGATATGGTTGGCATCAGCTCTAGTTTCTTAGATATGGTTGAATTTGTTACATTTTAGTCCGCTCTAGACATTTCATTGTGTACAATACGAGAAACTTTGGGAAACAATTTAAAAAATGAGATTTCCAACACATTTGATAATGTTAACATCACTGCTGTATCTAGACCAACAAGCAGCAGTAAGAATAAATGGTGAAACAACAACTTGGTTTGACATAAAACAAGGGGTCCGTCAGGGGTGCATGTTGTCTCCTTATTTATTTACCTTGTATACTGAAAATATAATGAGGAATGTTAGAGAAGATGTAGACAAAGAATAGTACCATGCCATAACAATTGGAGGTCATGAAATACCAGAGATTAGATATGCTGATGACACAATATTACTGTCCAGAACACACAAAATTAATTGAGAAACTAATTATGTCACTCCTTAAGAGTAGTGAAGAGCAAAACCTCTATCTTAATGCGAAGAAAACTAAATTGATGACAACTGACACACAAAAATTAGCTGAAATATGTATCAATGAGGAAAAACTGGAAGAATTGGAGAGTTGTGAATATCTTGGATCACTACTAACTGTTAATAGAGATACAATGAGGGAAATTAAAAGGAAGACATCTATCGCACTTCAAAAAATAAAACAACTAAAGAATCTGTGGAGAGGAACAGACAGAACTACAAAAATTCGATTTTTAAGGGCATGCATCTTTCTCATCGCAATATTATCCCGTGAGACCTGAACACTTAACAAAAAAACTGAGAAGCACATAAATGCCTTTGGTTGTAAATGCTACAGAAGAATTCTTCAAATATTATGGACACAAAATTAACAAATGTATCCATACTACAAGAACTCCGCTCTCTACGGTAGAGAGTTTCCTGCATAGAGGAAGGCTGGCTAGTAAAGAGGATTAAACAAAGAAAACTTAAATATTTTGGACACATTAAACGTCATGATAATCTAGAGAAGACCGTCTTGGAAGGATACATAATGGGAATAAGAAGGAGAGGAAGACCAAGGCGAAGATGGTTGCAAGACATCGTTGATGATCTACAAATAAATGCACAGCAGCAGGGCATCTTGCTTACAACCGAGAGGCCTACAAGAGAGCTGTTAGGGAGGCAAAGTTCCGCAACGGACATGCAAATGACTGACTGACTGAATTGGCTCTGTAACAAATTTCTTCTGCAGAATTGCGATGTCATAACAAGCTGTCTTATTTGAATGGGAAATTGATGTGCTTAATTTACCCACTTGTGTGTTTATAATGATCTTTGTTTCACAACTCTTCGTCTTCTTCATTTCATATAATGCACACTGGCATAAAAATGTATAGCTCAAATGACAAAATCGCTTTTGTTCTGTTTTATTAAATAATTACGTGCAAACAATTAAGATGGTAAATCATGGTTTTCATAGATTACATAAATTTGTATTTCAAAGGTTTCTCAATCTGATCTGTATAAAACAGGTGCAATATATAATAGTTATGATCGTATAGGAGGTGTTTGCATGTTCCCACTCACATCATTTCATTTTTGCAAATCGAACACCGTAGATGTTATGGCTACTTCAAGTAGGACCTGCATCAATCACCCCGACGTATTTCGCTATATTTATGAGGAGTACACTCTGAAAGCAATTAAAAAACCTATTTCTGAGTTTGTAAAAAAGCATATGATTTTGGTGTCAAGCTCGGAGATGAAGATAAGCCATGGGCTCCTCATATTGTATGCATAACTTGTACGGACCATTTGCGTCAGTGGACTGATGGAAAGAGAAGCTGCCTGAAATTTGGAGTACCAGTGGTATGGATAGAACTGAAAAACTACTTCGATGACTGTTGTTTTTGTACTGTTAATATTACAGACATCAATCAAAATAATCATGACAAGTGATCTTACCCTGATCTACCTTCAGCCAGGAGACCTGTTCCACACTCACATCTTGTACCTGTTCTACCTTTCCTTGAACTAGCACAGCTCTCAGATCTTGTACCCTTTCCACCTTTCCTTGAACTAGCACAACTCTCAGAGGAGGAGTCTTGATTGTCTGATATAGCATAGTATCCTTACTTTTTATGCCTTTAGGATAGTGGAGCCAAACATGAACATTGAGCAAGAAAGGATTGGCCTGCGAGGGAATATATGGTGATTGGAGGACAACATATAACCAAATAAACTTTGTTTGCATGAGATAGAATCATACTACAGCCACTACATATAAAGCTAGGTCTGATGAAACAATTTGTAAAGGCTTTGAATAAAGACGGTTCCTGCACTGAACACATAGTGCATAAGTTACCTGGGCTTACCATGGAAAAACTGAAGGCAGGAATTTTCAATGGCCCAGAGATCAGACAATTTATATATGACCCACTAGTCTATCACTCGCTCAATAACCGACATATTTCTTATTGTCACTAGTCTATCACTCGCTCAATAACCGACATATTTCTTATTGTCACTAGTCTATCACTCGCTCAATAACCGACATATTTCTTATTGTCACTAGTCTATCACTCGCTCAATAACCGACATATTTCTTATTGTCACTAGTCTATCACTCGCTCAATAACCGACATATTTCTTATTGTCACTAGTCTATTACTCGCTCAATAACCGACATATTTCTTATCGTCACTAGATTATCACTCGCTCAATAACCGACATATTTCTTATCGTCATTAGATTATCACTCGCTCAATAACCGACATATTTCTTATCGTCATTAGATTATCACTCACTCAATAACCGACATATTTCTTATCGTCACTAGATTATCACTCGCTCAATAACCGACATATTTCTTATTGTCACTAGTCTATCACTCGCTCAATAACCGACATATTTCTTATTGTCAGTAGTTTATCACTCACTCTCCTATCTATTTGTTTCTATATCTGTTTTCTCACTCATTCTCCAATCTAATTTTTTCTGTCTCTAGTTTTTCATTTACTCTCTTATCTGTTTGCTTTTATCTCTAGATTCTCACCCACTCTCCTATCTCCCTGCTTCTGTCTCTAGTTTATCACTCACTCTCCTATCTCCCTTTTTCTGTCTCTAGTTTATCACTCACTCTCCTATATCCCTTTTTCTGTCTCAGTTTATCACTCACTCTCCTATATCCCTTTTTCTGTCTCAGTTTATCACTCACTCTCCTATCTCCCTTTTTCTGTCTCTAGTTTATCACTCACTCTCCTATCTCCCTTTTTCTGTCTCTAGATTCTCACTCACTCTCCTATCTCCCTTTTTCTGTCTCTAGTTTATCACTCACTCTCCTATCTCCCTTTTTCTGTCTCTAGTTTATCACTCACTCTCCTATCTCCCTTTTTCTGTCTCTAGTTTATCACTCACTCTCCTATCTCCCTTTTTCTGTCTCTAGTTTATCACTCACTCTCCTATCTCCCTTCTTCTGTCTCTAGATTCTCACTCACTCTCCTATCTATTTTCTTCTGTCTCTAGTTTCTCATTCACTCTCCTATCTGTTTTCCTCTGTCTCTAGTTTCTCATTCACTCTCCTATCTGTTTTCCTCTGTCTCTAGTTTCTCACTCACTCTCCTCTCTGTTTTGTTCTGTCTAGTTTCTCACTCACTCTCCTCTCTGTTTTGTTCTGTCTAGTTTCTCACTCACTCTCCTCTCTGTTTTGTTCTGTCTAGTTTCTCACTCACTCTCCTCTCTGTTTTGTTCTGTCTAGTTTCTCACTCACTCTCCTATCTATTTTCTTCTGTCTCTAGTTTCTCATTCACTCTCCTATCTGTTTTCCTCTGTCTCTAGTTTCTCACTCACACTTCCTCTCTGTTTTCCTCTGTCTCTAGTTTCTCACTCACTCTCCTCTCTGTTTTGTTCTGTCTAGTTTCTCACTCACTCTCCTATCTCCCTGCTTCTGTCTCTAGATTCTCACTCACTCTCCTGCCTCCCTGCTTCTGTCTCCTATCTGTTTGTTTCTATCTCTAGTAAGATTCATCATTTTAAGATCTTAGAGAAGCAGCTTTCGTGATATTCGCTCTTTTAGCTAGCTGGATGCTCATTTCACATTGTTTTGACTTCCCACAGTTGAGTACAAGTTAATGTTCACATTGTTTTGACTTCCCACAGTTGAGTACAAGTTAATGTTCACATTGTTTTGACTTCCCACAGTTGAGTACAAGTTAATGTTCACATTGTTTTGACTTCCCACAGTTGAGTACAAGTTAATGTTCACATTGTTTTGACTTCCCACAGTTGAGTACAAGTTAATGTTCACATTGTTTTGACTTCCCACAGTTGAGTACAACTGTTATTGTTCACATTGTTTTGACTTCCCACAGTTGAGTACAAGTTAATGTTCACATTGTTTTGACTTCCCACAGTTGAGTACAAGTTAATGTTCACATTGTTTTGACTTCCCACAGTTGAGTACAAGTTAATGTTCACATTGTTTTGACTTCCCACAGTTGGGTACAAGTTAATGTTCACATTGTTTTGACTTCCCACAGTTGAGTATAAGTTAATGTCCAGTATTTATCTATGCATATCTGTTGCATGTCTGCATTGAACGTGATCTTTTGAACTATGTAAAGGAGATGTTGGTGCAATCTAGTGAGCTCTGTGTATTTTTTCCATGAAAGAAATTAGTTTTCTCTTCTATCAATCTTCGCTTTAAAATTTCTTTCGACCAAAGAAGAATTCCACAATCACGAAAATTCATTTTCATAGTTTTCATGCCAAGGCTTGTGTCTTCCAGACCAGCATTGAATTCTGTATTGAAGGATTATTTCTTCTGCTGGGCTTATGAGAAGTCTCCTTGGTATTTCAGATTTACACAAACCAGCACGCAGGAAAAAAATGTTATGATATGTGATGATAATCGTCTGACTCCGACAGCATTCGTGTGTTATTTGTGTACAAAGTTCGGCTGTTGATATTATCTCGATCTAGAGATGAACCATATTACTTCTTCCTGAGTTCTTTTATATCAGGAAAGATGTTTATATCAAGAAAGATGTTTATATCAAGAAAGATGTTTATATCAAGAAAGACGTTTATATCAAGAAAGATTTGTATACGTGTAACAGTCGGAACAAAGTTCTGACAATCACTGTTAATTTACATTCATCCTGTCAGTTCCATTTCAGTTTAGCCACGTTGGCCAAAAATGATGCAATGAGTTCTCTTAATATGTGTAAGTGATCGTCTTTGAGAATGAACTGAAAACTGTTTATAATGTTTCACAGAGCTTGTCTTTCTTTTCAGGTGTTGCTGCTACTTTTGGTATAGAGACTACGACGATATCAATAAAACTACCTTCTTCGCTGAGTTGAAAGGACTACGACGATGTCAATAAAACTACCTTCTTCGCTGAGTTGAAAGGACTACGACGATGTCAATAAAACTACCTTCTTCGCTGAGTTAAAAGGACTACGACGATGTCAATAAAACTACCTTCTTCGCTGAGTTGAAAGGACTATGACGATGTCAGTAAAACTACCTTCTTCGCTGAGTTAAAAGGACTAAGACGATGTCAATAAAACTACCTTCTTCGCTGAGTTGAAAGGACTATGACGATGTCAATGAAACTACCTTCTTCGCTGAGTTAAAAGGACTATTATCATGTCAATGAAACTACCTTCTTCGCTGAGTTAAACGGATTTTTTCTGTCTAATACTGCTTCGGGTGTAGAAATTAAAATAAAATTTAAAAAAAATATATTGCACTGCAAAACCAATGCTATGTAGTCGATGTTGTTCAAAACGGAGGCCTTGCCGGAAGAATGTCGCTGTTTTTCCGAACTGAAACAAAGATTCTAGTTTTCTGGATAGTAGAAATAATTATAAACAAATATTCTAGTTGTCTGGATAGTACAAATAATTTTACCATGTCTTTGATACATGTGACAAGACAGCATAATAACTGGAAGCATTGCGACTAGTGTCTTATGTATAAAGTTTTAGAAACATTTAACCAGATTATTCCAAGCGTGTGCAGAAGACGTCAATCATTCTTGAACTGGGCGCTCCTCAAGTGTCACCAGAACTGTCAGGCAGAAATTGGGACCAAGAGTTGTCGGAGAGCCATTTTAAAATATGGTGGGCTGTGTTTCAATAGAATTTGGGAAGGGGGTGGAGACAGAGTAAAGAAATGTGAGGTAACCAAGTGAAAAAAAGATAGCGAAGACAGGGACGTCCTTGTAACCTGAATTCTGGGAAATGTCAAAGATGATGCACTCCTAATCACGTGACGTCTGCTTTATTGATTCTCATACTTTCTTATTTAAATATTCGATACACGACATCGAATTTCGTTAGTAAACCGAGAGATGGATCGCTCAGGCAGTGAGAGAAATAGATTAATCTCTGAAAACAGTCTTCTGTTTTAATTTCATTATTGGCATTTTTTATCTTAAACGCTCCTATTAAAGGGCAGGATGCGGAGAAACACTCCCAGTTATATTTATTATTAAAACTGGCTGTCAGACAGCATATAGGAATCCACTACCCGCTTCAATTCTATATGTATCAGACAGCATGAAAGAACAAACTTCAATTCTATATGTATCAGATAGCATGAGAGAACAAACTTCAGTTCTATATATATCAGATAGCATGGAGATCCCACTTCAATCCTATATTTATCAGATAGCACGAGAGAATTCACTTCAATCCTGCATGTATATGAAAGCACGAGAGAACCCACTTCATTGCTATATGTAAAATATAGCATTGAAGAACTCATATCAATGTTACATGTATCTGAAAGCAAACGAGAACCCGCTTCTTTGCTATATGTATCACATAGCATTATAGAACCCACTTGTTCAACTCAGTGTTCTACTTCTTGACAAAACTGTCAATACTCTACTTCTTGACAAAGCTGTCAGTACTCTAGTTCTTGACAAAACTGTCAATACTCTACTTCTTGACAAAGCTGTCAGTATTCTAGTTCTGACAAAACTATCAAAACTCTACTACTTTACACAACTATCAATACTCTACTTCTTGGCAAAAATGTCCGTACTCTACCTCTTACAAAACTGTCAGTATTCTACCACTTCACATAACTATCCGTACTCTAGTTTTTGACAAAACTGTCAGTAACCTTCTTCTTTTTGACAAAACTATCAATACTCTCGTTCGTGACAAAACTATCAGCACTCTAGTTCTTAACAAAACTGTGTATACTCTATTTCTTGACAAAACTATCTGCTCTCTACTTCTTCACAAAACTGTCCGTACTCTAGTTCGTGACATAACTATCAGTACTCTCGTTCTTGACAAAACAGTCAATACTCTACTTCTTGACAAAAATGTCCGTATTCTAGTTCTTCACAAAACTGTCAATACTCTACTTCTTGACAAAACTGTCAGTGCTCTAGTTCATCACAAAACTGCCAATACTCTACTTCTTGACAAAACTGTCAGTGCTCTAGTTCGTGACAAAACTGTTAGTAAACGTCTTCTTGACAAAACTATCAGTACTCTCGTTCTTGACAAAACTATTTGTACTCAAATTCTTGACAAAAATGTCAATATTCTACTACTTGACAAAATTGCCCGTACTCTAGTTCTTGACAAAAGAGTCAGAACTCCACTTCTTGACAAAACTATCAGTACTCTATTTCTTGTCAAAACTGTCAATACTCTACTTCATGGCAAAACTATCAATGTTCTATTTCTTGACAAAACTGTCTGTACTCTAGTTCTTGACAAAACTGTCAATACTTTACTTCTTGATACAACTATCAATACTCTACTTCTTGACAAAACTGTTAGCCCTCTACAACGTGACAAAACTGTCAGTACCCTAGTTCTTGACAAAACTGTCATTAATCCTCTTTTTTACAAAACTATCAGTAATCTCGTTCGTGACAAAACTATCAGTACTCTAATTCTTGATAAAACTGTGTATACTCTATTTCTTGACAAAAATGTCCGTACTCTAGTTCGTGACAAAACTATCAGTACTCTCGGTCTTGACAAAACTGTCAGTACTCTACTTCTTGACAAAAATGTCCGTATTCTAGTTCGTGACAAAACTGTCAGTAAACGTCTTTCTGACAAAACGATCAGTACTCTCGTTCTTGACAAAACTATTTGTACCCAAGTTCTTGACAAAAATGTCAATATTCTACTACTTGACAAAATTGCCCGTACTCTAGTTCTTGACAAAAGAGTCAGAACTCCACTTCTTGACAAAACTATCAGTACTCTATTTCTTGTCAAAACTGTCAATACTCTACTTCATGGCAAAACTATCAATGTTCTATTTCTTGACAAAACTGTCTGTACTCTAGTTCTTGACAAAACTGTCAATACTTTACTTCTTGATACAACTATCAATACTCTACTTCTTGACAAAACTGTTAGCCCTCTACATCGTGACAAAACTGTCAGTACCCTAGTTCTTGACAAAACTGTCAGTACCCTAGTTCTTGACAAAACTGTCAGTAATCCTCTTTTTTTACAAAACTATCAGTAATCTCGTTCGTGACAAAACTATCAGTACTCTAATTCTTGACAAAACTGTGTATACTCTATTTCTTGACAAAAATGTCCGTACTCTAGTTCGTGACAAAACTATCAGTACTCTCGGTCTTGACAAAACTGTCAGTACTCTACTTCTTGACAAAAATGTCCGTATTCTAGTTCGTGACAAAACTGTCAGTAAACGTCTTTCTGACAAAACGATCAGTACTCTCGTTCTTGACAAAACTATTTGTACCCAAGTTCTTGACAAAAATGTCAATATTCTACTACTTGACAAAATTGCCCGTAATCTAGTTCTTGACAAAAGAGTCAGAACTCCACTTCTTGACAAAACTATCAGTACTCTATTTCTTGTCAAAACTGTCAATACTCTACTTCATGGCAAAACTATCAATGTTCTTTTTCTTGACAAAACTGTCCGTACTCTAGTTCTTGACAAAACTGTCAATACTTTACTTCTTGATACAACTATCAATACTCTACTTCTTGACAAAACTGTTAGCCCTCTACATCGTGACAAAACTGTCAGTACCCTAGTTCTTGACAAAACTGTCAGTAATCCTTTTTTTGACAAAACTATCAGTACTCTCGTTCTTAACAAAACAGTCAGCACTCTAGATCGTGACAAAACTCTCAGTACTCTAGTGTTTGACAAAACTGTCAGTACCCTAGTTATATTACTGTTCCACAATCTGGGATGGATGCTCAGTCTCAAACACAAAAAGGCTTCACTCACTTCACAAGCGAGCATTAAATCTGATTTGTGACAAACACCCAGTACAGACTGTAGATCAACACAAACAACTCAAAATTCTACCCCTCAAAAATAGAATCATTTTTAACGAAGTTAAGTTTGTTCAGAGAACACCTTACTTGTGGTGACTGTTTACGTATAATACTAAACATAGCCAGCGTTTAAAAAACTGTCTTCTTCCTAAACCCATGATTGATCTGTACAAGAAAAGCCTTGCATACTCTGCAGTACAGCTCTGGAACACCCTCCCCTACCATTTAAAATCCATTGGTAATACTTCATCCTTTAACTCAAACCTGTTTAATTATTTACTTGCTTGTAATTATATGCTTCCATAAAATAACCAGCACTCTCTCAACACGTGACTCGCCAACCATCAAGTACTAAAATGACATAGTTAGAAAAGCAACTTGTTAGACATTGTTAGAAATTATTTTAATGTCTGTTAAAAAAACATGTTAGAAGATCTGTATTTACAATGTATTTTTGTTTATGTATATGTCTGTGTGTGTATGTGTGCGTGAGTGCTATTTTATTAGATAATTACTTGTTCTCTTTTACTTTGAATGTAGTAGTTAAATCTTACACTCTTTTGATAAGTTTTCCTAATTTAATTTGTATATTTGTACTAAATCAAGTGTGTGGGAAGAATGAAAGATGGAGTGATGAAGGGCAGAATGTAAGACGGGCCTGCGTGCCCAATTCTTTACCCTTGAAAAATAAAGATTATTCATTCATTCATTCATTCGTAACAAAAAGTCAGTACTCTAGATCGTGACAAAACTGTCAGTACTCTAGTGTTTGACAAAACTGTCAGTACTCTAGTGTTTGACAAAACTGTCAGTACTCTAGCGTTTGACAAAACTGTCAGTACACTAGTTCTTGACAAAACTGTGAAGCATGAATATAATGTGAATGATCAAGTACAAAAATCTTCTCTGCTGTTTGTCTAGGAGTTATTTCATCAAGGTCACTTTCTTTGATTACTCAGTAAAACTTCGTACAGGCTCTGTTCCTTTCGTGTTCATGTCAGGAGAGCTTTAGTTTCCTGTCTATAACAATTATTCATATTTGACTGCACAGATCAGGGCCAAAATAACATTTTAGACAGATAGACATATGTCCTTGCAGGTTATGATCTGTAACAAAGCATAGTGGATAATATGATGCAGAAATCAGCCAAAGACAAAAAGGAAACTTTTATTACTACTTAATAAAAATTATTATTATTTGTAATTTCAAATCAGCTGATATTAACATTATACTGGCCTTAAGTTCCAGTTAAACATAGATGAGAAAGAATGGTATATTTCTATGATAATTAGAAGATGGCATGAACACTGAGAAAATGATGAAAAATAATTCTATGATAAATAAAACAATGACAGACAGTAGTGTAAGGTTCAGTTTTACAAAAAGATAGAAAGAGTGAGGACAGTGGCCATGAACTAGAATGGCATAATGATGAGGTATTAAAGAAGAATAAACAACTGAATATTTCGCAAATGTCTTTTTCAAGCATCACACACACGCACGCACGCACACAAAAACGTAACAGATTAAAAACACCAAAATGTAGCTTAAAAATGAAAACACTTGGCTCATTTGGTATTCTCCTTTAGAAAAAAAAAAGAGCACAAATACGCCCAGATATATTTAGATGAGCACAAAGTAGAAACAGGCTAACGGCTGAGAAGTGAGATCAAGGTACGATGACAAACGGTGTCAGATGGTAAACAACATTGTCTGAACACGTTTTGTTTCGCTTCGTGTAGGGAGGTACGAAAGCGAAACGAAACATAGTTCCGGTTAAAGTTTTGAGTAGTTTGCGAGGGAGATTCATCATTCATTCGGAAATGTGTCTGGGTGAAGGGAGCACTGTGTTTGTTTCTGCATGGAAGTGTTCTCCTCGTGTTTTCAATAATTCCGTGTTGTGGTAAGACAAATTGTTAAGCAATGAGCTCCACTTGCGCTTTCTCACTTATGTTAAGTGCTTTGTTAAGTGTAAATGCTACAGAAGAGTTCTTCAAATATCATGGACACAGAAAAGAACAAATATATCCATACTACAAGAACTTAACATTGAACAAGGCTGGCTAGTAAAGAGGATTAAGCAAAGAAAACTTAAATATGTTAGACACATTAAATGTCCTGATAATCTAGAGAAGACCGTCTTAGAAGGATACATAATGGGAAAAAGAAAGAAAGGAAGACTAAGGCGAAGATGGTTGTAAGACACCGTTGATAATCAGCAAATGGATGCATCAGCAGCAAGGCATCTTGCTCACAACCGAGAGGCCTACAGGAGAGCAGTTAAAGAGGCAAAGTTCCGCAAGGGACATGCAAATGTCTGACTGACTGTTTTGTTATAAGTTATCACAAGTGTAAGTTTAAAATGTGTAAGAAGAAGATAGTAGAATTCAACAAAATGTTACATACCTGAAGATAGGTTAAATGCAACATTATGTTACAGACCTGAAGATAGGTTGAATGCAACATTATGTTACAGACCTGAAGATGAATGCTGGGTCGAAGGAGAAAATGTAGTTTTGTTTCCAAGTGATGTGATGGTATATATTACTGGCCAGTTATGTGTAACATGTGTTAGTCCAGGTATACTTGGATATTTTCAATTTCACTGATCATTACCATCAACTGTTGACTTCACTTAAAATTTTGATGCGTTTGAATTCACATATATTTCCATATTTTTATATGTGATAATATATTTCCATGTCCTTCATCTTTTTATGTTGATATAGTCTGTTCATTCAAAATGTGTGTGTGTTCATGCTTTATGATCTTTATTATTCTTCATTAAAATCAACTACCATCTAAATAAGTTGTTTGCCTTGATGTTTTGTCTGTTTCCCATTGTTTGTGTTCGTTATTGAAATTACATTGATTTCATGTCCGTTTTGGCAGTGTGTAGTTGTGTGAAGTTGAGAACTGTTGTTCAACTCAAGCCAAAGTTTACATTAATTAACCATCATGATGAAACACGAAAGTTCTGGGGACAGAAGATTTTATGAAATATATGATAAGAAAGTTCATTGGTTCAGGTAAGTGATTAAGAAAGGATAAAAATATAGAATGACTCTCACCAGTACGATAGTACATTAAATAAGAGAATCAGTTCATTCCTAGAAGTATGATAGTACATTTAATAAGAGAATATGTTCATTCCTAGAAGTATGATAATACATTTAATAAGAGAATCAGTTCATTCCTAGAAGTATGATAGTACATTTAATAAGAGAATCAGTTCATTCCTACAAGTACGATAGTACAATGAATAAGAGAATCTGTTCCTTCCTGGACGTATGATACTACATTTAATAAGAGAATCAGTTCATTCCCACAAATGTGATAGTACACTAAATAAGAGAATATACTCCTTCCTGCAAGCAAGATAGTACCTTACATAAGAGAATCAGTTCCTTCCTACAAGTGTACATTAAACGTCATGACAATCTAGAGAAGACCGTCTTGGAAGGGTACATGCTGGAAAAAAGAAAGAGAGAAAGACCAAGGTGAAGATGGCTGCAAGACACCGTTGATGATCTGTAAATGGATGCATCAGCAGCATGGCATCTTGCTCACAACCGAGAGGCCTACAAGAGTGCTGTTAGGGAGACAAAGTTCCTCGAAGGACACGCGAATGAATGAAATGAATGATCGTAAAAAAGCCTACATTTTTTCCCCTCATAACTCGTATTTCCTCTGTCTGCTATAAACAACTATATTTTATCATGCTAGATACACTTGCTATATCTACTGGTAAAAGTCTACATTTCTTTAATATTTCTTCTATCTGCTATAAACAACTATATTTTATCATGCTACATACACTTGCTATATCTACTGATAAAATTCTACATTTCTTTAATATTTCCTCTATAAACAACTATATTTTATCATGCTACATACACTTGCTATATCTACTGGTAAAAGTCTACATTTTAAAAATATTTCCTCTATCTGTTATAAACAACAATATTTTATTATGCTAGATACATTTGCTGTAGCTGACTTCACGTGTGTGTTTAAATCTTCTCATCATCCACATGTTTACTCTACCTGCTTACTTTTAGGCTTCTACATCTTCTCATCCTCCACATCTTTACTCTACCTGCTTACTTTTAGGCTTCTACATCTTCTCATCCTCCACATCTTTACTCTACCTGCTTACTTTTAGGCTTCTACATCTTCTCATCCTCCACATCTTTACTCTACCTGCTTACTTTTAGGCTTCTACATCTTCTCATCCTCCACATGTTTACTCTACCTGCTTACTTTTAGGCTTCTACATCTTCTCATCCTCCACATGTTTACTCTACCTGCCTACTTTTAGGCTTCTACATCTTCTCATCCTCCACATGTTTACTCTACCTGCCTACTTTTAGGTTTCTGAATCTTCAGATCCTACATATGTTCGATATATTTTACATCAAAGTCTTCTCCGATCAAAACATGCTTACTATATCTACTAGCAAACGTCTACATTTTCTCCTACCAGATATATATACTGTATCTCCTATTACACATCTAAATTTTCTCCTACCAGATATATATATATATATATTGTATCTACTAATAAACATCTAAATTTTCTCCTACCAGATATATATATATATATATATATATATATATATATATATATATATTGTATCTACTAATAAACATCTACATTTTCTCCTACCAGATATATATACTGTATCTACTATTACACGTCTAAATTTTCTCCTGATAGATATCTGATGTATCTACTAGTAAACGTCTAAATTTTCTCCTACCAGAAATACATACTGTATCTACTATTACACATCCAAATTTTCTCCTACGAGATATATACACTTTATCTACTAGTACATATTAAATTTTCTCCTGCTAGATATATGATGTATATACTAGTAAATGTCTATATTTTCTCCTGCTAGATATATATGATGTATCTACTAGTAAAAGTCTATATTTTCTCCTGCTAGATATATATGATGTATCTACTAGTAAACGTCTATATTTTCTTCTGCTAGATATATATGATGTATCTACTAGTAAACGTCTATATTTTCTCCTGCTAGATATATATGATGTATCTACTAGTAAACGTCTATATTTTCTCCTGCTAGATATATATGATATATAAACTACTAAACGTCTATATTTTTTCCTGCTAGATATATATGATATATAAACTACTAAACGTCTATATTTTCTCCTGATATATATATGATATACCTACTTGTAAACGTCTATATTTTCTCCTTCTAGATATATGATATATCTACTAGTAAACGTCTATACTTTCTCCTCCTAAATATGTATAATATATTTACTAGTAAACGTCTATATTTTCTCCTGCTAGATGTATGATGTATCTACTAGTAAACGAGTATATTTTCTCCTCCTAAATATATGATATACCTTCTAGTAAACGTCTATATTTTCTCCTGCTATATATATATATGATATATCTACTAGTAAACGTCTATATTTTCTCCAACTAGATGTATGATGTTTCTACTAGTAAACGTCTATATTTTCTCCAACTAGATGTATGATGTTTCTACTAGTAAACGTCTATATTTTCTCCAACTAGATGTATGATGTTTCTACTAGTAAACGTCTATATTTTCTCCAACTAGATGTATGATGTATCTGCTAGTAAACGTCTATATTTTCTCCTGCTAGATATATATGATATATCTACTAGTAAACGTCTATATTTTCTCCTGCTAGATATATATGATATATCAACTAGTAAACGTCTATATTTTCTCCTGCTAGATATATGATGTATCTACTAGTAAACGTCTATATTTTCTCCTGCTAGATGTATGATGTATCTACTAGTAAACGTCTATATTTTCCCATTTGAGATATATGTGCTGTACCTATTAATGAACGTCTAAATCTTCTCGAACCAGATATATATGTGCTGTATCTGCTAGTAACTGCTTTTACTAAATCGTTCATTTATAAAATGAATGAGATAATGAGAGAAGACAGACAGAGAGAGAGAGAGAGAGAGAGAAATTCAGAGAGGAAGAGAAGAAAGAGAAAAGTAAAAGGGAGGAATGTAGTAAAAATATGACATAAACATGCACAATTGTGCAAATTAGATTTCTTTTGGTCAAATGTCACGTGACAGCAATAATAATCAATGTGTGGGAATGTTCCAGGAAAGCAAACTTTACTTTGTGCAGTGTGGAAAGAGTTTTAGCCTACCTCAGAAAGAAACAGAAAACAGATTAGAACCTTATATTCGTTAGATATCTGTACACATGGAGGCCTACACAAGATCTACAAGAGGGCATGGCATGTTGCTGTAGCAACATAATAAAACTTCTCTCGATCCCTCTCTTTTCACTGCATATAGTGGCATGTTTGTACAAGCGGTAAATGTCACACTTCATCCTTAATAATCATAATCTAATGGTTGATTCACAATAGTTTCGTATCTACGACACTTGTGAACTCTAATAATGTGCTATAAGGTGTGCCGTGCAACGAAGAATTGCTGATCATATCTTCCAAAAACAAAACAAAATGATATTTCACTTCTTACTTCTTTGGTAATTATCTCTATCATACCTAATTATCTCTCTCATACTTTCCAAAAACAAAAAAAAATGATATTTCACTTCTTACTTGTTTTATAATTATCTCTGTAATACCTATTTATCTCTCTCATACCTTCCAAAAACAAAACAAAAAAATTTTATTTCACTTCTTACTTGTTTGGTAATTATCTCTCTCATACCTTTAAAAAAAAATGATATTTCACTTCGTACTTGTTTGGTAATTATCTCTCATACCTTCCAAAAACAAAAACAAAAAATTGATATGTCATTTCATACTTGTTCGGTGATTATCTCTCTCATACCTTCCAAAAACACACAAAAAAGTATTTCACTTCGTACTTGTTTGGTAATTATCTCTCTCATACCTTCTAAAAGCAAAAAAAAAAAAAAATTGGTATCTGACTTCCATTTCGTATTTGTTTGGTAATTGTCTCTCATAGCTTTCAAAAACAAAAACAAAATGGTATTTCACTTCTTACTTGTTTGGTAATTGTCTCTCATACCTTCCAAAAACAAAAACAAAATGGTATTTCACTTCATACTTGTTCGGTAATTATCTCTTTCATACTTTCCAAAAACAAAACAAAAAAAGGTATTTCACTTCCTACTTGTTTGATAATTGTCTCTCTCATACATTCCAAAAAGAAAAACTTTGGTTTTTTACTTTCATTTCGTATTTTTTGGTAATTTCCTCACTCATGCCTTCCCATTAGATACTCATTTATCTTTACAGAAAGGCAGACACAGATATTCAGCTATCTTTAGAGAAAAAGACAAACACATATACTCATTTATCTTTACAGAAAGGCAGACACAGATATTCAGCTATCTTTAGAGAAAAAGACAAACACATATACTCATTTATCTTTACAGAAAGACATAAGCAGATACTCATTTATCTTTACAGAAAGACGGACACACATACTCAGTTATCTTTACTGAGAGACAGACTGATACTCAGTTGTCTTTACAGAGAGATAGACACTGATGCTCACACAATGCAGACACAAAGGCAACCACAGACAAAGACAGAGCGAGAGCATACCAAAGAAAGAGACAAACACAAGTACAGATACCGAGCATGCCATCATCAAATAGATTTGTATATCATCGTTCGCACAAATACACACATATTCATACACACATACATGCACACACATATTCATACACACATACATGTATACAGAATTACACGCACGGAAAAAAATAATCAACAGTATGAGAGAAATTGTCTCCTGCTAACAGGCTCTTATGGCTAAAATAAACCTTTCGTATACACGTTAGCTTGTGCAAAATTGGCTTTCGATGATAGCTGGGCTACACACGCTGATATCATCGGCTGCCAGCACTAAAGGAACCTCGCCAAGTGATAATAATCGTGGCTGACAGAACTGTTATACTTCTGTGCTGGAATCGAGAAGATACTGATAAACTTTCCCTGGAAATTAGTGTCCTAGTAATTCAAACATGTCAGAACCAGACATGTGCGGACGTTAGCATCCATTCTTAGTGTTTGTTTAGAACTAGACATGTACGGACGTTAGCGTCTATTCTTAGTGTTTGTTTAGAACTAGACATGTACGGACGTTAGCGTCTATTCTTAGTGTTTGTTTAGAACTAGACATGTACGGACGTTAGCGTCTATTCTTAGTGTTTATTTAGAACTAGACATGTACGGACGTTATGGCCTATTCTTGGTGTTTGTTTAGAACTAGATATGTGCGGACGTTAGCGTCTATTCCTAATGTTTGTTTAGAACTAGACATGTGCGGACGTTAGCGTCTATTCTTAATGTTTGTTTAGAACTAGACATGTGCGGACGTTATGGCCTATTCTTGGTGTTTGTTTAGAACTAGATATGTGCGGACGTTAGCGTCTATTCCTAATGTTTGTTTAGAACTAGACATGTGCGGACGTTAGCGTCTATTCTTAATGTTTGTTTAGAACTAGACATGTGCGGACGTTAGCGTCTATTCCTAATGTTTGTTTAGAACTAGACATGTGTGGACGTTAGCGTCTATTCTTAATGTTTGTTTAGAACTAGACATGTGCGGACGTTAGCGTCTGTTCTTAATGTTTGTTTAGAACTAGACATGTGCGACTCTTGGTGTTTGTTTAGAACTAGACATGTGTGGACATTAGCATCTATTCGTAGTGTTTGTTTAGAACTAGACATGTCTGGACGTTAGCGTCTATTCTTAGTGTTTTTTTAAAACTAGACATGCGTGGATGTTAGTGTCTAGTCTTAGTGTTTGTTTACAGAAAATCTTTTCCTTGCAGGAAAATTTCGTGCACAATTTCTGCTTCATCGATAATTTCATTTTGGAGCATATGTATTATAGGATTCACAAAGTGACTTAGATATACGCAAGTCTAATAGACAAACAGACAATCAGAGAAGCAGGCATACAGACAGACAAGCAGGCAGACAGACAGACAGACAGACTAATAGAATTCTTCGAGAGTCTCGCAGAAAAAAAGACAGAATACAGAACGACGAAAAACAGACTTACAAGCAGACATATAAACAGACAGACAGGCAGGCAGACAAGAAAAACAGACTGGAAAAATTCTTTGACTAATGACTAAATAATGCAAGATAAACAGAGTATATATATATATATATGCAGGTAACAAATTTCGTGAAAAAGACCGTGTAACATGGTTATCACTAAAAGTGAACAACCGAATACATTGAACGATAAAGTTAGCATAAAAAAACACATAATAATGAAAATGTGATACTAGGTACAAGGTAAAACGTAACTGAAATATCTGGAAAATGAATTAAATATATATAATAAATATATATAATAATCATACAAACAAATTCAAGACGAAGAATTATAGAGAGGAGATAAAGTATAAATTGGTAGATAAATTTATACTTTATCTCCTCTTTCTAATTCTTCGTTTGTATGAATAAGTCTCACGGCGAAACTCCACAACTTTGTGATAGTTAAGTAATAAAGCTGTTCCTACTTTTTCCTAGTTATGCATTTTGGTATCACAGATTTACTGCAGTGCTTCGTGTATAGTTGTATACTTATACATTTATTATTCTGTATTACACTCTGATTATGAAACAACATGAAATAAACTTGCATTCTTACATTCATTCAAAACTTACAAATTTATAGAAAAGCAGTATAAAAAATTACAACAACCAAGCCATACTTTAAATTACTTGAGACTATGCTTACGGAAGCATATAGTCCATATTAAACAGATGATGACAAAGTTTAAAATTATAAGAACGAATATTCATTATAAGTTTTACATGAATTGGTAGGGCATTACAAAGTTAGGGAGCTGAGTAAGAGAAGCTTTTTTTAAACACGTCAAGCCGTTGTTTTGAGAGAATACAATTGCTTACGCGTGTTTTGGGTTGGATTTAAACAACGACCACAGAAAGGGTGGAGCATTGTGCGATAGAAATTTTTTTTAATTAACTTGACCTTGTTGAAAAGAAGTCTCTCGTTTAGGAGTAGAATATCAAGGTATTTGTCCTTATTTGTAATACGTGCTGCATGTTTGTCATCTATAAGCTTTACTGCTCGTTTTTGAAGTAAGTAAAGTCTTTTCATGTTTGACATGGAACAACCATCCCAGACTGTGGAACAGTAGTCCAAGTGTGTTTGTATCTATGGTATGTAGTATATTTTTCCGGTGTCTATGTCAAGAAAATGTTCAAATTTAATAAATTGGCAAACTTTTGTGCAAAGAGTTTGGTTAGATTGTCTACATAATGACTCCAGCTGAGGTGGTGGTCAATCATGAGATCTAGAGTTTTATGTTCACTAACATTCTCTATCTGTGAAGTTCCAGCTTCGAGCTGTAGTGTTGTTGTTGGCGAATTTGTTCATTTCTGTCTTGTTGTAATGAGCATGGATTTTGTTTTGCTGATGTTTATGAGCATTTTGTTGTTGTTGCTCCAGTTAATAAGACTGTTTATTTCAATTTGAAGATTTGACTCAGGGTTGATACAGTCATTGTTACGAGTGTACACTGTGCAGTCATCAGCAAAGAGGTCACAAGATGATTTTTTCAGATGAAGTGGGAGATCATTGATGTAGATGGTAAATAGGAGAGATTATATATATAATAAAATTTTATTTATCGAAATTAAATAACACTTACAGTAAGATGTCAAATACCGTTTATTTTTTTATATGTCCACTTTATTTACATTTCAAAAGTATTCTCCTAGTTTTTTTAATTGCAGTCTTTGATCAGGTCCTCAAACTAATCTTATGTAACACACCTGCTTCCATAGTTAATAGAAATAAGGCATCCAGCCTGCAATGTTGCGTAGTTGTTCAGATGGGATTTTTAATATACTTCAACTGAGAAAGTGAACGCTCATCTGAGCAATTTGTGACCATTAATGTTAAAAATATACGAAAGCCAATGTCTACATTTGGAAATACTCAGTATTATCTTCTATAATTATTTTATAAAGTTCAGCATGACTGAATCTTGTTTTTTACATTTTTTGTTGCACTGAACATATAGCGCACATATGAATGAAACTGCTGAATCTCTGCTGAGAAATTATTGTTGAAGTCCTCTGGGTAAGCATCAATCCGCTTTCGGCAGCACTGAGAATACTTTTCAATGTTAACAGATGACAAAGTGACATCATGTGCACATCACTTAGAAAAGAAAATCTCTCTGCTATTTCTTTGTATATTTCTCCTTTTCTTTTCGTCTCAGTTTCAGGTTCGTCAACAGTTGTGTAAAAGGTGGTGATACGAAATTTATCTCTGGCATTTAGATATACTTCTGGTGCATCTCCGTCATTGTGTAGTTTTTTTTCTGATACATTTGTGAGTTGTAGATCCCTTTGTAATCAACATCTTGTAGCATTTCCTTTGTAGCTGCTTCGTATCTTTCAAATTCATCTCGTGAAGTGCACAGTTGGTTAGCTAATGATACATACAGATCTCCACATGTTTTTAAGTTCACATCCTCATTTTGCAGAACTTGGCTAACTTTGAAAATTCTGCAAAATCTCATTCCAAAAATTCAACATAAAAATGAATTCTAGCTCTTGCATCTTATCTGCAATATTATTTGCTTCTCTTCTAGCGTCTCCCTTTTGTGACTGGTCTTCGGCTATATATTCTAATGCTTCGAAAATTTTAAGGAAAGATTTCAAAATTGCTTCTGTTGCCATAGCATGTGCCTCCCATCTGGTATCAGAGAGCGATTTTAAGACGCTTCCATTTCCAATACAGCCTTTAAGAACTTTCCACCGGCTGCTTGAGGCTGAAAAAAGTGTATATAGAGTAACTGCACTGAGGAGAAGAAATTAACTGCCTCGCGACAGCAGTCAACAGCACTTCGGCCTACCAGATTTAGTGAATGAGCTGCACAGGGAACATATATTGCAAATTTGTTTGTTTCTAACTTTTTTTGCTGCATCCTCTTATAACACTCAGACGATCACGTGGTCCTCAGTGGACAGTGGGGCAGTTACCAGATTCTAATTTTGTTGTATTCCCAAGATTAATGTGTACCATTATCCTCTATCATTACTATTATTATTTTGACTTCCGCCAAGGAGGTTATGTTTTTGTCGGAGTGTGTGTGTGTGATTTTTTTCAAAATTGTGTACAGAAAGTATACAAATTTAACAGATTGTATACAGTTTTCCCTGCTTTTATTTATGTTGGGGGGGGGGGGTTCTTCCATTTCATTACCCTTGGCGGAGGTATGCACTCTCTGAGTGCTCGTGTTAGTATTGTATATATATATATATATATATATATATATATATATATTTGTATGTAATTTTTTTCATTGAATGTGGGGCCCCTTCTGCGGATCCTGGTTCAGCTGCAACATTAGCAGTATTGCACCATATGGCCCATGGACCATAGTGAATTTGGCTGTGGAAAATTTCTGTGCTTTCCCTTCCCTTCCCTTGATGTCCTAAGCACGTGCTTATTTTGCTTAATGGTTAATCCAGCCCTGATGTGTTGTGTAGTATACCTAGTATACCTTCCATATGTCTTGATTGAGGAAGTGCTTAATTTTGGCTAACTGGTATACTTTTTACGCGATGAGTTTTGTTAGAACTTTCCCCTTCACAGCTGCAGGTCAGATGTTGATTAATAGTGAGACCTATAGTTCTGAGTTCACTAACGTTTTCTATCTGTGATGTTTCCGTACAGAGCTGCAGTTTTGTTTTTGTTGCGTTTGGTAATTTGTCTTGTTGTTATAGGCTTTGCTTTTTTTTTTGTTCAGTCAAGCCATTATTGTTTCTCCATTTAATTAGTTTATTTATCTCAACCTGAAGAGCTGACTCTACGTTACTACAGTCATAGTCATTGGTGTAGACTATGCAGTCATCGACAACAATCACTATGTAAAACCAGCAGGTGGATGAAGATCATGTAACTTTGGAATAATCTTTAGTAGCGAGGACGAAATAAACTAACCCAACAGATCAGACGTTCAAACCACAGTCAATTTTTGGCGGCTGTCATGAAGATTGTCATTGTTTCGTGTGCGACTGTCATGTTTTAGCTTGGTGTGCGACTGTAAGAAGATTGTCATTGTTTTAGCTTGGTATGTGACTGTCATGAAGATTGTCAATGTTTTAACTGTTTGCTTGCAAGTCATTGTTTTAACTGTTTGCTTGCAAGTCATTGTTTTAACTGTTTGCTTGCAAGTCATTGTTTTAACTGTTTGCATGCAAGTCAATGTTTTAACAGTTTGCTTGCAAGTCATTGTTTTAACAGTTTGCCCGCAAGTAGGTATCTGTTGAAGATTAAGATTATAAAAAAGCAAGAATATTTCGTGAGTGCCAAGTTCGAACAGAAAATTTAATACTAATATTATTATATTCAGGCTAGTAAGAAAGTCACCGGCGGTTCTCACAATCGCCGCAAAAGACAGGTAATTGTCGAGAGAAATGACTGCCTACGCCACATGCACAGCACTTAGATTAGATATTATTACAAACATGTTCATTGTATTTCTACACAGTTCAGCATGAAAATACTACAACAACTGTTTTCTGACATACGTGCCGAAGCTCTCTTACCAAGTTCACAGTGATGTACTATGAACATAGATAGGGGCTCTACATTCTGACATACGTGCCGAAGCTCTCTTACCAAGTTCACAGTGATGTACTATGAACATAGATAGGGGCTCTACATTCTGACATACGTGCCGAAACTGTCTTACCAAGTTCACAGTGATGTACTATGAACATAGATAGGGGCTCTACATTCTGACATACGTGCCGAAGCTCTCTTACCAAGTTCACAGTGATGTACTATGAACATAGATAGGGGCTCTACATTCAACTTTCGTACCTCCTTTATTTTGTCATTAAATTAGATTTTTCTTTCTTTACGGCCGTTTTTTTTTCAAAACATTCCTACCACAGCCGCGAACAAACTTCATCTTGCTACACTTCCACTTGCAAGAGGAAAAATCAAGGGAGGGATGGGTTGCATATTTAAATAATGAAAGGCTACTGGGAATGATGACGTCAGAGAGAGAGAGAGAGAGAGAGAGAAAGTTAGCTGGCTGGGTGGCCATTTTGTCTGACGGCTGTCCATTGTAGTGAATCTACAACGGAAATCATTCTTCCAAATGTTGAACTTGTCCCAACTTTTGTGGTGATGTATCGACTAAACCTACAGCCGTTTTATCCTTGGTGGGTGATTATACCAAGTGGAACTGAGCTTGTGGAATATAATAAACTAGTTGGGCCAGTGAATATAGTAAATGAAGAATGTAGACCATCACGTTTCCATACCAACTTGTAACAGAATATGTTATGGCTGTCTGCTGTAGACGCTCATGATTCAGTGTTTACACTCTGTGTTGTGTTTCAGTGAACACTGAGTTATGTTTCAGTGAACATTTACCTGAGTTGTGTTTCAGTGAACATTTACCTGAGTTATGTTTCAGTGAACATTTACCTGAGTTGTGTTTCAGTGAACATTTTCCTGAGTTATGTTTCAGTGAACATTTTCCTGAGTTATGTTTCAGTGAACATTTTCCTGAGTTATGTTTCGGTGAACATTTTCCTGAGTTATGTTTCAGTGAACACTGAGTTATGTTTCAGTGAACATTTACCTGAGTTATGTTTCAGTGAACATTTTCCTGAGTTATGTTTCAGTGAACATTTACCTGAGTTATGTTTCAGTGAACATTTTCCTGAGTTATGTTTCAGTAAACATTTACCTGAGTTTTGTTTCATTGAACATTTACCTGAGTTATGTTTCAGTGAACATTTACCTGAGTTATGTTTCAGTGAACATTTACCTGAGTTTTGTTTCAGTGAACATTTACCTGAGTTATGGTTCAGTGAACATTTACCTGAGTTGTGTTTCAGTGAACATTTACCTGAGTTGTGTTTCAGTGAACATTTACCTGAGTTATGTTTCAGTGAACACTGAGTTATGTTTCAGTTAACATTTGCCTGAGTTATGTTTCAGTGAACATTTACCTGAGTTGTGTTTCAGTGAACATTTACCTGAGTTGTGTTTCAGTGAACATTTACCTGAGTTGTGTTTCAGTGAACATTTACCTGAGTTGTGTTTCAGTAAACATTTACCTGTTGTAAATACCGTTCGTGAATACGGTTACTACGCGATTTCGAGGGGGGGGGGGTGAATTTTGTGGTAGCGGAGGAAGACCAGATTGAACGCTTGACCAGACTGGATGACTTTGTTGTTACTGTCAGCTATATCCTGGGTGATACTTAAAAAGTTGGAATGATGATACATTCCACCCTAGACTTGATCATGTGTCTGAATGGAAGTTCCGCCCTTGACTTGTTTCTTTGTTTGTCTGAATGGAAGTTCCGCCCTTGACTTGTTCCTGTGTGTGAATGGAGGTTCCGTCCTAGACTTGTTTCTTTGTTTGTCTTTCTTGAAGTTCCGCCCTAGACTTGTTCCTGTGTTTGTCTGAATGGAAGTTCCGCCCTAAACATTTTCCTGTGTTTGTCTGAATGGAAGTTCCGCCCTAAACATTTTCCTGTGTTTGTCTGAATGGAAGTTCCGCATTAACTTTTTCCTGTGTCTGAATGGTAGAGATAATAGTTCCATGGCCTGATGGACTGACGGTTGAGCTGGAGATGTACAATTTGATATATCACACCATCGTGTTCCCACCATTAAACTTCATGTATGTATCGCCAGCACGACTTGGGTTATTGGTTGTGTAGCATGTATAGTCTTGCCAAAGTGTGAAAGAATTGTGTAGCATGTATAGTCTTGGCAAAGTGTGAAAGAACTGTGTAGCATGTATAGTCTTGGCAAAGTGTGAAAGAATTGTGTAGCATGTATAGTCTTGGCAAAGTGTGAAAGAATTGTGTAGCATGTATAGTCTTGGCAATGTGTGAAAGAATTGTGTAGCATGTATAGTCTTGGCACAGTGTGAAAGAATTGTGTAGCATGTATAGTCTTGGCAAAATGTGAAAGAATTGTGTAGCATGTATAGTCTTGGCAAAGTGTGAAAGAATCGTGTAGCATGTATAGTCTTGGCAAAGTGTGAAAGAATTGTGTAGCATGTATAGTCTTGGCAAAGTGTGAAAGAATCGTGTAGCATATATAGTCTTGGCAATGTGTGAAAGAATTGTGTAGCATGTATAGTCTTGGCAAAGTGTGAAAGAATCGTGGCTTTCTTCTGAACATAGATTATCACGTGAAATAAGTAAAGCATGACAAACTAATAACATTTCGTGAAGAAATCAGTCTTGAGGACAAAAACATCCAAAGTATAACAAACCTCTACTGGGAATATAATATTGTTAAGTTCTGAATGAATATGATAGTGATGAAGAGCGCATTCCCCGGTGAATTTACTGTAGTCTTTATTGTTCTTTTATATGGTCGTTAGGCTGACTTTCTCTCACTTCTATTTTAGGCTGTGGCCGCAACAACGTTTTGATATTCCTTGTCACTTTTAAGTTATTAATACCCATTACTAGCTCTACCTTTTGTTCACTTCTGCACTTCAGAATGTCACTACACGTGATAGTATGTGTTTCCTAACAAGACTGAAATCTTAACACACATAGTCATTATAAAATTCAGATGGTTCCTTCTTGAATCAAATTATAGTTCACCTTTAATGTTTACCAAATGAATTTCACAAGTATCAAACTGAGGCATGTCCAAAAGCATTTTACAGGAAGTTCCAAAAAAATATCAAATCTGTATTTCTCACGTATTACTAATACACTTTCTAACTTGAAACCCATCTTTTATTTGTCATAAACTACTTCTGGTTATAAACTGCTTCTCTATCTCCTGAAAATCTATTTGCTCTACTTGTCCATCTGTTGTATCTGTCGTTGCTCTCCTATCTATCCGTCTATTTTTCTCTGTCTTTTTCTCTCTGTCTTCCTCCTCTTCCCTTTCCAAAACTGCATGCCTGGCTCATATATCGTAAGGAAGTTGTCCAATAGCCTACGGTGAAGAAGAAGAAGGAATACGATGAAGTTGTCCAATAGGACACACCTCTAGATCATTGCTTTGGTCAGCTGGTTAATTGCATACTGATTGGACTTCGGGATAAGTCGGTTCACTCTATGTGGTCATCTTATTGGTCAGCTGGATTGTGTGCAAACTGCGTCCTAAGATTAGCAAATATGCCTCACCTAACAGTAAGTCTGTTGCGTCAAATTGGTCTATTCACTTTTCTAGCAGGGTAGACTCTTCTTATCCAGTATCAGATGTTTGCGATACCGGGTGGTGATTATTAGTCAACTTCTGTTAAGGCAGTGTCCGTCTGCCTGCCTCCATATATACTAATGTTATGTGAACAAATCATCCTAGACCGTATTCAACGTCCCTGTATCTAGTATTTCTACTTAATTCTGCCGTAATAATATTAATACCATGGGAGTGTTACTCTACCACTGGTTCTCAAATTTTCCATTGCCTATTACCTGCTGTGTACTTATCAATAATAACCATAACTATAATAAAATTGTAATAGTAGTAGTAATACTATCCTAATTTACAAGGCTATAATAACACTACAATCATAACATACAAAGCACTATGTTACATTAACTGAAGATGGGAGATGTGAGACAAAGATAAAGAAAAGCATATGAATGACCAAAAATACATACAACACCGTGAAGACAGTGCTGTTATTTAGAAAGCTGCCCATAAAAACAAATGTAAGATTTGTAAAATGTTATATCTGCTCTGTGTCACTGTATGGAGCAGAAACCTGGACTCTAAGCAAAGAGATGGAGAGAAAGATTAATGCAGCAGAAATGTGGTTCTACAGAAAATTAGGCCATATAACATGGAGAATGAAAAGAACAAATGCACAAGTTTTAGAACAGCTCCAAGTGCAATGTGAACTTCCCAAAGAAATAAAGATGAATAAAACAAAATAGTTTGGCCATATCAAAAGACATAACAACATACTTAAGACCATACAAAAAGGAAAGGCGGAAGGAAGAAAAGCAAAAGGAAGACAGAGATGTGGATGGGAAGATAACATACGAGAATAGACAGGACATAGCCTGGCTGAGAGCACCATCAAGGCAAGGGAGCCAGGGAACTGGAGATTTATTACCGCCAACCTTCGTTCTGGACAAGGCACATGATGATGATGATGATGATGATGATGATGATTAGCGCATTTATACTTAGAAGGGTTATCAATGCTGCCCCCACAGTATGGCAATACAGTTACAAAGTGCTTTGTGAATATCCCAAGAGGGATACGTTAGATATTCTGATGTTCTGCATATGACTGTGTTGTTAGTAAGTAACAATAATATGAGATATATTGTTACATGAACTACTGATTCTTGCATGGCACTCTCCTCATTCATGTACACGCTTTTGTTATACGGGACAAAATGCCATTAAGAGAACTGCAGAATGTTAGCCAATGCCTTTTATTGACAATGTGTCATTGTGATCTGTCCTTTCGATGAAGCTATTTGTTGACTTGAATGACAAGACGTAGGGCGGTTCTTGTGCAACACTGGAGATGTCACTGACACGGGCGGTGGAGTAATTATGGGATATTCTTATTTGCTGTGATACCGAAACCGTACTGAACTGAACTAAACTGAACTGAACTGAACTGAACTGAACTGAAGTGAAATGAACTGGTCAGTGACTTGAACTTTAATTGGATTTTCTCATTCCTGGAGATATTCTTTCCTTCATTTTCTTTCATCTTAAGATTTTGCTGTCTAACTCTGGCCCGTGATACTCTTTTCTTAAGATTTTCATTAGCCGTCTTCATTCTTACTCCTGACGCTTGTATAATGATAATTACTACAACTTGTGCCAGACTGCTTCTAGAATTGTTGCTATCAGTCGCTACAAATTTTTATACAAAAGCGTTTGTACTATATCGTCATTGGCAGACTTAAAACACCACTGTCATTATCTCTAAAATGTTTTAACTTTTAACTCTGCTGTCACTGGTAAAACGCTGCTGTCGCTGTCTCCACAATGTTTTAATTAAGAAAATGTTGGCACTGGTAAAACTCTGCTGTTACTGGTAAAACACTGCTGTTACTGGTAAAACACTGCTGTTACTGGTAAAACACTGCTGTTACTGGTAAAACACTGCTGTTACTAATAAAACTCTACTGTCGCTAGTAAAAGATTTCTGTCACTGTTAAAACACACCTGTCACCGGTAAAACTCTGCTGTCACTGGTAAAACATCGCTGTTACTGGTAAAACATCGCTGTTACTGGTAAAACATCGCTGTTACTAATAAAACTCTACTGTCGCTAGTAAAAGATTTCTGTCACTGTTAAAACACAGCTGTCACCGGTAAAACTCTGCTGTCACTGGTAAAACACTGCTGTTACTGGTAAAACATCGCTGTTACTGGTAAAACATCGCTGTTACTAATAAAACTCTACTGTCGCTAGTAAAAGATTTCTGTCACTGTTAAAACACAGCTGTCACCGGTAAAACTCTGCTGTCACTGGTAAAAACCTTATGTCATTGGTAAAATTCATGTCACTGGTAAAGTCTTCTGTCACTGGTAAAACTCTTCTGTCACTGGTAAAACTCTTCTGTCACTGGTAAAACTCTTCTGTCACTGGTAGAAGTTTTATGTCACTGCTAAAACTATGCTGTCACTGGTAAAACTCTGCTGCCACTGGTAAAACTCTGCTGCCACTGGTAAAACTCTGCTATCACTGGTAAAACTCTGCTGTCACTGATAAAACTCTGCTGTGATTGGTAAAAATGGGAGTGAGAGATATGTGTGACTTATTCAGTGTTAGTTAGTGAATTATTTCTTACCTTGGTTATTAAATTATTTCATACTTTAGTTATAGAATTATTCCATGCTTTATATGACAGAATAGGTCACAATGGAAGGGTCATAAGAAAGAAAAGTACAAATATCTGCTGTAATCTCCCCCTGAGTGTCTATTTACGGCTCACATGAAATTAGGAATATAAATCTCGTGAGAAACGATTAAGAAGTTTCTAGCGCTCACTGCTAGGGTAACTTAGTACGCTAGACAAAATTTTGTGTCGCACAAGAAAATATTGTGAAAGTAGAGTAAGGTCAGGTTTTTTAATGTAACGAGAGTAAGTTTAGTGTCGGTAGTGGAACTAGAGTAAGGTTAGAGTTGGTAGTGAAACTAGAGTAAGGTTAGAGTTGGTAGTGGAACTAGAGTAAGGTTAGAGTCGGTAGTGAAACTAGAGTAAGGTTAGTGTCGGTAGTGAAACTAGAGTAAGGATAGAGTCGGTAGTGAAACTAGAGTAAGATTAGTGTCGGTAGTGAAACTAGAGTAATATTAGTGTCGGTAGTGGAGCTAGAGTAAGATTAGTGTCGGTAGTGAAACTAGAGTAAGGTTAGAGTCGGTAGTGGAACTAGAGTAAGATTAGTGTCGGTAGTGAAACTAGAGTAAGGTTAGAGTCGGTAGTGAAACTAGAGTAAGATTAGTGTCGGTAGTGAAACTAGAGTAATATTAGTGTCGGTAGTGGAACTAGAGTAAGATTAGTGTCGGTAGTGAAACTAGAGTAAGGTTAGAGTCGGTAGTGGAACTAGAGTAAGATTAGTGTCGGTAGTGAAACTAGAGTAAGGTTAGAGTCGGTAGTGAAACTAGAGTAATGTTAGAGTCGGTAGTGAAACTAGAGTAATATTGGTGTCGGTAGTGAAACTAGAGTAAAATTAGAGTCGGTAGTGAAACTAAAGTAAGATTAGTGTCAGTAGTGAAACTAGAGTAAGATTAGAGTCGGTAGTGGAACTAGAGTAAGATTAGTGTCGGTAGCGGAACTAGAGTAAGATTAGTGTCGGTAGTGAAACTAGAGTAATATTATTGTCGGTAGTGAAACTAGAGTAATATTAGTGTCGGTAGTGAAACTAGAGTAATATTAGTGTCGGTAGTGAAACTAGAGTAAGATTAGTGTCGGTAGTGAAACTAGAGTAAGATTAGTGTCGGTAGTGAAACTAGAGTAAGGTTAGTGTTGGTAGTGGAACTAGAGTAAGGTTAGAGTCGATAGTGAAACTAGAGTAAAATTAGTGTCGGTAGTGAAACTAGAGTAAGGTTAGAGTCGGTAGTGGAACTAGAGTAAGGTTAGTGTCGGTAGTGGAACTAGAGTAAGGTTAGAGTTAGTAGTGGAACTAGAGTAAGGTTAGAGTTGGTAGTGAAACTAGAGTAAGGTTAGAGTTCGTAGTGAAACTAGAGTAAGGTTAGAGTCGGTAGTGGAACTAGAGTAAGGTTAGTGTCGGTAGTGGAACTAGAGTAAGGTTAGAGTTGGTAGTGGAACTAGAGTAAGGTTAGAGTTGGTAGTGGAACTAGAGTAAGGTTAGAGTTCGTAGTGGAACTAGAGTAAGGTTAGAGTCGGTAGTGGAACAAGAGTAAGGTTAGAGTTGGTAGTGAAACTAGTTTAAGGCTAGAGTTGGTAGTAGAAATAGAGAAAGGTTAGATTTGGTAGTGGAATTAGAGTATAGTCGGTTGTGAAACTAGAGCAAGGTTGCAGTTGGTACTGGACTCGCGCACTTGAGAAAAACATGTAAAAGTAATATATGCACTGGATTTTAAAGTTTATGAGAAATTATAAAACTGATTTTAGAGTTTATGAGAGATTATAAAACTGACTTTAGAGTGTAGGAGAGATTATAAAAATGATTTTAGAGTTCAGGAAAGATTATAAACCTGATTTTAGAGTTTAAGAGAGATTATAAGATTGATTTTAGAGTTTAAGAGAAATTGTAAACCAGATTGTTGGGACAGAGTGAGAGACACAGCAAAATGAACAGAGTCTCATAGGTCAGATAAAGACTGAATGAATGAATGGATAATATTTATTTTTAAAGCGTAAATAATTGGGCACGCAGGCCCGTCTTACATTCTGCCCTTCATCACTCCATCTTTCATCCTTCATACACACTTGATTTAATACAAGTATACAAATTAAATTAGGAAAAAACATATCAAAAGAGTGTAAGATTTAACTATTACATAGGTTCTAAGGACTGCAAACGCGCCTTAAACAGCCTCTGGCAGTCAAGTCCAGCTCCTGGCCTTCCCGTGGCAGAACTGTTTAAACTGACAGGAGAAGGGGCGAGGGCGAATATCTGGCGCCTGAAAACCAGTTACTTAGGGTAGATGAGTGTCACGTTTGGTAGCTCATCTGCCGCTGTTGGAGAGATCTTCAGCTGCCGTGCGTGGAGCGGTGCTCCTCCCGGCCAATGAAGAAATTTGCAAATGAGGTTGCCGCGCAGCATCACTGCGGAAAAGGTGGTAGAAAGGATAAAGCGAAACAAACATTCAAATCACGGCACCTCTGGTCTGGAGGTCGGCCACGTCCTGAGTGCAGTCATATCGGGTGAAATGCATGAACCGGCTTGTCCCAGAGGTTAAGACACTGCTGGCGAGACTCTTCAAATGCCGTGCGTGGAGTGAAGCTCCTCCCGGTCAAGGAAGAAATGCGCAAAAGAAATAAAGATTGGTGTGCGGCACCGATGGGAAAAGATGGCGGAAAGTGAAGTTTAACCGGTATGTCCAGTAGTATCGCTACGAGAGCTATACCACGGTACCTCTGCTCTAGAGGCCGCCCACGTCCGAAATACACCTACACTGGTGAAATATGCCTAAACCGGCACACACCAGGGGTGGAACTTGATGGCTAGACGTGTCATGCCACCTCCGCTCTAGAGGTCGGTCACGCCTGATATACACCCATTCTGGTGAATTTTGCCTAAACCGGCTCATACCAGGGGTGAATCTTGAAGGCTATGCATGTCACAGTACCTCTGCTCTAGAGGTCGGTCTCGTCCGAAACACGCCCATACTGGGATAATGCCTAAACCGGCTCAACCCAGGGGTAGAAGTCACTAGTGGCGAGGATTCGTCCTCCTGGACAAAAGCTCCATCCTGGTCACAACTAGGAAGGGTAGCGGCCACGACCGCAAAATGCTGAAGTCGGAGACACTGGACCAGGGAAGTCTAGATAGGCAACCACCTCTCACCCAGCGGGGATGTTTGCGTATCCTAATCACGCTGAGGTTTTCCGGTGAGAAAGTCCAACTCTGGACTGGATGGGCAACCACCTCTCACCCGGCGGTGATACACGGGTATCTTAAAACACGTCGAGGTTTTTCAGTGAGAAAGTCCAACTCTGGCCTGGGTGGGCTACCGCCTCTCACCCAGCGGGGATGCACTGATATCCTAAACACGTCGAGGTCTTCCGGTGAGAAAGTCCAACCCTAGACTAAACTGGTGCAATGAAAACCACGGTGTCACGCAATCCCGCTTCCGAGACCCACCAAGAATATAGGCTAAAGCCCTGTGATACTCTGAACCCCTTGTGGTCCTCTCGTGGATTTCGTGTGGTCTTTTCAGGGACCACACAGGGGACCACGGGACCTAACGAGGACCACAGGCGTGAATTCAGTAGGATTACAGTACGGTTTTTGGCGGTAGAAGCGAATGAAGAAGAATTATTACATTCGAAGTAAAAGAGGAGAAGTATTTAACCTAATAAAATAGCTCTCACACACATACACACACATACATATACATAAACAAAAATACATTGTAAATACAGATCTTCTAACATATGTTTTTTAACGAACATTAAAAATAATTTCTAACAATATCTAACAAGTTACTTTTCGAACTAAGTCATTTTAGTACTTGATGGTTGACGAGTCACTTGTTGAGAGAGTGCTGGTTATTCTATTGAGGCATATAATTACAAGAAAGTAAATCATGAAACAGGTTTGAGTTAAAGGATGAAGTATTACCAATGGATTTTAAATGGTAGGGGAGGGTGTTCCAGAGCTGTACTGCAGAGTATACAAGGCTTTTCTTGTACAGATCAATCCTGGGTTTAGGAAGATGACAGTTTTTTAAACGCTGGCTATGTTTAGTGTTATACGTAAACAGTGACCACAAGTATGGCGGAGCATTGTGCGACAGAATTCTGTGAACAAACTTTGTTAAAAATTATTCTATTTTTGAGGGGTAGAATTTTGAGTTGTTTGTGTTGATCTACAGTCTGTACTGGGTGTTTGTCACAAATCAGATTTAATGCTCGCTTGTGAAGTGAGTGAAGCCTTTTTGTGTTTGAGACTGAGCATCCATCCCAAATTGTGGAACAGTAATCTAAGTGTGTTTGTATGTATGATATGTAGTATATCTCTCTTGTGTCTCTGTCGATAAACTGTTTAATTTTGGTTAATTGGTAAACTTTCTGTGCACTCAAGGTTGCTATGTTATGTACGTGAGAATTCCAAGTTAAATGCTGATCAATGATGAGTCCTAGAGTTTTATGTTCATGAACATTTTCTATTGCCTTAGTCCCAGCACACAGCTGTAGTGAAGATTTTGTTGCATTCTGCAGCTGTTTCTGTCTTGTAGTGATGAACATGGATTTTGTTTTGTTGGTGTTTATCAACATACCATTTTTATTACTCCATTTAACCAAACTGTTTAGATCATTTTGGAGCGTTGTCTGTAGTTTATTGATGTCATAGTATCTATTGTAAACAGAACAGTCATCAGCGAAAAGATCACATGAAGAGTGTTTTAAATGTAGTGATAAGTCGTTAATATAAGTATTAATTAATAGAGTATTAATCCCTTTCCAAACTGATTTACTGTCAGTGTTGTCTTTCACTAAATTTCTGAAGTAATTTTTCTTTTCTTGCCTAAATAAATACTGCACCTTATTCCTAAGTGAACGATAGCTACTGAAATCTCTACTTTTGTGAGCTTCATCCCGTTTCCTCAGAGAGACAGATAGAGAAACAGACAGAGTCTTATAGGTCAGATAGAGAAACAGACAGAGCCTGATATGTCAGATAGAGAGACAGACCCTGACAGGTCAGACAGGGAAACAGACAGAGCCTGATAGGTCAGCATGAAAGACAGTATGATTTAAGACCAGAAGTTAGAGCCAGATTTTCATGGTAGGATTGAGATCAAAGTCATGTAGACTAACTTTCTGGCTATGAGTAGTTTCAAAATGTAGAGTTTCCAGGTTTTGTTCTTGTTAGGAAAAGCAAGTTCAGTTTACCCAGGAAGGTGTATGAAGTAGTTGCTTACTTGGTGTGTTCTCCTTATTGTGAGAAGTTGTTGTAATGTTTTAGGAAATGGATTTGTTCACGTTCGACGGAAATTGTTTTATTGAATTTGCAAGTATGTAATGTCTCTTGGTTTTTTTTTTCAATATTATGGCTTTGTTCCCATATGACGAAGATGTTTTCGCAGGGAAGTTTTGTGATTGTTATTGTTATTTTCTGCCTTGTAGAATCTGCTTTCATCCCCATGAACTTCCCATTCATTGTGCTCATCAATAAAATGGCGTCCGTTATATATATATATATATATATATATGTATGTATGTATGTATGTATGTATGTAATCTAGCGATGGGAGTTTGTTGGATTACTCTTGATTCGACATGCTTGTGCTGATGTCGAAAGATTGCTTGTCTTATAGTCCTGTTGTATCTCAGTATTATTCCTGTAGAATGCCTGGGTGTTCTTGTTGTCTTTTCTTAGCGTTTAGTAGAGGAAATAGATTGTTTATTTAGATATACATTCTGATCTTGTACCATCAACAAGAAGGGATATTTCTAATAAATGTAAAAATGTAAATCTTCACAAGATGATTGCCATCAGAAGTTAGTAAATAGTATTTGCTTTTCTGCCTTTAGTTTGTGGGCATCGAAACTCACGTGGTGTGAATGAAAGGCTTACCACGGCCCCCTTTTCATGATTAAAATCTGACATTTTTCAGTCACTGGTTTCTTTATCAAGACGTGGGTGTTGTTAAATTAGCAACGTGAGGTGATAGTTAGACTCGAACAATGTACTGTGAATCGTATAGCCGGGAACTTCTCTCTGGTTCTCGTTGTGATAGATAATGGCTACTAAACGCAAACGTCTTGATCAGAATTTGAACAGTAAAATGGATATTATGAAGAAAGTTGATGAAAACGTTACAAGACAGGACATAGCGGATAAATTTGAAATTGACGTTTCAATTGTATCGAAATTGTCAAAAACCGAGACCAAATTGAACGAGACTTTCACTCTTTTTTAGTTAGGTCAAACTGTAAGCGAAGGCGAGCGAGTTCCTATATGGATATTGAGTGTGCTCTGCTGAAATGGTTCAAACAGACACGTTCTGCACAGTTGCCTGTGTGCGGTCCTGTGCTGGCAGAAATCGCGGAACATTTTGCGAAAGAAATGAATATGCCTGACTGGAAGTATTCAGAATGGCTTTCTTGAGCCACAACATAACATTTAATGTCACTTCAAATGAAGCGGTCCAAGTTAACACCGATGTCGTTAATGATTGGATTTCTCGCTCGCTCGCCAAAATTTGTGGATGCGTACAGCCCAGATGATATTTTTAACATCGATGAAGCAGGCATGTTTCAAAACTGCTATCGAACAGGACTTTGTACTTTCGTGATGAAAAGTCCACGGTGGCAAACGTTCTAAAGACCGCTTAACATCTGTCATGTGCTGTAACATGTCTGGCACTGAGAAGACTCCGTTCCTTGTTACCGGAAAGTCTCGAAATCTGCGGTGCTTCACGAACGTAAAGAACCTGCCCGTCACTTACAAGGCCAGCCAGCGTGCTTGGACGATGAACTGTTTGAGGACTGGGTCATTTCTTTCCACAACAAAATGAATCGAATAAACAGAAAAGTTTTGTTGTTTGTTGAGACCTGTCCGGCACACACTGACGTCTCCAATCTGAAGGCTACAAAGCTTGTTTTCCTGCCACTTAACACAACCAGCGTGCTGCAGCCTTGCGACCAAGGTGTCATTTACGCCTTAAAGCAACAGTACAGAAAGCGAAGAGTGCGTCATGTACTGTATGGTGTGGAGCACAAGAGTGTCGCCGAGATCGACATCAAGATAGCGAATAGTTTTATGCACGAGGCATGGAATAGCGTCAGTCAGTCAACGATTGTGAACTGCTTTCGTAAATCGCAGTTTACTTTCTTGCCCGAGCAGGCGATCAATATAAATTGCCGGCTATATTTGTGACGTTCCTCTGGACTTGATCACGGATGAAAAGTGTGCAGCAATTTCTGATGGATGTGTCTCGTTTGATAAGTTCATTTCAGCTGATAATGGGTTGCTATCAACGGAAATGTATTCAGTCAAAGAGATCGTCGTCAGTTGCAGTAAAAGCAAGGTAGACAGCGACGCCGAGGATAGTGCTGATGACGTCAGTGACGCCCATCAAAACTGTTTCTTACGCTCAGTCTGTAAGCACGATCGAGACTGTGCGCTCGTTCATTTAGAGTATGCCTGTCGTGACGCGCAGGAAATTTTTCGTGCTCTGTCGTGTTTACATTACATTTTTTTATTTAATATACCAGTTATCACTATACAACACAAAATCTCGCATTTTTAATACTACTGCTGGAAAATCAAATGCTGCTTAATTATAGTGTTTTCTATATTGTAAGAATAAGACTTACTGTATATTGTGATTAATATATTTTGTGACTAATATATATTGTGCTTAGTACATATTGTGTCCGATGATGAAAGTTTTGACTGTTTGTTATGTGTTTAATGTAGCAAATGTGGGACGGACGCACACACACACGTACACACACTGACCCAGTTAAATCCTTTTTAATGGACTCCTGTTTATGTCAACTCCGTTTATTGTCATCACATTTTGACAGTTTCGACGATGTGACATTAAACTGTTTAGACGGTATGTGATTATAGTTGGGGTAGAGGGGTTGTAATGTGATGATGTGAAGAGATTCTGAGCTATGTGTAACAAGTGAGACGGGAGTGGAACTTAGTGGGGAAGGATTATGATTCTGGAAGAGGAGAATGTTAGGTGTAACTGAATAACGAGATCAAACCATGTGGTTACAGAGTCCCATATTCCTGAATGTAGTGGTTATCAAGCGCCAAACGGCTTATCTCATCTGCGTGACACTGTTTGATGCCTGTTACCAGAAAGTCAGATTTGCCTCTGTGGTTGGGGCATTGAAATGATTCGGGACTGGTTTCGAAGCATGCTGGGTGATATCATACAGATGTTTTTGCATGCGGTCCCATAATCTGTGGCCAGTTTCACCAATGCAAGTTATTCTGCATTTATTGCACACAGTGATATATCACAATAAGGGACTCGCATGTGAATCCCTTATGGAGAGTGAGGATAGTTTTGGGAAATGTGATTGCTTTCCTTTCTCAGACTACACGACAGCTAACATAGCGAGAGCTGTTACATTTTCTAGTGCCAACTTAGGCAAGGTTCTGTTTCAAGTCGCTATGAAGGAGGATGCCTTTAATATTTTATTCCCGTTTGTATGCTAATAGGGGTGGATCAGAGAAAATGTCGCGGGTGTCGGGGTCGAGTTAGATTAGTGACAGATGACGATAACGAATTTTCGTAACCATCTGAGCACATGGGTGAAAAGGAAACACTAACTATGTCAGATGGGGTGACAGGTGTTTTCCTGAATGCTTATTTGCGGCCCACTAGTTGGATACGGTTGAATACTTTCCGGAAGGACATTTTCTGGGTAGTGGCGATAACAGAACAATTCTAATAATTTGTTGGACTAGTTTATAAAGTCCAAATTATCCTCACATAGTTGGCGAAGACGGATGAGTTTGGAGTATGGGATGGAGTTCTTACAAGTTTCAGGATGAGAGGAGGTGTAAAGTAAATAGGTGTGGTTATCGGTGGGCTTGTAAAATATAGAGGTGCCTGTCTATGCCAATAAATATTTTGATGTCCAAAATTTTGACAGACGTGTCAGAAATTTCATCAGCGAATTTTATGTTCTTATTAAGTAACTTGGCGAATTTCATAATTTTTTTTAGTTCGTCAAGGGTCATCATCGATGTACCTTTTATAAGAATTCTGAAAGTCTGCCGGTGTAGGTTTTCCATAATTTGACTTCCAGAAAACCTATTAATAAACAAGCATAATTGGGATCCATTTTCGTTCCCATTGCAACACCACTGATTTGATCGAAGTATTCGCCGTTGAATTCAAAAGAATTTAGGTTGAGTACTAGCTGTGTGAGTCTAATTATCGTATCAGTGCTAGTGGTGGTCTAATTATCGTATCAGTGCTAGCTGTGTGAGTCTAATTATCGTATCAGTGCTAGCTGTGTGAGTCTAATTATCGTATCAGTCCTAGCTGTGTGAGTCTAATTATCGTATCAGTACTAGTGGTGGGTGAGAGTCTTTGTCAAGAAAATAGCGGAGTGCTAAGAGTCCATCCTCATGGGTGACAAAGGTATAAAGGGAACAGACATCAAGGAGAAAGATGTGGTAGGAGTGGTGTTGAGAGAGTTTGATCGCATCAAAAGTTGTTAATGCGTGATTGGTATCTTTCAAATAAGATGGTAGTTTGTGTACTAGGGGCTGGAAATGCTGTCCATAAAGTCATGAATCTGCTCAGTGGGTCATGAACACGCTGATACAATGGGACGTCCAGGATGGCCGGGTTTATGGATTTTAAGAAGGATATAGAAGGTGTGTTTGCCTAAACAGTTGTCCTTGATGTGAAGAGAAACAGCTCGGACTGGGAGGCCACCTTCTGTAATCGAGTCTTTGATGGTTGTTTCCACTTTCTCATTATTGGAACGGGTCGCATCGTTTTCAAGTGAGGCATAGAATTTTGTGCTGCTGAGTTGGAACATTCCTTCCATAGTATATAAATCTTTTTTTTTTCGAAACTACGAGATTCAATGTTTTATCGGCCGTTTTTATCACAGTGTCTCTTCGACGTCGGCGTTTAGACAATGCCCTGGACTCTCTCTTGTTGAGGTTGAAATGTCGAAGTTTTGGTGGTCGGAGGTTTTCGATTTCACGCCACGTTGTGTCAATGTATAGATCTAAAGCTTGGGAAACCCCGGAGGAAGGTGTCCAGCTAGATTTATGATAGTTGTAACGGACAAACAGGTTATCGGGGTCTTGTGCGAGTTGATTAGATTTGTTGTTTTCAAAGTAATATATGAGACGTAATCGACGATGGAATTGTTTAACATCGTGGAGTGAAAAAATAGAGATCACAATGAGGTCGAATGGAGATAAAATTAAGGACTTTGCTGAGGACTTGCTTTTCATCATCAGAAAAGGGCAATTCTGGAGGACAACAGGAAAACGTTAGAGGTTGAGGAGGAGGAGGAGAGGGGTCTCATCTACGTGTGTGGGTGTGAGAACTTGATTATGCTGTGTAACCTGGGAAGGTTAGTCGGGAGGTGTGAAACAGAAGGGCACGTTGGATGTTAAAGAAGTCTGATGGTCAAGTGAAATAGAACCCTGTTGGTCAGGTGTAGTAGAAGAGATGGGTTGGTTGGAAGGTGGATTATTTCTGGAAGCAGTAGACACTGGCTGTGGTAGGGGTAGAGGTTGGAGTTGATTGAGTTTGTGTTGTTTGCCAGAGACGTATAACTGGTAAAGTTGTCGATTTGTAACGTGTATAATGTTTTTGATAAGAAGAAGGAGAACACGGTTGTATGATGTGTAAGAGTGAAGGCGGCTTTCAAGGCTATCTTTACCCGATCGAGAAAAATTGCTCATGATTCATTCAGAACCACAGACGCCTTTTATCCAACCTGGATCGGTTAAAAGATAGCCTTGAACGCCTAGTACCCAACCTAAATTCTTTTGAATTCAACGGCGAATTCTTCGATCAAATCAATGGTGTTGCCATGGGAACGAAAATGGATCCCAGTTATGCATGTTTATTTATGGGTTTTCTGGAAGTCAAATTATGGGAAACCTATACCGGAAGACTTCCAGAATTCTATAAAAGGTACATCGATGATGGCACTGGAGTCACCAGTATGCTACAGGACAAACTAAAATAAAGTATTGAATTCGCCAACTCACTTAATAAGAACATAAAATTCACTTATAAAATTTCTGACAAGTGTCAACTGTTTTGGACATCAAAATATCTTTTGCCATAGACAGGGTTGTCACCTCTGTATTTTACAAGCCCACCGACAGCCACGCCTATTTACCTTACACCTCCTCCCATCCTGAAGCCTGTAAGAACTCCATCCCATACTCCCAACTCCTCCGTCTTCGCCAACTATGTGAGGATAATTTGGACTTTGTAGATCAGTCCAACAAGTTATTAGAATTGTTCTGTTATCGCCACTACCCAGAAAATGTCCTTCGGAAAGCATTCAAACGTATCCAGCTAGTAAGTCGCAAATAAGCATTCAGGAAAACACCTGTTATCCCATCTGACATAGTTAAATCAGTACTTCCTTATCACCCACATGGTCAGATGGTTAAAAAAAATTCGTTATCGTCATCTGCCACTAATCCCACTCGACACTGACACTCGCGACATATTCTCTGATCCACCTCTATTAGCATACAAACGGGAACCAGATCTTAAGGATATCCTCGTCTATAGCCATTTGAAGCAGAACCTTGCCTAAGTTAGCACTAGAAAATCTAGCCGCCCTCGCTGTGTCACCTGCCCTGTAGTCTTGGAAACGAAAACTATAAAGTTTCCCAAAACTATCCTCTCTCTCCTTCAGGGATTCACATGCGAGTCCCACAGTGTGATATATGTTATTGTGTGCAACAAATGCAGAATAACTTACATTGATGAAACTGGCATCATATGAAGGGACCGCATGCTAAAAATATATTTATGATATTACACCGTACGCTTCGAAACCAGCCCTGAGTCATTTCAATGCCCCAACCACAGAGGCAAATCTGACTTTCTGGTAACAGGCATCAAACAGTGTCACGCAGATGAGACAAGCCGTCTGGCGCTTGATAATCAGACACATTCAGGAATATGGGACTCTGTAACCACATGGCTTGATCTCGTTATTCAGCTACATCTAACATTCTCCTCTTCCACATTCATAATCCCTCCCTACTAAGTTCCACTCCCGTCTCACTTGTTACACATAGCTCAGAACCTCTTCACATCACCACAGTACGACCCCTCTACCCAAAATATAATCACATCCTTCACCGTCTCTTGGCAAGATTGCCATTGTATCTCACTCTCTCTCCCCTCCACGGCTTCCCCACCCACCACCCTCAGTTACGACCCTCCTATAACATATCCCAAGTCTCCTTTTAAATACTGTCTACACTCCACCATGCGCATGTCTGACACGCAGTGTCGGACAACCACAGCTTCTTTCAAGTTACAGCTAAGTGCTCTATTCATTTTATTCGATTTTTTAAAATAGTTTTTTCTATCATAGCAGTCATGTGAATTTATATTTCATCTTCTCTCTCTATTTCTTCATCCTGTATGTTCTTCTATAGTTAAGGCTCACGCGGAAACGTCACAACTGTGTACTAGTTAAGTAATAGAGCTGTTCCTACTTATTTTCCTGTTTTATATATTTGTTACAAATAGCGCGATTGAGACAATGAACGTGAAATATATAATTTAATGATGTCTTGTAAGAAGTAACAAGCCCGTCCTAAGATGTTCTCTTGGATACAGTCTTGTTTTCTTCACCTGTTCATATGCTACAAGCTCATATGGTCAGCATGACACATGCTAGCCTTCATATGCTACAAGCTCATATGGTCAGCACAACACATGCTAGCCTTCATATGCTACAAGCTCATGTGGTCAGCACAACACATGCTAGCCTTCATATGCTATAGGCTCATGTGGTCAGCATGACACATGCTAGCCTTCATATGCTACAAGCTCATGTGGTCAGCATGACACATGCTAGCCTTCATATGCTACAAGCTCATATGGTCAGCACAGCACATGCTAGCCTTCATATGCTACAAGCTCATATGGTCAGCACAACACATTCTAGCCTTCATATGCTACAAGCTCATGTGGTCAGCACGACACATGCTAGCCTTCATATGCTACAAGCTCATATGGTCAGCACAACACATTCTAGCCTTCATATGCTACAAGCTCATGTGGTCAGCACAGCACATGCTAGCCTTCATATGCTATAGGCTCATGTGGTCAGCACGACACATGCTAGCCTTCATATGCTACAAGCTCATATGGTCAGCACAGCACATGCTAGCCTTCATATGCTACAAGCTCATATGGTCAGCACAACACATTCTAGCCTTCATATGCTACAGGCTCATGTGGTCAGCATGACACATGCAAGCCTTCATATGCTACAAGCTCATGTGGTCAGCATGACACATGCTAGCCTTCATATGCTATAGGCTCATGTGGTCAGCATGACACATGCAAGCCTTCATATGCTACAAGCTCATGTGGTCAGCATGACACATGCAAGCCTTCATATGCTATAGGCTCATGTGGTCAGCATGACACATGCTAGCCTTCATATGCTACAAGCTCATGTGGTCAGCGTGACACATGCTAGCTTTCCTTCCCTAGTACCTTTGCCTACATATAGGTGATAGGTGCCGCGGTGAGACTTGAACCACAGACCTATGCTTGAGAGAGGAAGACACATACCACTACGCTAGTCAGATCCCCTTGTGAAAAAATTAATGCTAAGTAAATACTTCATCTTGTAAACGTGTACCCTTCCTCTTGTACACTACATCTTCCAAGTGAGATTTACTCTCACAGTCTAATGTGATCGGACGTGTTTATTTTAGCTCCTACATTTGGATTTTTACCAGTGTCATTTTATAAGATTGTGACGTGAAATGGATACCACTGGAATTCACTTGTGTTTGTGCTTGTGGTGAAATATGTGAAATTTTAAAAATCCATGTAGTTTGTTAAATATTTATCCAAATGTTAGAACAGTATATATAACATATATAAGCTCTTTGTCCAATACTGGCCTAGCCCGTGATCACGTGGCTCATTGTAACTAGGTCATCGTGTGGCCAGGCGTGACTACAATGGCTGGCATAATGTATTGCATCATAAGCTGACAATGTTATCTTGTAGTAGAGACGATGATGTAGAAGATGATGTAGAAGAAGCTAGCCAGACAAGAAGACGGGATGGACTGCGGCCGGCGGCTGTAAAGAATTACTCCCTGAACAAAAGAAAGGCGGTAAATACCAAGCTCCGTGGCTGCGACAAAGTCCCCGGCCTGACAATAACAAGGACCAACGAGGGACAATGCTTGGTCGTTCTTTTCAACAACACACTCGATTATGAGTGTGTGAAAAAAGTGTTCAGGGAGTACTATCACGACCACACAGAAGAGAGGGCAGATAAAAATGGTGCAAATGTGGAGGACTTTATAAAAACACCACTTGTAACTATCCACCTGTACCATACAAGAAATAAAATATTGGTTCAAGGTGGTGCTCATGATGTCGACTCTTGGTTGACAGATGACTTCAGATGAAGCTTTAAAACCTTTCCTGCGACTGTCAGCTACAGTGAAGCCATCTCTATCATCTGTTGCCATGAGTGACAGACCGGCCATCACCACCAGTGACGGACACGATACTGTCGCCACTGATATCAATCAAGGCGCTACCACCACCGACATGCAAGAACAATTCACCAACTGCCCCAGTGCTGATCTTTCTGACAAAGCCCTGTCAGATCAGGCAAGCATCTCAGCTGAACCCACTGACGTTCAAACACTGCCTGAACACTCCACCAGCAACAGTTTAGCTGATGTGGAAAACCGAGACGACAGTGAAGCTCCAGCGCCAGAGTTCTCTCCCTCTAGTGTGGCTGATTCACCGCATGTATCTCAGCAGCCTACAGTTGTCGAGGAAAACTTAGCTACATTATGTAGCCAGAACATACTTCAGGTAGTCAAAGACCTCGTCATAAAGCTTATTACTGACATGGCAGCGGAGATTAAGCACTCATTCAAGCTGGAGAATGACAGTCTCAGGGCTGAACTTACGTCACTGAGAGATGAAAATGCTAAAATGAGACTCATGATATCTGAATGGCAGAGTGAGCCACGCAGACACAACAAGGAAGTGTTGACAAGTATTCCAGAAGTGACTGCTGACACAGACAATATGGCTGTAAATTCATGCACAAGTTCACCAGATATCAACAAAGAAGACACGCCACAGCAAGGAGCTGCACAAGAGAAACACACCAGCACCACAACACCTATAAAGGTAGCACCTGAAAATTTAGCATACCCTATTGATGTGCAGATAAGTAATAGGTTTCAAGCTTTACAAGATAGCCCCATTGTATATAATCATAAAGCACCAAGAACCCAGACAGATATCTCAAACAAGACATCCACTCCTCAGTCACGGTCTCATAAACATCAACAAGAACAAGATACACAACAGCACAGTAACAGCATCAAAGAATATACGACACACTTGATAATCGGAGATTCCTTACTTAAAGGAATCTATGGTGAGCGGATATCACTTACCTCTGAAGACACTGTCTCAGTCATGCCAGTATCTGTAGCTGGTATTATAAAACTAACGCAGACACTGAGACGACTTGATATCGATCTGAGAGTGACGAGAACGACCGTACATGTTGGCATTAATGACAGCATGAACGGCCAGAGACTTCGACCCTCTGATATACAGGACTTGATATCCACCATCAAGAAAAAATACCCCAACACTTCCATAAAGATTTCATCCATCATTCCACCTTGTTCTGGTCCTGGACGTCGCATGGTGGATATAAACAACAAAATACTAAAAACATTCTGTCTACAGAACACAGTAGTTTTTATAAACAACACGCCATTTTTTACTTCAGCCACAGGTGCTCCCAAAAAACGCCTTTACAGGGACCACATCCACATTAACAAGACTGGCAGCAGCATCCTTGCAAAAAATATCAAATATTCAGCAAGAACTGAGCAGAACATAACAAAACACTCAAATAGCCAGAAACAGTTTAGACAGCCACCCACATCTCACAGATCCAGAAACACACACTCTACACCAACTACAAGACTCCAAGGACCCTCAGAAACATCACCCTCTGCCTCTCTACCATTGCCCACTCCATCCACTGGCCCACTATACGATTCCATGTTCCCGCCCCTGCCTACACGGCAAGCTCAACAAATTACACCAACACTTAGTACAGCGAACAACATGGAGACTCCTGCACAATCACCACTTAGGAATACCACAACAGCTGTACAGGACACAAACACAAGAACCTCGAATCATTATCCGTGGAACTTTCAGCTACAATATCTAATGCAGTTTAGTCCTGCAGCTCTGAGCCACGCGTATATGATGTCCCTACTACACAGTCAATACGCAACACCCACATACAGACACTAGATAGCTTGAAACTTCCAGCACTTTTAACTTCTGTAGATAAATTTAACTGAACAAAAACAAAAAACCACAGACGTTCTTACAGCAAAACAGACATTTCTTAGTGCTAGCTTACAGCTAATATTGTCATCAAGTCATTTACAATTTACACTTACATAACGTTCATTGCATTGTTGATTTTTGTACTTTTTTCCATTATTTGTCAGTATATTATAAACTTAGTTAGATTCATTATCTCTACTAGCTTAAACGTATACCTATAATTGTATGATTGAAGTCTGACCAGTTATTTTATTTTTACTGAAATATAATATTTCTAACATTGTTATAGTGACTCAGAAAATGGAGGAGTGGCTGCGACACGATGGCCTACGTGTTGGCCACTTAAATGTTTATCATTTGTTAGGAAAACTCCCTGAGGTTACACATATACTTCAACAACATTTTCATATTTTTGGTTTCTCTGAAAGCAGATTACATAAAAACATCACAGACAATGATATACGAATAGATGGTTTTAATTTGACCAGGTGCGACCCAACTAGGAAGCTAGAGACAGGTTTAGTCGTTTACATTTCTAACACAATTAAATTTTGTAGAAGAGAAGACCTGGAAACATCAGAGGTTGAATGTATTATGCTAGAAATCAAAATATCAAATCTTAGTCCAATTCTAATTAGTTTTATATACCGAAATCCAAATGCTTCAGCCGAGTGGTATGATCACTTTGCGACCATGATGGATTATGCTGTAACTCATACATTCAAGGACATAATCATTCTAGGCGACTTCAATATAGATCTTAATCATCCAAATCCTACATGGAAGAACATTTTAACATCTTACAACTTCTCCCAAATTGTTAACGAACCTACTAGAGTTGCTGAATCATCAACACTAATAGATCATATTTATGTAGCTGATCCAGGAAACATTACTGAATGTACTGTGCCTCATGTGTCGCTAAGTGATCACTACCCGGTCTGCTGTACGTGGTCACATAAGGGGTATAAAATACCGAAACACAAACATACCAGCATCAAATATAGAAACTTTAAAAACTTTAACTTGGAATTATTTTTAACTGATCTAAAAGCTTCGCCTCTTACGTACGTTTTCCAGTTAACAAATCCAGATGAGGCTATCGAATACTGGATCAAGATATTTCGAAATATTTTTGACAAGCATGTCCCCATCAAAGAAATGAGAGTAAAACACGTAACAAAATCCCCGTGGATAACTCCCGATATATTACAACTGATGAGGAAACGGGATGAAGCTCACAAAAACAGAAATTTCAGTAGCTATCGTTCACTTAGGAATAAGGTGCAGTATTTAATTAGGCAGGAAAAGAAAAATTACTTCAGAAATTTAGTGAAAGACAAAACTGATAGTAAATCAGTCTGGAAAGCGATTAATACTCTTGTAAATAAAAGGAAGCAAACTGACCCACAAACACTTAATGGTGAACATATTGCACTAACTTCAGTGAACATTTTAGGGAAGAAATTAGTATTCTAAAATCTTCATTACCGACCCCTAATTGCGACCTGAGCGTGCTGAAAACTTTCAGCGACAGTAAATGTGTAAAGCTAAAACAAATTAGTACTCCTTTCCTCACAGTCGGTGAGGTTTATAACTACATCCGGTCTTTAAAAAACACTAACTCAGCAGGATGTGATGACATTAGTAACAAGAGACTACGCTACGCTGCACCAGTTATCACAGACACACTAACATACTTATACAACTTGTGTATTGACAAAAAATATTTCCCTGACGCTTTTAAACTCGCCAAAGTTTTTCCTCTTTTTAAATCTGGACAGACTAGTGACCTCTCAAACTATAGACCCATATCCATTCTGTCATCACTATCAAAACCTCTTGAAAAACATATACAAAAGTTAACTCTGCTCCACATGCAAGAAAACAATCTACTAATAGACAGTCAGTCAGGTTTTAGACCAAATTACTCCTGCCACACAGCATTAACTAAAATGACAGAAAGCTGGCTGTCTAATATAAATGATGACAAATTGTGTGGTGCTGTCTTTGTTGATTTTAAGAAAGCCTTCGATATGATTGATCATGAAATTCTTGCAAACAAGCAAGATTACACCCTGACCTAACAAAATGTATTACATCTTTTCTCTCAGGTAGAAAACAAGTAGTTTGCTTTAGAAACAAAATATCTGGCTCGTCTGTGGTTGATACTGGTACTCCTCAAGGCTCCATTCTTGGTCCTCTTCTCTTTGCTATCTATATTAACGACCTACCACTACATTTAAAGCACTCTTCATGTGATCTTTTCGCTGACGACTGTACTGTTTACAATAGATACTATGACATCAATAAACTACAGACAACGCTCCAAAATGATATAAACAGTTTGATTAAATGGAGTAATAAAAATGGTATGTTGATAAACACCAACAAAACAAAATCCATGCTCATCACTACAAGACAGAAAGTGCAAAATGCAACTAAAACTTCACTACAGCTTTGTGCTGGGACTAAGGCAATAGAAAATGTTCATGAACATAAAACCCTAGGACTCATCATTGATCTGCATTTAACTTGGAATTCTCACGTACATAACCTAACAAATTTGATTGCACAGAAAGTTTACCAATTAGCCAAAATTAAACACTTTATCGACAAAGACACATTGAAAAATATACTACATATCACACATACAAACACACTTAGATTACTGTTCCACAGTCTGGGATGGATGCTCAGTCTCAAACACAAAAAGGCTCCACTCACTTCACAAGCGAGCATTAAATCTTATTTGTGACAAACACCCAGTACAGATTGTAGATCAACACAAACAACTCAAAATTCTACCCCTCAAAAATAGAATCATTTTTAACAAAGTTAAGTTTGTTCACAGAATTCTGTCGCACAATGCTCCGCCTTACTTGTGGTCACTGTTTACGTATAACACTAAACATAGCCAGCGTTTAAAAAACTGTCTTCTTCCTAAACCCAGGATTGATCTGTACAAGAAAAGCCTTGCATACTCTGCAGTACAGCTCTGGAACACCCTCCCCTGCAATTTAAAATACATTGGTAATACTTCATCCTTTAACTCAAACCTGTTTCATTATTTACCTGCATGTAATTATATGCCTCCATAAAATAGCCAGCACTCTCTCAACACATGGCTCGTAAACCATCAAGTACTTCAATGACATAGTTAGAAAAGCAACTTGTTAGATATTGTTAGAAATTATTTTAATGTTTGTTAAAAAAACACATGTTAGAAGATGATTTACAATGTATTTTTATTTATGTATATGTCTGCGTGTGTATGTGTGCGTGAGTGCTATTTTATTAGGTTAATGACTTCTTCTCTTTTACCTTGAATGTAATAGTTAAATCTTACACTCTTTTGATATGTTTTTCCTAATTTAATTTGTATTTTTTTACTAAATCAAGTGTGTGGGAAGAATGAAAGATGGAGTGATGAAGGGTAGAATGTAAGACGGGCCTGCGTGCCCAATTCTTTACCCTTGAAAAATAAAGATTCATTCATTCATTCATTCATTCATTCCATTCATCTTATACACTTCATCGTGTACACTTTATCTTATACACTCAACTTATACGCTTCATCTTGTGCACTTCATCTTATACAATTCGCCGCGTAAACTTCATCTTCCACATTTCCTCTTGTACACTCCATTTTATACTCATCTTGTACACTCCATCTTGTATATTCCATCCTATATATTTCATCATGTACACTTCAACTTATACACTTCATTTTCCATACTTCATATTCTACAGAACATCTTGTACAGTCCAGCATATACACCAAATCTTCTACATTCATCTTGTACATTCTAAATTATACACTTCATCTTGTACAAATTAACTTATACATGTACACCTCAGCTTCCACACTCCAACTTGTACACTTCAACCTGTATATTCCAATTTGTATGCAACATCTTGTACACACCAGCTTGTACACCTTAACTTGTGCACTCCAGCTTGTACACTTTATCTCGTCCACTCCAACTTGTAATCTTCGACGTACACTCCATTATCTATACTTTATCTTGTATACTCCAGCTTCTATGCTTTATCGTGTACACTTCAGCGTCTATACTTTATCTCCTACATTCCAGTTTGTACACTTGATTTTGTACACTCCAGTTTCTATACTTGTACACTCCAGCTTCAACATTTTATCTTGTACATTCCAGCTTCTACAGTTTGTCTTGTACACTCCAACTTCTATACTTTACCTTGCAACAGCTTCAATACTTTATTTTGTACACTCCAGCATCTGTACTTTAAACTTCAGCGTGCACACCTTATCTGGTACACTCCAGCTTGTACACTTTTTTGTACACTTTATCGTGTACACTCCAAAGTGTACACTTTATCATGTACACTCCAGCGTGTACACTTTATATTGTACACTCCAGTTTGTACACTTTACCTTGTACACTCCAGGTTGTACACTTTATCCTGTATACTCCAGCGTGTACGTTTTATCTTGTACACTTCAGCTTGTACATTTTATCTTGTACACTCCAGCTTCGACACTTCATCTTGTATACTGCAGCATGTATACTTTATCTTGTACACTCCAGCTTGTATACTTTATAAATTATTTATTTATAAATATCACGATATAGACGTTTTTGAAACAGTATCTTGTCACAAATATAAAAAATGGAAATCTTTGGAGCAACATCGTTATACAAACACAAAAATCATTGAACCATAGTTTTATAATGCAGAATATTTAAAACATCATTGTTTCATAAATAGCACAGCATTTACAACATTATCGTTCTACAAATTTACAAATACTAAAATCTATAGTGAATTGCATCTATTATTCTCATTCTCTTTGAAGCAATAAAAGACATGGAAGCATATTTTTCTGAAGAAATGGTCGCATACTAACGGCCATTGTTCCTGCTAGCAACTACAAAGAAAATACAAAAGCAGTTTTCTTGAAAACCAAATACTTGATTCTGGGACTTTGCTTGTGTAAACATCAGATATCTAAATCCGACACGCTTGTGTACACATACGCACATTTACTCATACGCCAACGCATACACTCATGCGCATGCATACAAACACATACATACGCATCTTGGGAGACACAACTAAATTCTACTGGTCGCGACACGTGCTTCCAGTAATCTAGATACGTGTAAACAAAGAGTGAGTAATCTAGCTACGCATAAACAAGGGTGAGTATGCCTGTAAAAAGTGTTAGTTTCACTCTCATTCTTTCTTTCACTCTCCTTCTCCCTCTATCTCGCTCTCTCATTCTCATACTCCCTTTCTAAATCTCACTTTCTCTCTCTTTCACACATCTTCTCTCTCTCTCTCTCACTCTCTCTCTCTCACACACACTCTCTCTCTCTCTCCCTCTCCCTCACCCACTTCAACTCAAAAAATCATCTTGTGACCTTTTTTTGCTGATGACTGCACAGTTTACACTAGTGACAATGACTGTATTAACCTTGAGTCAACTTTCAAATTGAAATAAACAGTCTAATTAACTGGAGCACCAACAACAGAATGCTAATAAACACCAGCAAAACAAAATCCATTCTCATTACAACAAGACAAAAATTAACAAATTCACCAACACTACAGCTCCACCTGGAACTTCAAAGATAGAGAATGTTAGTGAACATAAAACTCTAGGTCTCATGACTGACCACCACCTCAGCTGGAATCATCGTGTAGACAATCTGACCAAACTCACTGCACAAAAAGTTTACAGATTTACTGAAATTAAACATTTTATTGACATAGACACCAGAAAAGTATACTATACTTCACAGATACAAACACTCTTGGACTACTATTCCACAGTCTGGGATGGTTGTTAATTGTCAAACATGAAAAGACTTTACTCACTTCAAAAACTAGCAGTAATGCTTATAGATAACAAACATGCAGCACATACATGGCCAAGTTAATTCATACAATTCTGTCACACAATGCTCCACCCTACCTGTGGTCGTTGTTCAAATCCGACCAAAAACACAGTCAACACTTAAGCAACTGTATACTTACAAAACCAAGGCTTGACATGTTTTTTAAAAAAGCTTCTCTTACTCAGCTTCCCACCTTTGGAATGCCCTCCCAACTCATATAAAACGTATAACTAACATTCGTTCTTATACCTTAAAACTTTGTCAACATCTGTTTGATATGGTCTATATGCCTCCCTAAGCATATTCTATTCGTAGTTTAAAGTATGGCTTGAGTGTTGTAGTTTTTATACCGCTTTTCTATAAATTTGTTAGTTTTGAATGAATGCAAGATGCAAGTTTATTTCATGTTGTTGTATAAATTATAATGTAGAGTATCTGGATAAGATAACTCCCACTCACCAGTAAAGTATTTTGCAGAATAATCATCAACAGAACTGTACCAACACTTGAGGAAAAACTTCGGAAAGAGCAGGCAGGATTTAGGAAAGGAAGATCATGCATAGACCACATATTTGTACTTAGACAAATATTAGAACAGGCAAATGAGTGGCATAGCACAACATATGCATTATTCATAGATTTTGAGAAAGCCTTTGACAGTGTCAACAGAGATGCACTGTGGAAAATCCTAAGATGGCATGGCCTCCCCCATAAAATAGTTAATGTAATCAAAGCCCTATACGAGGGTTTTCAGTGCAAAGTTATCTGTGGAGAACATACCTCCAGCAGCTTTAGGGTACAAACAGGAGTGAAACAGGGATGTGTACTATCACCAACATTATTTATCTTAGCAGTAGACTGGTTAATGAAGGAGGCAACATCAGACAAACGCAGAGGATTACAATGGACCCTTGACACAGTGCTGGAGGACCTTGACTTTGCGGACGACATTTGTCTATTATCAAGCAGTCACAAAGATATGCAAGATAAAATTAACAAGCTAACTCAGAATGCAAACAACATAGGACTAAAGATCAACGTAGGAAAGACAAAGTTAATGAAACAAAATGTGAACAACAGAAATGTACTCAGAGTAGATAACAAGTTAGTGAAGGAGGTCAACGAATTTGTATACCTTGGCAGCAGAGTAGTAGAAAATGGAGACAGCACAGAGGACATCAACAGCAGACTTACTAGAGCAAACCAGGCTTTTGCAATGCTGCAGAATATATGGAAATATAAAAAAAACTAAGCATAAATATGAAAATCAGGATATTTAAGAGTAACGTTCTAAGTGTACTACTCTATGGAAGTGAATGCTGGAAAATCACCAAAACCATAGAAAACAAGTTGAATTCTTTCCAGACTAAATGTTTACGAAGAATTAGGAAAATATTTTGGCCAAACACCATAAGAAATAACATCTTATTAGCAGAAATGCAGATGAAACCACTGACAACAATTATTGAGGAAAGACGCTGGCGATGGTTGGGACATGTGCTCCGAATGACTGACAACTCACTACCAAAAATAGCACTAAGATGGACACCACAGGGGAGCAGAAGTAAGGGTAGACCAAAAGAGACATGGAGAAGAACAACAGAAAGGATGTTGAGCAATAGAGGGCTCACCTGGGCAAGAGCAGAAAAAAAGGCGAAGGACAGGCATTTGTGGAAAACCCTTGTGGAAGCCCCATGTGCCCTGGGCACTTAAGGTTCAGAGAGAGATCTGGATAAGAGATAAGTTTATTATTTATTTATGTAATCATTTAATTCTATCTTCATGATTATTATACTCATTAACAAATGACTGTGACTGAGTGAAAGCTGCATGATGAAGTGCAGAATGTTAGACGAGCCTGCGTGCCCAGTTCTTAATCCTTTCAAAATAAAGTACGTTCGTTCGTTCTTTCACAGACCGTTTTACTCACTCTCTCTCTCTCTCTCTCTCTCTCTCTCTCACCGTTTCGCTCACTTTCTCTATATGTGTATATATGTGTATGTGTGCATGTGTTATATATATATATATATATATATATATATATATATATATATGGTATATACTGCACTTGCATTTGTGTGTGAATATATGTATATCTGCATGTACTTGTATATATATATATATATATATATATTTGTATATATATATATATATACTGTCACCATCTAAATTGATTTAAAGTATGGTTTGATTGTTGTATTTTTATACTGTTTTTCTATAAGTTTGTTAGTGTAGAATAAATGTGAGAATGTAATTAGGTTTATTTCATGTAATTACATAAATCAGACTGTAAAGTGTATGGACTCCATACACCACGTCAAACTCTAAAGAGGACATTGTTAAGAGAAGCCAGTTCAGTGGGCATAACATCCCATGATGAGATTGAAAAACTCTTTGAAGACAGGACATCATGACGAACTACCATGCGGGCCCTATGTGACGTTTAGTGGCACTGGAAGGATGTAAGATGTAAGAAGTGTATGGACAAGCGATAGTTATTCATTTATGTAATCATTTGACTGGTTCTTCATGCATATTATGCTCATTAAGAAATGCTGAGTGACTATGAGTGAGTGAAAGCTGTATGAAGAATGTTAGACGCGCCTGCATGCCAAATCATTACCCCTTTGAAAATAAAGTATGTTCGTATGTTTGTTCGTTCGTTCTCTCTCTGAACATTTGCTAAACTTAGTCACTATTCGTCTTTCTAAAACTTCTCCTCATTCAATAGAACTTCCTTCATCAATAACTGTTCCTCCCTCTATCACTCCCTAACCCTCTAAGATTGCCCAACCCTCTAAGATTGTCAAATACTCTAAAAATGTCCAACCCTCTATGATTGCCCAAGTTTCTATGATTGCCCAACCCTCTAAGATTGCCCAACCCTCTAAGATTGTCAAACAGTCTAAAAATGTCCAACCCTCTATGATTGCCCAAGTTTCTATGATTGCTCAACCCTCTATGATTGCTCAACTCTCTATGATTACCCAACCCTCTATGATTGTCCATCCCTCTAAGATTGTCCACCCCTCTAAGATTTCCCAACCTCTAAGATTGTCTAACCCTCTAAGATTTCCCAACCCTCTAAGATTGTCCAACCCTCTAAGATTGTCCAACCCTCTAAGATTTCCCAACCCTCTAAGATTGTCCACCCCTCTAAGATTTCCCAACCCTCTAAGATTGTCCAACCCTCTAAGATTGTCCACCCCTTTAAGATTTCCCAACCCTCTAAGATTGTCCACCCCTCTAAGATTTCCCAAACCTCTAAGATTGTCCACCCCTCTAAAATTGTCTAACCCTCTAAGATTTCCCAACCTCTAAGATTTCCCAACCTCTAAGATTTCCCACCCTCTAAAACTGCCCCTCTCTTTAAGATTGTCGCACCCTCTAAAACTGCCCCTCTCTTTATGATTGCCGCACCCTCTAAAACTGCCCCTCTCTTTAAGATTGCCGCACCCTTTAAAACTGCCCCTCTCTTTATGATTGCCGCACCCTCTAAAATTGCCCCTCTCTTTATGATTGCCCCACTCTCTATTATTGCCCCACCATCAAAGATTGTCCCACTTTATGTGATTGTCCCACCCTTTATGATTGCCCACAATATCTATGATTGCCCCCACCTTCCATGATTTCCTTTCCCTCTATGACTGCCTCTCCCTCTATGAGTGCCTCTCCCTCTATGACTACCTCTCCCTCAATGACTGCCCTTCCCGCTGTGAGTGTCCCTACTTGTATGAGCGGTACACACTTTGTGATGCAACATTCAGCTTATGCCAGTAAAGTTCATCTCCTGTCACAAAGTTTAGATTAAGTGAACTTACTGAAATGTCTTTAGTAAATCACGTTCAAGTCAAATTCAGGGCAAATAATTATTCCAGTCAAAAACAGTGAATCTGATGATCATATCAGGGGTCAAATAAAACAAAAAGATGTTTAATAACTCCGTTTTACAATATCACTGTTTCACTTGAGATTTCAAAACTAATATTTTCATTAATTATTATGGTAATGACATGTGACACATGGCATTAACACTGCAAACTTGAACGCGTTGTTGACAATAAATATTATATTTGTCCAAATATTTGTCACTCTATACTCTAAATCGTTGTCATTCTATACTCTAAATCGTTGTCATTCTATACTCTAAATCGTTGTCATTCTATACTCTCTAAGTCGTTCTCATTCTATTCTTTAACTCGATGTCTTTCTATACTCTAACCTGTTGTTGTTCTATACTCTAATATGTTGCCATTCTATACTCTAACTCGTTGTTGTTATTATATAATTTAACTCGTTGTCATTCTATGCTTTATAAAACTCGTTGTCAGTCTATGGTCTAAGTCGTTGTCGTTCTATGCTCTAAGTCGTTGTCATTCTATGCTCTAAGTCGTTGTCATTCTATGCTCTAAGTTGTTGTCATTCTATACTCTAAGTCATTGTCATTCTATGCTCTACGTTTTTGTCGTTCTATGCTCTAAGTCGTTGTCATTCTATGCTCTACGTTTTTGTCATTCTATGCTGTAAGTCGTTGTCGTTCTATGCTCTAACTTGCTGTCGTTCTATGCTCTAACTTGTTGTCGTTCTATGCTCTAAGTCGTTGTCGTTCTATGCTCTAACTTGCTGTCGTTCTATGCTCTAACTTGTTGTCGTTCTATGCTCTAAGTCGTTGTCGTTCTATGCTGTAAGTCGTTTTCGTTCTATGCTCTAACTTGTTGTCGTTCTATGCTCTAACTTGCTTTCGTTCTATGCTCTAACTTGCTGTCGTTCTATGCTCTAACTTGTTGTCGTTCTATGCTGTAAGTCGTTGTCGTTCTATGCTCTAACTTGTTGTCGTTCTATGCTCTAACTTGTTGTCGTTCTATGCTCTAAGTCGTTGTCGTTCTATGCTGTAAGTCGTTGTCGTTCTATGCTCTAACTTGCTGTCGTTCTATGCTCTAACTTGTTGTCGTTCTATACTCTAAGTCGTTGTCGTTCTATGCTGTAAGTCGTTTTCGTTCTATGCTCTAACTTGTTGTCGTTCTATGCTCTAACTTGCTTTCCTTCTATGCTCTAACTTGCTGTCGTTCTATGCTCTAACTTGTTGTCGTTCTATGCTGTAAGTCGTTGTCGTTCTATGCTCTAACTTGTTGTCGTTCTATGCTCTAACTTGTTGTCGTTCTATGCTCTAACTTGCTGTCGTTCTATGCTCTAACTTGTTGTCGTTCTATGTTCTAACTTGTTGTCGTTCTATGCTGTAAGTCGTTGTTCTATGCTCTAACTTGTTGTCGTTCTATGCTCTAACTTGTTGTCGTTCTATGTCTAAGTCGTTGTCGTTCTATGCTCTAACTTGTTGTCGTTCTATGCTGTAAGTCGTTGTCGTTCTATGCTCTAAGTCGTTGTCGTTCTATGCTCTAACTTGTTGTCGTTCTATGTCCAAGTCGTTGTCGTTCTATGCTCTAACTTGTTGTCGTTCTATGTCCAAGTCGTTGTCGTTCTATGCTCTAAGTCGTTGTCGTTCTATGCTCTAACTTGTTGTCGTTCTATGCTCTAACTTGCTGTCGTTCTATGCTCTAACTTGCTGTCGTTCTATGTCCAAGTCGTTGTCGTTCTATGCTCTAAGTCGTTGTCGTTCTATGCTCTAAGTCGTTGTCGTTCTATACTACACGTGACAGGCTGCCGCTACTGTATCTTAAATGTTGGTCTCTTGTTGCCTCTACCGTGAATTTTTACTATCTTACGGTAAAATTGCAAAGGCTGTATTCATTTTTTTTTCCTTGCCGTAAAGTTACAAATGAGTGCTGTATAAATTAAAGTTACCCATAATTGCCGCACCCATTTAAGTTATATAGCAGTATATTGAATGTTTGGATGTAAGATAGATAACTCATCTGAGAATTGTAATATTTGTATAAAATGGGTTATCTTCTAAAGTAATCAGCTGTTTGTGAGTAGAGTCCATCTCCTCTGTCTCGGGGTTACACGAGGGTCACGCTTCGGGAGTGATAGGAAAAAGGTCAGGTGAGAGAGAAATCATGTGACTGAGGGACAGGTGTGTTTTGGTATTGTCTGTGATAGACGTAGATTAGGCTGTAAGAAATGATGTTTACTGAAACAGATGTAGAATAGAGTGTATTAGGTTGTTCTGATGGCGACAGTAGTCTGCCGGGAACATATATCGTGGAGATGTCCAGTCTTTTGTCCATGGATTTTGTTGATACCTTTTGTCGTTCTCGTCATATCGCTCATCGACTCATCGTCACCCCGTGCATCATTAAAATCATTTCAACTGTAAAGTTGCTGCTTCTGTATTACTATTTCCACTGAGAGAGAATGAACCTGGGAGCAAGTAAGTCTGTGAAGTGAGTAACAAAACAGACACAAAACAACGTAGAATAGTAATGTAAGAAAGAACTAATTGTGGACAGTAGTGGAAATATACACAGAAATGAAAAGAAATACATCTACACACAGAAGAGCAGAAGATTGAATCATCACACGAGTATCCTGCTTTAGTTACACATGGTTGCTGTATACATTAAAGTTACATATGAGTGCTGTATACATTAAAGTTACATATAATTGCCGTATACAGTAAAGTTACACACGATTGCTATATACACTGCAGTTACAGACGATTGCCACATATATTAAATTTACACACGATTGCAGCATAAAGTGAAGTTACACACGATTGCTGTATACATTAACGTTGCGCAAGATTGACGTATACATTAAAGTTATACACGATTGCCGTATACAGTAAAGTAACACATTATTGCCGCACACAATAAAGTTACACAGGAATGCCGTAGATATTAAAGATACACATTATTGCCGTATACATTAAAATTACACACGACCGCCGTATATATTAAAGTTAAACATGATTGCCACAAATATTAAAGTTACACATTTTTTCCGTTTACAATAAAATTATACATTACTGCTGTATGCATTAAAATTACATATTATTGCCGTGCGCATTAAAGATACACATGATTGCCATATACATTAAAGTTACACATGATTGCCGCATAAAGTTACACACGATTACTGTATACATTAAAAATAAAACAATTGGCATATACATTAAAGTTACACACGATTGATGTTTACAGTAAAGTTACACGTGATTTCTGTATAAATTAAAGTTACACATGAATGTCGTATACATTAAAGGTGCACATTATTGCTGCATACGTTAAAGTTACACATGTATATTGTCGTATAATTTAAGTTACAAATTATTGCCGTATACATTAAAGTTACACATTATTGCCGTATACATTAGAGTTACACATGATTGTATGAACGATCATTCGAGGTTCAAGGGGTGTACGACCTTGGGCGGAGCGTCATCGTTCACTTGATCGGGGCGTGGAAGCATATATATATATATATGCATAGCTTTGGCGGGAAATAGGCACTTAGCTAGAGGCAATGGCGGGGCAAGGTCCTGTTCGTGTTGTGCTTATGAATGTTATAGAATACTTAGCCCAAGCCGACCTCATACTGTGATCATGTCTTGTGTAATAGGCTGTGATATGGATTTATGTAATTCACGTATTGATATTGAGATTCTATATGATTCGTGGTCATTGTTGTTATACTGGATGATTACATGTTTGATTCAATAAAATGCTCTCATTCATATGGATATTATGTATGTTATCATGTGTATAAGGAGATATGTACCAGACAGCAGCAGCTGCAGGAATAAGTGCATTAGCACAGTGGACTTCTAGGAAATATCGAGGTGTATCACAGCAGCGACAGCTGTGCGATTTCAGTGCATTAGCACATTTGGAATTCGTGGAGATTAGGGATATGGGTCATAGCAGTGGTAGCTGCATGAAGAAGTGCATTAGCACTTTTATGATTCGTGGATATATGAAGAAGTGCAGTGGCACATAGTGATTCGAGGAGATAGAGAGGTGTACTGTGGCAGCAGTGGCTGCGTTGGATATAAGTGTGTTGGCACAATTAGATTTATAGTGTGGATTAATTGTATGGGCAGGAGAGCCCAGGACCACGCGTCCATCAGTCTAAGTTAATGCTTACATGAGAGGTTAACCTATAATCTTGATATCGTGCTTGTTGCCATTATGATGACATATGTTGTATGCAGAATAGATGAAGTGTCAGTCGTTGTGTACTACGATATGTGTAGTGAGAATAATAAATTCCTCTATATTTAATTTGCTGGCTTGGTAATTTGTATTGTATATTGATTTAATGTTTTTGGATTAATGTAGAATGATGCATAACTGGCATATAACTTTATACTGCATAAATGATGCAGTATACTTAGGAGAGGTGAACATGAGTTGGCGGTCATGAAGGGGAAGCTAGATCTTCGCCATGCAGCACAGTAGTACATTGTCAAAGGAACTGTTGGAACAGCTGTATAAACTACTCCTCCCTTTTTATCTATAAAAATGTAACTTATGCACCAGCAAAATTTACAATTTCTGTATTATTTAAAGTTAAACATTATAGCCGTGTACTTTAAAATTACACATGATTGCCGTATACATTAAAGTTACAAACGATTGTTGTATACATTAAACTTATACATCATTGATGTATACATTTAAGTTCCACATGATTGCTTTATTCATTTACGTTCCACATGAAAGAAACAACAATTTGGATGAAACTGAGAGATTTTAAAACTTATTATGCCATTAGAACATTCCCATAATAACATTAACTTTAACCATTACATCATACATAATACGCCAAACCCATAAATCATAAATAGCAACTCGAACGGTTTGCATCAGATGTATTAACCATAACCCTTACATCATACATAATAATCTCCCTTACATCATACATAATAATCCTTACTTTTCCATCATACATAACTACCCTAACCATTACATCATACATAATAATGTTTACCCTTACATTATACAAAATAAACCGTACCCTTACATCATATATAATACTCTCCCTTATATCATAAATAATAATCCTAACTTTTACACCATACACAATAACCCTTAGTCTTACATCATTTATAATAATCCTAACCCTTACACCATACATAATAATCCTAACCCTTACATTGTACATAACAACGGTACCCTTATATCACAAATAATAACCATAAACCTTACATCGTACATAACAACACTAACCCTTATATCATACAAAACAACCGTAACCCCTCCATCGAACATACCAACCCTAACCCTTAAAACATATATAATAACCCTAACCCTTACATCGTACATAACAACCCTAAACCTTACATCATACAAAATAGCTGTAACTCTTACATCGTACATAATAACCGTACCAATTCCAAAATATATAATAACCGTAACCATTACACCATACATAATAACCGTAAATCTACATCACATATAATAACCTTAACCCTTACATCGAACATAACAACCCTAACCCTTACATCACACATAACAACAATAACCCTTACATCATACATAATAACTGTAAACTTTACATCATATATATACTAACCCTAACATATACATTATGTATAATAATAATAACATCATATATAAGAACCCTAACCCTTACACCATATGTAATAACCTTAAACCTTATAGTATATATAATAACGATAACCCTTATATCATATATAATAATTCTAACCCTTACATCATGCACAACAACTATAGCTCTTACATCATACAAAATAGCTATAACCCTTACATCATACATAATAACCGTAAACTTTACATCATAATAATAATAACTGTAAACCTTACATCGTATATAAAAACCATAACCTTTACAATATAAATAATAACTCTAACATCATTTATAATAATCCTAACCCTTACATCATACACAAGAAACGTAATCCCTAAATCGTACATAATAACCATAACCTTTCCATCCTCCTTAACAACATTAACCCTATCATCATATATAACAACCCTAACCTTAAATTGTACACAACTCTACCCCTTATATCATAAATGATAACCATAAACCTTATATCGTACATAAAAAAATCTAACCCTTATATCATTCATAATAACCGTAACCCTTACATCGTACATAACAATACCTACCCTTACATCATACAAATAAACTGTAACTCTTACAGCATACATAATAACCCAAAACCTTACATTATACATAACAACCCTAACCATTACATCATACATAATCAACGTAACCCTTACATCGTACATAACAAACCTAACACATCATCACACATAATAACACTAACCCTTGCATCATGTATAATAACCCTAACCCTTAGACCACACATAATAAGCTTTACTCTTGCATCATATATAATAAACGTAATCTTTACCTCGTACATAACTACCCTAACCCTTACATCATTTATAATAACAAAAAAAACCTTACATCATTTTAAGAACCCTAACCATTACATCATACATAATAACCTTAAGCCTTACATCATACATAATAACTGCAATTCTTACATCACATTTCATAACCCTAAACATTACACCATACATAAAACCCTAATCCTTACATCATATATAATAACCCTAACCCTTATATCACACATAACAACACTAAACTTACACCTTAGATAAGAACTCTAACCATTACATCATATAGAATAACCCTAACACTTACATCATACAAATTAACCCTAACCCTTAAATCATACATAATAATTGTAAACCTTACATCATATACAGTAACCCTAACCCCTACGTCATACATAATAATAGTAACTCTTACATCGTAAATACCAACCCTAATCCTTACACAATACATAATAACTGTAAACCTTACATCGTACATAACAACCCTAACTTGACATCGTACATAACAACCCTAACCCTTGCATCATACATAATAACCCTAACCCTTACATCATATACAATAACCCCCACTCTTACATTATACGTAGTAACCGTAACCCTTACATCGTACATAATAACCCTAACCCTTAATCATATATAATAATCCTTACCGTTACATCATATGTAGTAACCCTAACTCTTACATCAAACATAATAAACCTGACCCTTACATCGTACATAATAACTCTAATCCTTACATCCTACATAATAACCCTAACACATCTTTCATACTTAATAACGCTAACCCTTTTATCGTACATAATAACCCTAACCCTTACATAATACGTAATAACCATTACCCTTACATCATACATAATAACCCTAACCATTACACCATACATAATAACCCTAACCATTACACTATACATAATAACCCTAACCCTTACATTATTAACCCTAACACTTACATCATACATAATAACCCCAACCCTTCTTCTTCTTCTTCTTCAGCTTTCTGAGCCATTAAAGCTCACTGGTGTAGATAAAGTTCGCCTCCATTCCTCTCTATTCCTAATCTTCTCTTTCCGGTTGCTGACACCAGTTTCTTTTATATCCTCTGCTACGTTTTCTTTCCATCTCTGTCTTGGTCTATCCCTTGGTCTTGTTTCCCTCGTCTCTTGTGCATAAAACATTTTCTTTTGTCTGTTCTCTTCCATTCTTTCTACACGGTCCAACAATTAAGTAATGAGACTGATGTTATTATGAAACAAAGCATGCTTTCCAAAGAGGTAACCTTCATCTATGAAGCAAAGCATGCTTTCCAAAGAGCTAACCTTCATCTATGATCTGGAAACTTTTCATCACCGCCCGATTAGCAGACGACAAAGAAGCCGCCATTTTTTGGGGAGCAAAAAGCTAACATTAAATTCTGTTTAAAACTCGGAAAAAGTGCCATTGAGACAGTTGAATTGATGCGACAAGTTTATGGGATAATTGTTTATTTTGTGCACAGATATTCAAGTGGTATTCACGATTCAAAAGTGGTGTGGAAGCGATTACAAATGGAACAAATGGGCATGGACGCCCAATTTCTGTTCGTAATGAGAAACTCATTGCAAAAGTCTGAGAACGGACACAAGAAGATGGTTGTTTGACTGTGAGGATGATGGCAGATGAATTTGATGTTAACAGAGAGACCATTCGTAAAATTTTAGAGGAAGATTTGGGCAAGAAACAATTTGCTTGCCGGTTTCTAACATATTCGTTGTCTGATGACCACAAACATCAGCGTGCTGAGTACACAAGAGATCTTCCAAAACGTGTCGCAGAAATACACATTTCTTAAATGTTATTGTTACAGAGGATGAAACATGGATTTTCCGCTATGATCTCACAACTAAATCCCAAAGTACTCAGTGGAAGTCATCATCATCACTAAAAGGCAAAAAAAAAAATCGTATTCAAAAGCCGAAAGTGGAGACAATTTTGGTGTGCTTCTAAAACAGCAAAGGAGTTATTTACAAAGAATGTATTCCAGAGCGACAGACTATCACCGCCAAAGTTTATTTAATTACTTTGAAGCGCCTATTTAAAAGGATTCTCCGAGTTCAACCCGAGTATTCAACACTTGGCAGTTTTTTTCCTTCTTCACCGGGCGCTAGTTGTACAGGAATTTTTGCCCCAAAAACAAGTGTGTGTTCTCAAGCATACTCCCTAGTCCTCTGATTTGTCTCCATGCGATTATTTTCTATTCTCAAAATTAAAGTTACCATTGAAATGACACTTCTTTGACGATGCTGATAAAATCCAAAGGGCCATAACATCGAGTTTAATGGGCCATATCAACAGAAGAACTGCAGAGGTCGTTCCAGTGTTTGTTAGATCGTGCCACTCGCTGTATCATGCACAGTGGGCTTACTTTGAATAAAATACAGGTTATATCTTCAACTGTTGTTTATTTTATTTTTTATGTAATTAGTCTCATTACTTAATGTCCGATCCTGTACATGCCCTAGCCAGCATAGTCTGTTCAGTTTCAAGACATTTATAATTCGTTGGGATTTAAATAAGTTCAGTTCACTGTTCTTCCTAGCTCTCCATTCTCCACTGTTGATATCCTTTATCGGCCCAAAGATTCTTCTTATGATCTTATTCTCAAAGATCTGCAATCTTTCTTTGTCTCAACCCCAACCCTTACATGATTACATAATAAACCTAACCTTACATTATAAATAATAACCCTAACCCTTACATTACACATAACAACCCTAACCTTTACATCATACATATTCATTGCTATTTTCTCTTTCTTTACTATTTCTTTCTCCTTTATGTTTTTGACTGAGTATATAGAGAAACGTCACAACTGTGTACTTTTAATAAATAAAGCTGTTTTAGCATTTTTAGTAGTGTAAACTCTTAGTTCATGTTAATAAATAAAGCTGTTTTAACATTTTTAGTAGTGTAAACTCTTAGTTCATGTTAATAAATAAAGCTGTTTTAACATTTTTAGTAGTGTAAACTCTTAAGTTCACGTTAATGAATAACGCTATTCTAACAATTTTTTAGGAATGTAAACCCGTAGTTTATGTTAATAAATAAAGCTGTTCTAACACTTTTTAGGAGTGTAAACTCGTAGTTCATGTTAATAAATAAAGCTGTTCTAACATTTTTAGTAGTGTAAACTCTTAGTTCATGTTAATAAATAAAGCTGTTTTAACATTTTTAGTAGTGTAAACTCTTAAGTTCACGTTAATGAATAACGCTATTCTAACAATTTTTTAGGAATGTAAACCCGTAGTTTATGTTAATAAATAAAGCTGTTCTAACACTTTTTAGGAGTGTAAACTCGTAGTTCATGTTAATAAATAAAGCTGTTCTAACATTTTTTTAGTAGTGTAAACTCTTAGTTCATGTTAATAAAGCTGTTCTAACATTTTTGGTAGTCTAAACTCTTAGTTCAAGTTAATAAATAAAGCTATTCTAAAATTATTAGTAGTCTACTCCCTAGTTCATGTTAATAAATAAAGCTAATCTAATATTTTTTAGTAGTCTAAACTCTTAGTTCATGTTAATAAATAAAGCTAATCTAATATTTTTTAGTAGTCTAAACTCTTAGTTCATGTTAATAAATAAAGCTAATCTAATATTTTTTAGTATTCTAAACTCTTAGTTCATGTTAATAAATAAAGCTGTTCTAACATTTTTAGTAGTCTAAACTCTTAGTTCCTGTTCCAACGAATGAAGTTCGGATCTGAATTAGGTCTTAATTCTTACACCACTGAGTGAAGTTCGGATCTGAATTGGGTCATAATTCATACACCATTGAGTGTAGTTTGGATCTGAATTTAGTGTTAATTCGACCAAGGCTAGAAAAGCCAGACAAACATAAATAAAACAAAATTTATGCACATCGCCAGATTCTCATGTAACATAAATATCAGGAAAGTAGCAGAGAATACTTCTTGAAGAATTTCTAGATTTTCCTCACTGTTCACAGTCACATTGCTGCCTGTAAGATTTTCCTCATTGTTCACAGCCACATTGCTGCCTGCTAGATTTTCCTCATTGTTCACAGCCACATTGCTGCCTGTAAGATTTTCCTCATTGTTCACATCCACAATGCTGCCTGATAGATTTCCCTCATTGTTCACAGCCACATTGCTGCCTGCTAGATTTTCCTCATTGTTCACAGCCACATTGCTGCCTGATAGATTTTCCTCATTGTTCACAGCCACATTGCTGCCTGTAAGATTTTCCTCATTGTTCACAGCCATATTGCTGCCTGCTAGATTTTCCTCATTGTTCACAGCCACAATGCTGCCTGATAGATTTTCCTCATTGTTCACAGCCACAATGCTGCCTGATAGATTTTCCTCATTGTTCACAGCCACAATGCTGCCTGATAGATTTTCCTCATGGTTCACAGCCACAATGCTTCCTGCTTGATTTTCCTCATTGTTCACAGCCATAATGCTGCCTGATAGATATTCCTCATTGTTCACAGCCACATTGCTGCCTGCTAGATTTTCCTCATTGTTCACAGCCACATTGCTGCCTGCTAGATTTTCCTCATTGTTCACAGCCACAATGCTGCCTGTAAGATTTTCCTCATTGTTCACAGCCACATTGCTGCCTGCTTAATCAAACTGCTGCAAGAAGCTCCGTATTTCCTCACAAAGTACTAACTTCAGCTCGGAGTAACTAAACATTTTTCTATAAAACAAAACAGTCAAAGCAAAACTGTTCTATCACTCCCCCTCCCCCCCCCCCACCACCACCACCGCTGCCCCCTCTTCATCATCATCCACTCTATTGAGTAGCCATTTCGCTTCATCCATCACAAGTCCCCCACCTCTCCTCCTCCAGCCCCCCCCCCCTTTCCACTCCGGAAGTGCTCTGGGCTCAGGAGAAACTGGCTGGACTCAGCTGTCACTGGCCCTGCCTGTCATTAAGTCAGAAGGTCCTGGTCATTGTTTGAGATGTCTTTTTAAAAAGAGCGGCTCCGTATAAGAAAAAAAAAAGATAATTTCGTTCCGATAAAAAATTTCTTAAATACATGAGGAAACTGAACATTATGTGAGCACTGTACATAAAACAGAAGCAGAATGATGTGAGCACTGTACATAAGATAGAAGCAGAATGATGTGAGCACTGTACATAAGATAGAAGCAGAATGATGTGAGCACTGTACATAAGATAGAAGCAGAATGATGTGAGCACTGTACATAAGATAGAAGCAGAATGATGTGAGCACTGTACATAAGATAGAAGCAGAATGATGTGAGCACTGTACATAAGATAGAAGCAGAATGATGTGAGCACTGTACATAAGATAGAAGCAGCATGACGTGAGCCCTGTACATAAGATAGAAGCAGAATGATTTGAGCGCTTTACATCAGATAGAAGCAGAATGATGTGAGCCCTGTACATCAGATAGAAGCAGCATGATGTGAGCACTGTATATAAAATTGAAGCAGCATGATGTGAGCACTGTATATAAAATAGAACCAGAATGATGTGGGCGCTGTACATAAGATAGAAGTAGCATGATGTGAGCGCTGTACATAAGATAGAAGCAGCATGACGTGAGCCCTGTACATAAGATAGAAGCAGAATGATGTGAGCGCTGTACATCAGATAGAAGCAGAATGATGTGAACCCTGTACATCAGATAGAAGCAGCATGATGTGAGCACTGTATATAAAATTGAAGCAGCATGATGTGAGCGCTGTACATCAGATAGAAGCAGAATGATGTGAGCGCTGTACATAAGATAAAAACAGCATGATGTGAGCGCTGTACATAAAACAGAAGCAGCATGATGTGAGCGCTGTTTATAAAATAGAAGCAGCATGACGTGAGAGCTGTACGTAAGATAGAAGCAGCATGATGTGAGCACTGTATATAAAATAGAACCAGAATGATGTGGGCGCTGTACATAAGGTAGAAGTAGCATGATGTGAGCGCTGTACATCAGATAGAAGCAGCATGATGTGAGCGCTGTACATAAGATAGAAGCAGAATGATGAGAGCGCTTTACATCAGTTAGAAACTGCACAATTCAAATTACTTCCCTGCAACATTTTCGTCTAATTAATACAATTTTCTGTGGGGGTTTTCAAGACAAAGAAAATAAACAAGACAATTATTTATCTTTTAGAATGCCGCTGAAGATACTGCAGGTTTTAAGAAAGCTGAATTGTGAAAGACATGCTTAATAATGATCACAATTTGTGTTTCCACCAGACAAACACTTCCTTTTCAACATTTCTAGAAACATTTTCAACATTTCTAGAAACATTTTCAAGATTTTTAAAAAGTTGTTTTTCTACTTCATTAAATTTCGAGCTTTAAATTGTAGTAAAACATTTCCCTGATCTCGAACGAAGATTTTGGTTTATTTCTGTTTCCAAGAAATAAATACGGGCACGTGACTTATAATAAGAAAGAGCACATAAGTTCACAGACAGTCGAGATGAATTTACAAAATCCGATATATCACTTATACAGTAAATATATTACATTCACACTCACACGTTTTTTTTCCTTCTCTTACAGAAAATTGTAGATGTAATTGTAGCAGAGACAATCACTATAATGTTGGTTTTATTGGTGTTGTATGTATTAATAGTTACAATGACAGATGTACTTAAGCACAATGGTGGTAGTCACCCTGCTAGTAGTCACATTGGTGGTAATCACAGTGATGGTAGTCATATTGGTGGTAGTCACAGTGTTGATAGTCACATTGGTGGTAGTCACATTGGTGGTAGTCACAGCGGTGGTAGTCACAGTGGTGTTAGTCACATTAGTGATAGTCACAGCGGTGTTAGTCACAGTGGTGGTAGTCACAGTGGTGATAGTCACAGCGGTGGTAGTCACAGTGGTGGTAGTCACACTGGTGATAGTCACAGCGATGGTAGTCACAGTGGTGATAGTCACAGCGGTGATAGTCACAGCGGTGGTAGTCACACTGCTGATAGTCACAGCGGTGGTAGTCAGAATGGTGATAGTCACAGCGGTGGTAGTCACACTGGTGGTAGTCACAGTGGCGGTAGTCACAGTGGTGGTATTCACAGCGGTGATAGTCACAGTGGTGGTAGTCACAGTGGTGAGAGTCACAGTGGTGGTAGTCACAGTGGTGGTAGTCACACTGATGATAGTCACATTGGTGGTAGTCACACTGGTGGTGGTCACAGTGTTGGTAGTCATGGTAGTCAGTGTTAGTAGTCGTGGTAGTCAGTGTTGGTAGTCGTGGTAGTCAGTGTTGGTAGTCGTGGTAGTCACAGTGTTGGTAGTAGTGGTAGTCAGTGTTGGTAGTCGTAGTAGTCAGTGTTGGTAGTCGTGGTAGTCACAGTGTTGGTAGTCGTGGTAGTAACAGTGTTGGTAGTCGTGGTAGTCACAGTGTTGGTAGTCGTGGTAGTCACAGTGTTGGTAGTCGTGGTAGTCACAGTGTTGGTAGTCGTGGTATTCAGTTTTGGTAGTCGTGGTAGTCACAGTGTTGGTAGTCGTGGTAGTCACAGTGTTGGTAGTCGTGGTAGTCACAGTGTTGGTAGTCGTGGTATTCATTGTTGGTAGTCGTGGTAGTCAGTGTTGGTAGTCGTGGTAGTAACAGTGTTGGTAGTCGTGGTAGTCACAGTGTTGGTAGTCGTGGTAATCAGTGTTGGTAGTCATGGTAGTCAGTGTTGGTAGTCACGTTGTTAGTAATCACAGTGATGGTGGCTTTAATGATAGTTTTACTGATGGAAGGTTCACTGATGGTAGTTACATTGATTGTAGTTACACTGATGGTAGTTACATTGATGGTAGTTACACTAATGGTAGCTAGACTGGTTGTAATTACATTGATGGCAGTTACATTAGTGGTAGTTAAAGTGATGACTGTTACACTGATGGTAGTTATACTGATGATTGTTACACTGATTGTAGTTACAATGGTGCTTGCTATACCTATGGCAGTTACATTAGTAGTAGTTACATTGATGGTAGTTACATTAGTAGTAGTTACATTGATGGTAGTAAATCTTATATTCATATTTCTCTATCCGCCTTTCCTTTCATCTCTTTCTCTCTCTTGTTTCTGTCTTTTCTTTCTCTTTCAGTCTCTCTTCTTTTCTTTTGTCTCTGTCTCTATTTCTCTCACAACAAAGAACTAGAGCCTAAACAAACACAAAGCCGTGGGAACAAAGCTAAAGAAATGCAGTAACCCACCAGGCTTAACAATAAAATACACCAACGAGGGACAATGTGTCGTTGTGACATGTCACAACACACTTCAATACGAGTCCCTGGGGCAAGCTCTTAGGAAGATCTATCAAGCAGAAAGAGAGGAGAGGTATGACAAGCAAGCCGCTAATGATGAGGACATCATAAAAACACCAGTCCTCACAGTTCATCTTTACCACACCAAGAACAAAGTGATGGTACAAGGTGACGCCGAGGCCGTTGAATCCTGGCTAACAAAACAGTTTATGGAGCTGCAAGAAGGAAACATAAACACAGTCAAGGAAGCGATGGCCAGTCAGCTCCCTCTAGAAGATAACTCAGATGAACTAAACACATCACTTACAAACATGGCCGAAAGTTTTGCAAGTCCTGTAAAGAAGTCTATTGACCAAGTCGACGATAGAATGGAAATCGTGACAGCAGAACAGTCTGTGCCAGAAAACGCTGTTATTATCACCAGCAAAGAAGCCTCCAGCAAACATGAATTACTACCAACAACTGCTGCAGAAGAACCAATAATCGCAGATACTGCTGGAGAACAAGGAGCAACAACTTCTACTGAGAAAGCTCCACTGTCTCCAGACACCTTTACTTATAAAGTCAACCCGGCTAATAGTTCTAGCGAAAACTGATAGAATAACGGAACCAAACTCCGCAAAATCTTTGGAGAGCAATGTACCAAGACTTAGTGAGACTGTTAGTTCTCATCAAGCTATGTACCAAGACTTAGTGAGACTGTTAGTTCTCATCAAGCTATGTACCAAGACTTAGTGAGACTGTTAGTTCTCATCAAGCTGTTGGTACAGGTACAAAACTACTTACTTGTCTCTGTGGCCATGACTTCAAAGAAGTTATTAAAGACTTCGTGAAAATACTCATCAGTGACATGAAGTCGGAAGTTGTAAAGTCACTCAGTGAGGAGAATGACAATATCAAAAAAGAGTTTGAATAGCTGGGAGAAGAAAATACCAAGCTGAAGCTGCTTATTCAATCAGTGAACAGCGAAAACCGCAGTAGTAGAAAACTACATAAAAACAACCAGACAGAAACTGGTAGTCACAGTCAGTCAGTGGCTGCTAGTCAAACTAATCTCAACATGAAGCCGAAGGCTCAGCCATCGTCGCCAGGCAGTGTAAACAAACTTCACAAGAAAAACAACAAACAAAAACAGAGTGAAGTCAGTGAATCTTTATCAGGTGAGCGAGACCAGCATATCACAAAATACGAGTACCCCATCGATGTCCAGATCACCAACAGATTTGACGCTCTACAACAAAGCTCTGTACCAGATACTCAGCAGACAGACAGGACGCAACAATCATCACAGTCAAACAAGGCATCCCACCTCCAGTCACGATCTAACCAAAAACAACTTGAACGAAATACGCAGCAAATTCCCATTCACAAAATCACGGACAGCACAACACATTTAATAATTGGGGATTCTCTGCTAAAGGGCGTGTATAGCGAGCGGATGTCCATAGCAGACGAAGACATTGTCTCAGTAGTTGCAGTACCGGGAGCTGGTATTGCGAAAATAACGCAAACACTGAGAAGTTTTAATATAGACCAGGGCGTGAGGAAAATCTCCGTACATGTTGGCATAAATGTCAGCATGAGTGGCCAGAACATCAGACGTTCCGACATGCAGGCTTTGACTTCCGCCATCAAGGAAAAGTATCCGACTGCAGCCATCTTCCTATCTTCCATCATTCCACCCTGCTCCGGTCCTGGACGCCGCCTGGTAAACATCAACAACAAGGCACTTCAGTCATACTGTCGTGTTAACAACATTGTCTTCATAGACCACACTGTGTTCTTCATCTCAGCCTCTGGTGCCCCGAAGAAACGGATGTACAGGGACCACATACATACATCAAAACTTGGTACCAGCATCCTTGCCAAAAATCTAAAGTTTCCAGAACGTATACTACAGAAAGACGTAGCACAGTTGGATGTCCACAGACAACATTCACGTCCAACAAAAAACCCCCATAAAGCCAGCTCTACTCCGAGCACTAAAAACATAGGGACCTCCAAATGTGACCACCTGTTCCGCAGCAAACCACCGACTATGACACAATGTTTCCGCCCCTACCCTCACGTCAGCCTCAGACGGTCAGACGAGCTGATACTAGCGTCAACGTCAGGGTTCTTCCTCAGTCGCACAGCTCATTGGAAGAGCTGAACACACAAGCACGTTCCATGCAACATCCTCAAAGAAATCTGGAGCTGCAGTATTTGTTGCAATTTAGCCCTGCAGCCTTGAGACATGCCTGTATGTTATCTCTGCATAATTCACATGGCATGGTACCTTACAGACACCACATGCCTTAAACTGATGGCAGTATCATCGTAATCCATCACAAACTGAAACCTTCAACCCGCAATGTCGAAAAAGAATTATTACTCAGCAAGACATAGTGACTGATATCTTCATTCTTACGTTTATTTAGAATTCTTTAGGTTTTATTATTGCATTTTATTTCTTGCCCCTTTTCTTTTGTATCTATTTTTCTAATTCTTGTCAACTTTCTATAGGTCCTTGCAGTTTGTGTGTGAGAACTATATACTTAATTACTCAACTTGTTAGTGAATTCACATATTTCAGCGTTTAATTATTCAGTAGTTAGATATGTCTCTCTTTCAGCTTCCAATTATTTCAGCTAGTGAGGTGTGTACCAGTTGAAAGTTTAATATACAGAGTATGCCTCTATGTAGTATTTAAAAGTTTATTTACTTCAGTATTAAGTATTATAATAGGAATTATTTTCAAACCAGTAACAGGAGACAGAAAAATGGTTACATAAAGAAGGACTTCGATTAGGCCATCTGAATGTATATCACATATTAGGTAAAATTCCTGAAGTAACACACATATTACATCAAAATTTCCACATTTTTGGCTTCTCTGAAAACCGTTTAAATAGGAACATAACCGATGAAGATATTAGAATTAACGGTTTTAACCTGATCCGGCGTGACCCAACCAGAAAACTAGAAACAGGTCTAGTAATGTATGTCTCCACAACTATCCAGTTTAGTCGTAGAGAAGACCTCGAATCATCAGAGGTAGAGTGTATCTGGGTGGAAGTTAAAATGCCAAACCAGAGTCCATTAATTATTGGACTTTTGTACCGTAATCCAAATGCATCATCTCTGTGATACAATCACTTTACGACTATGATGGATGAGGTTTCAACCTTTAGGTTCAAAGATATTATCATTCTTGGAGATTTCAACATAGATCTAACACAATCAAATCTAACTTGGAGCAATATTATATTATCCTATAATCTTTGCCAAATTGTCACCAAACCTACCAGAGTAACAGAAGTATCATCCACATTATTAGATCATATATATGTAGCCCAACCAGAAAGCATCATTGAATGTAACATCCCTCATACTTCGTTAAGTGATCATTACCCAGTCTGCTGTACGTGGACAAGAAAGGGGTATAAACTTCCTAAACACAATCACATCAGTATGAAATTTAGAAGCTTCAGAAAATTTAACCTAGAATTATTCCTTAATGATTTGCAAGAATCTTCACTTACACACGTGTACCAACTAAATGACCCTGGTGAGACAATAAAATATTGGGTAAAGATCTTCAGAGATAAATTAGACAAACATGTCCCCATGAAACAGGTGAGAGTAAAACACCAGACGAAGTCACCTTGGATAACACCTGAAATACTACAATCCATGAGAGAACGTGACCGGACGCACAAAACCAAGGACTTTATGACCTACCACAATAATTGGTGTCTAAGTATACAACTATACACTAAGCACTACAGTAAAGCTGTGATACCAGAATGTATAAAAGCGAAAAAAGTAGGAGCAGCTTTATTACTTAACGATTACAAAGTTGTGACGTTTCGGTGTGAGCCTTAATCATACAAAAACATACAGGACGAAGAAATAGAGAGAGGAGATAAAGTATAGATTCACATGAACACTGTTTAAAAAAATTTTTTTAAAGGAGTACTTAGCTGTAAATTGCAAGGTGTGGCTTGTCCGGCGATGTGTGTCAGGAATGGATCTGGTAGGACGTGGAAATTGTTTAAATAGAGACCTGTGACATGTGGTCGGTGGGTTGTAACTGGGGGTGGTGGATGGGGAACCGGGGAGCGGAGAGAGAGTGACACACTACTGGCCTAGCTAGGAGAATTTGAAACAGGTGATTGGGGAAGAGGGGTTGTAGAGAAGAGGGGTTGCAGAGAAAATAGCGGGGTTGCAGAGTGATGCTGTGAGGAAGTTTGAAAAGTAAGAAGGGGTGGATTTAGTGGAGAGGTACTATAATGATTGAAGAAGATGATGTTACATGTAACTAAACAGCGAGTTTAACCCATGTGGTTCCAGGTCCCATAATTTTGAATGCAGTGGTTCTCAAGTGCCAGGCGGCTTGTGTCATCTGCGTGACATTGTTTAATGGCTGTTATCAGAAAATCAGATTTGCCTCTGTGGTTGGGGCCATTGAAATGATTTGGGACTGGTTTCGAAGCATGCTGGGCGATGTCGTACAGATGTTTTTGCATGCGGTCCCCTAATCTGAGGCCAGTCTCACCGATATATGTTATCCTGCATCTTTTGCAAACGATGACATATATCACATTTCGGGACTCGCATGTGAATCCCTCATGAAGAATGAGGATAGTTTTGGGAAAGGTGATTGTTTTCGTTTCCCAAACTATAGGGCAGGTAACGCAGCGGGGGCGGTTACATTTCTGATATGATTGACCACGATATTCTTGTAAGAAAAATAAAGACTTATAAATTGCACCCTAACCTAATAAAATTAATTGCATCGTTTCTTTCAGACAGACAACAGGTAGTATTCTTCAACAATTCTCTATCAAATTCTGCTGCAGTTGACACTGGTGTTCCGCAAGGTTCTGTTCTAAGCCCGTTGCTCTTTGCTATCTATATCAATGATCTTCCACTTCATCTTAAACACTCTTCTTGTGACCTTTTTGCCGATGATTGCACAGTTTACACCAGTCTACTTCAGGTCGAGTTATACAATTTAATTAGATGGAGCAAAAATAATGGCATGATTATAAACACCGATAAAACAAAATCAATGCTCATAACAACAAGACAGAAACTTCAAAACGCAACAAAAACAACACTTCGGCTCTGTACAGAAACATCACAGATAGAAAACGTTAGCGAGCACAAAACACTAGGTCTTATTATTGACCAACATCTGACCTGGAACTCTCATGTGCAATGTCTAACAAAACTCATCGCACAAAAAGTATACCAATTAGCTAAAGTTAAGCACTTCATCGATCAAGACAATAGGAAGACATACTACATATCTCATATAAAAACACATTTAGACTATTGCTCAACAGTTTGGGATGGTTGCTCAGTGTCAAATACAAAGAGGCTTTGATCACTCCAAAAGCGAGCAGTAAAGCTTATTAGTGACAAAGATCAAGCACAAACAACTAACCATCACAAACTTATCAAAATACTACCTCTTAAGAACAGGTTCCTCTTCAACAAAGCCAAGTTAGTACATCAACTTCTTTCACGGCATGCCCCGCCTTATCTATGGAACCTGTTTAAATTTAACCCAAAGTGCAGCCAACGCTTGAACAACATATTTCTTCCAAAACCTAGACTTGATCTTTACAAGAAAAGCTTTAGTTATTCTGCTGCTCATCTTTGGAATACCCTCCCATCCTATATAAAAAATATAAATTATACTCCTTCCTACAACTACAAGCTTTCCCAATATCTATTTGATGTCGACTACATGCCTCCATGAATTATAAAACTTAAAACGTATCTTAAACTGCTCTTACAGACACCGAATACAATTAATTGTTTTCTGAATAGTCCCGAAAATTTTGTTTAGTAGATAGTCATTTATAATGTATGTAGTTACTTCTGTACTGAGTGAATGTTTAAGAGCGAAACGTAAATGTTATATTTTATTTTATGTCTCTCAGCTTCAGTGTTAGTTATGTTTGTTATATGAACAGCATATTTGTAGAATGTCTGGAATAGAGTGAAAGATGTATGACAAAGGGCAGAATGTCAGACGGGCCTGCGTGCCCAATTCTTAACCCTTTTGAAATAAAGATCAATCAATCAATCAATCAATCGATCAATCTCTCTCTCTTTCCATCGCTTCTCTTTTTATTTGCCTTTTTAAAACAAATCTCTTTTTGTTTTTATTTTCATCTATTCTTTCTCTTTGTCTCCCTGTCTGCCCATTCTCTTTCTCTGTGTGTGTATGTGTGTGTCTCTATTTCATTTCTTCTTTCTCTCCCTCTGTCTCTCTCTATCTCTTTCTTCTTTCTCTGTCTGTCTGTCTGTATGTCTGTCTGTCTGTCTGTCACTCTTTGTTCCTCTCGCTAGCTCTTCTTCTTCTAGTTCGCGATAGGACGTGTAATTTCTCGCTCCTGATTTTTCAAATATTTTGTGTGTTATTTCAAATACTTGGACAATGATACTTATATTGTTGGATTTCTGAAGAAACTGTGTTTTCATTGGGTTATGAAAATTATTCAAAATATGTGAATTTGTGGAGTTATTTCATAAAATTGCGGTAAGACATTCTTTCTCTAAGATCATAGTGGTCACCAGTTTTCACCACCATTTTTCGATAGGCCACGCGGTCTGCCCAGTGTCAGCCAGAATGTTTTGTTTGCTTAATCTAGACGTTATGTAACAATGATAGAATGCGAGACAGAAGGTTTCATCTGTGAGGTGACGAACAAGCCCAGCCGGCGGGATGGTCTCCGGTCTACCACAACAAAGAACTATAGCCTAAACAAACACAAAGCCGTGGGAACAAAGCTAAAGAAATGCAGTAACCCACCAGGCTTAACAATAAAATACACCAACGAGGGACAATGTGTCGTTGTGACATGCCACAACACACTTCAATACGAGTCCCTGAGGCAAGCTCTTAGGAAGGGCTATCAAGCAGAAAGAGAGGAGAGGTATGACAAGCTAGGCGCTAATGTTGAGGACATCATAAAAACCCCAGTCCTCACAGTTCATCTTTACCACACCAATAACAAAGTGATGGTACAAGGTGACGCCGAGGCCGTTGAATCCTGGCTAACAAAACAGTTTATGGAGATGCAAGAAGGAGACATAAACACAGTCAAGGAAGTGATGGCCAGTCAGCTCCCTCTAGAAGATAACTCAGATGAACTAAACACATCACTTACAAACATGGCCGAAAGTTTTGCAAGTCCTATAAAGAAGACTATTGACATAGTCGACGATATAATGGAAATCATGACAGCAGAAGAGTCTGTGCCAGAAAATGCTGTTATTATCACCAGCAAAGAAACCTCCAGCAAACATGAATTACCACCAATTGCTACAGAAGAACCAATAATCACAGATACTGCTGGAGAACAAGGAGCAACAGCTTCTACTGAGAAAGCTCCACTGTCTTCAGACACCTTTACTCATAAAGAAAACCCAGCTAACAGTTCTAGCGAAAATGACGTAATAACGGAACCAAACTCCGAAAAATCTTTGGAGAGCAATGTACCAAGACTTAGTGAGACTGTTAGTTCTCATCAAGCTGTTGGTACAGGAACAAAACTACCTACTTGTCTCTGTGGCCATGACTTCACAGAAGTTATTAAAGACTTCGTGAAAATACTCATCAGTGACATGAAGTCCGAAGTTGTAAAGTCACTCAGTCAGGAGAATGATAATATCAAAAAAGAGGTTGAGGTTGAACAGCTGAGAAAAGAAAATACCAAGCTGAAGCTTCTCATTGAATCAGCGAACAGCGAAAACCGCAGTAGTAGAAAACTACACAAAAACAACCAGACAGAAACTGGTAGTCACAGTCAGTCAGTGGCTGCTAGTAAAACTAATCTCAACATGAAGCCGAAGGCTCAGCCATCGTCGCCAGCCGGTGTAAACAAACTTCACAAGAAAAACAACCAACAAAAACAGAGTGAAGTCAGTGACTCTTTATCAGGTGAGCGAGACCAGCATATCACAAAATACGAGTACCCCATCGATGTTAAGATCACCAACAGATTCGACGCTCTACAACAAAGCTCTGTACCAGATACTCAGCAGACAGACAGGACGCAACAATCATCTCAGTCAAACAAGGCATCCCACCTCCAGTCACAATCTAACCATAAACAACGTGAACGAAATACGCAGCAAATTCCCATTCACAAAATCACGGACAGCACAACACATTTAATAATTGGGGACTCTCTGCTAAAGGGCGTGTATAGCGAGCGGATGTCCATAGCAGACGAAGACATTGTCTCAGTAGTTGCAGTACTGGGAGCTGGTATTGCGAAACTAACGCAAACACTGAGAAGTTTTAATACAGACCAGGGCGTGAGGAAAATCTCCGTACATGTTGGCATAAATGACAGCATGAATGGCCAGAACATCAGACGTTCCGACATGCAGGTTTTGACTTCCGCCATCAAGGAAAAGTATCCGACTGCAGCAATCTTCCTATCTTCCATCATTCCACCCTGCTCCGGTCCTGGACGCCGCCTGGTAGACATCAACAACAAGGCACTTCAGTCATACTGTCGTGTTAACAACATTGTTTTCATAGACCACACTGTGTTCTTCATCTCAGCCTCTGGTGCCCCGAAGAAACGGATGTACAGGGACCACATACATACATCAAAACTTGGTACCAGCATCCTTGCCAAAAATCTAAAGTTTCCAGAACGTACACTACAGAAAGACGTGGTACAGCTGGATGTCCACAAACAACACTCACGTCCAACAAAAAACCCCCATAAAGCCAGCTCTACTCCGAGCACTAAAACCAAAGGGACCTCCAAATCTACACCACCTGTTCCACAGCAAACTACCGACTATGACACACTGTTTCCACCCCTACCCTCACGTCAGCCTCAGACGGTCAGACGAGCTGATACGAGCGTCAACAACGTCAGGATTCTTCCTCCGTCGCACAGCTCATTGGAAGAGCTGAACACACAAGCACGTTCCATGCAACATCCTCAAAGAAATCTGGAGCTGCAGTATTTGCTGCAATTCAGCCCTGCAGCATTGAGTCAAGCCTATATGTTATCTCTGCATAATTCACATGGCATGGTACCTTACAGACACCACATGCCTTAAACTGATGGCAGTATCATCGTAATCCATCACAAACTGTAACCTTCAACCCGCAATGTCGAAAAAGAATTGTTCAGCAAGACATAGTGACTGATATTTTCATTCTTACGTTTATTTAGAATTTTTACATTTTATTATTGCATTTTATTTCTTGCCCCTTCTTTTGTATCTATTTTTCTAATTCTTGTTAACTTTCTATAGGTCGTTGCAGTTTGTGAGTTGTATCTGTGTGTGTGTGTGTGAGAACTATATACTTAATTACTTAACTTGTTAGTGAATTCACATATTTCAGCATTTAATTATTCAGTAGTTAGACGCGTCTCTCTTTCAGCTTCCAATTATTTCAGCTAGTGAGTTGTGTACCAGTTGAAAGTTTAATATACAGAGTGTGTCTCTGTGTAGTATTTAAAAGTTTATTTACCTCAGTATTAAGTATCATAATAGGAATTATTTTCAAACCAGTAACAGGAGACAGGAAAATAAAATGACCCCACCTACCGAAAAATGGTTACATAAGGAAGGACTTCGATTAGGCCATCTGAATGTATATCACCTATTAGGTAAAATTCCTGAAGTAACACACATATTACATCAAAATTTCCACATTTTTGGCTTCTCTGAAAGCCGTTTAAATAGGAATATAACCGATGAAGATATTAGAATTAACGGTTTTAACCTGATCCGGCGTGACCCAACCAGGAAACTAGAAACGGGTCTAGTAATGTATGTCTCCACAACTATCCAGTTTAGTCGTAGAGAAGACCTCGAATCATCAGAGGTAGAGTGTATTTGGGCGGAAGTTAAAATGCCAAACCAGAGTCCATTAATTATTGGACTTTTGTACCGTAATCCAAATCCATCATCTCTGTGGTACGATCACTTCACGACTATGATGGATGAGGTTTCAACCTTTAGGTTCAAAGATATTATCATTCTTGGAGACTTCAACATAGATCTAACACAATCACATCTAACTTGGAGCAATATTATATTATCCTATAATCTTTGCCAAATTGTCACCAAACCTACCAGAGTAACAGAAGTATCATCCACATTATTAGATCATATATATGTAGCCCAACCAGAAAACATAATTGAATGTAACATCCCTCATACTTCGTTAAGCGATCATTACCCAGTCTGCTGTACGTGGACAAGAAAGGGGTATAAGCTTCCTAAACACAATCACATCAGTATGAAATTTAGGAGCTTCAGAAAATTTAACCTAGAATTATTCCTTAATGATTTGCAAGAATCTTCACTTACACACGTGTACCAACTAACTGACCCTGATGAGGCAATAGAATATTGGCTAAAGATCTTCAGAGATATATTAGACAAACATGTCCCCATGAAAGAGATGAGAGTAAAACACCAGACGAAGTCACCTTGGATAACACATGAAATACTACAATTCATAAGAGAACGTGATCGGGCGCACAAAATCAAGGACTTTATGACCTACCGCTCACTCAGAAACAAAGTTCAATACTTAATAAGACAAGAGAAAAAAAATTACTTCAGGAATCTAATACAGAATAAATCAAACAGTAAATCAATTTGGAAAGCCATAAATACCCTATCAAATAAAAGAAAAGAATTTGATTCTCACGCCATCAATCGTGCATACACTAGCGCACATATCAGTACACATTTCAGAGAAGAAATCAACGTTCTTAAATCATCAGTATCAGCTCCTGTATGCGACTTACATGAACTACAAACATTCCTGGACAGCAGATGTACTGATTTTAAACAGTTACACATTCCATTCTTAACAGTCAGTGAAGTTCACAGTTATCTCTTAACCTTAAAAAACAACAATACAGCTAGGCTTGATGATATTAGTAATAAGATCTTACGTTATGCTGCACCTGTCATTTCACATACACTAACATATATCTACAACCAGTGCATTGCAAAATGTTATTTTCCTGAGGCTTTTAAAACTGCTAAGGTGTATCCTCGCTTTAAATCTGGCTCATCTAACAATCTTACCAACTATAGACCAATATCCATATTATCGTCATTATCAAAACCACTCGAAAAACACATACACAAAATAACTCTACGACACATGCAAGAGAACAATTTACTCATAGACAGTCAGTCAGGCTTTAGACCCAATCATTCCTGCCACACAGCTCTTACCAAAATGACAGAAAACTGGTTAGTAAACATAAATGACGACAGACTATGTGGTGCCATTTTTGTCGACTTTAAAAAGGCATTTGATATGATTGACCACGATATTCTTGTAAGAAAAATAAAGACTTATAGACTGCACCCTGACCTAATAAAATTAATTGCATCGTTTCTGTCAGACAGACAACAGGTAGTATTCTTCAACAATTCTCTATCAAATTCTGCTAAAGTTGACACTGGTGTTCCGCAAGGTTCTATTCTAGGCCCGTTGCTCTTTGCTATCTATATCAATGATCTTCCACTTCATCTTAAACACTCTTCTTGTGACCTTTTTGCCGATGATTGCACCATCTACACCAGTGACTACGATTGTGTTAATCTAGAATCAACTCTTCAGGTCGAGTTATACAGTTTAATTGGATGGAGCAAAAATAATGGCATGATTATAAACACCGATAAAACAAAATCAATGCTCATAACAACAAGACAGAAACTACAAAACGCAACAAAAACAACACTTCGGCTCTGTACAGAAACATCACAGATAGAAAACGTTAGCGAGCACAAAACACTAGGTCTTATTATTGACCAACATCTGACCTGGAACTCTCATGTGCAATGTCTAACAAAACTCATCGCACAAAAAGTATACCAGTTAGCCAAAATTAAGCACTTCATAGATCAAGACACTAGGAAGACATACTACATAGCTCATATACAAACACATTTAGACTATTGCTCAACAGTTTGGGATGGTTGCTCAGTGTCAAATACAAAAAGGCTTTGCTCTCTCCAAAAGCGAGCAGTAAAGCTTATTAGTGACAAAGATCAAGCACAATCAACTAATCATCACAAACGTATCAAAATACTACCTCTTAAGAACAGGTTCCTCTTCAACAAGGCCAAGTTAGTACATCAAATTCTTTCACGGCATGCCCCGCCTTATCTATGGAACCTGTTTAAATTTAACCCAAAGTGCAGCCAACGCTTGAACAACATATGTCTTCCAAAACCTAGACTTGATCTTTACAAGAAAAGCTTTAGTTATTCTGCTGCTCATCTTTGGAATACCCTCCCATCCTATATAAAAAATATAAATTATACTCCTTCCTACAACTACAAGCTTTCCCAATATCTATTTGATGTCGACTACATGCCTCCATGAATTATAAAACTTAAAAGTTATCTTAAGCTGCTCTTACAGACACCGAATGCAATTAATTGTTTTCTGAATAGTCCCGAAAATTTTGTTTAGTAGATATTCATTTATATATGTATGTAGTTACTTCTGTACTGAGTGAATGTTTAAGAGCGAAACGTAAATGTTATATTTTATTTTATGTCTCTCAGATTCAATGTTGTTATGTTTGTTATATGAACAGCATATTTGTAGAATGTCTGGAATAGAGTGAAAGATGTATGATAAAGGGCAGAATGTCAGACGGGCCTGCGTGCCCAATTCTTAACCCTTTTGAAATAAAGATCAATCAGTCAATCAATCAATCTTCCTTTCTTTGTCTTTTTCCACGTTTCTCTCTCTGTCCCTTTTCATATTTTCTTTATATATCGCCCTCCATGTCTTATTTCTTTCATTCTCTCTCTTCCTCTCGTCTTTCTGTGTCTCTCTCTCCGTGTCATCTTTCTCTTTCTCTCTCTACATCGCTCTCTCTTTTTTACCATCTCAGTCTCATTTTAACATCTTACAACTTCTCCCAAATTGTTAACAAACCTACTAGAGTAACTGAATCATCATCAACACTAATAGATCATATTTATGTAGCTGATCCAGGAAACATTACTGAATGTACTGTCCCTCATGTGTCGCTGAGTGATCACTACCCGGTCTGCTGTACGTGGTCACATAAGGGGTATAAAATGCCTGAACACAAACATACCAGCATCAAATATAGAAACTTTAAAAAATTTCACTTGGAATTATTTTTAACTGATCTAAAAGCTTCGCCTCTTACGTACGTTTTCCAGTTAACAAATCCAGATGAGGCTATCGAATACTGGATCAAGATATTTCGAAATATTTTTGACAAGCATGTCCCCATCAAAGAAATGAGAGTAAAACACGTAACAAAATCCCCGTGGATAACTCCCGATATATTACAACTGATGAGGAAACGGGATGAAGCTCACAAAAGCAGAAATTTCAGTAGCTATCGTTCACTTAGAAATAAGGTGCAGTATTTAATTAGGCAGGAAAAGAAAAATTACTTCAGAAATTTAGTGAAAGACAAAACTGATAGTAAATCAGTCTGGAAAGCGATTAATACTCTTGTAAATAAAAGGAAGCAAACTGACCCACAAACACTTAACGGTGAACATATTGCACTAACTTCAGTGAACATTTTAGAGAAGAAATTAGTATTCTAAAATCTTCATTACCGACCCCTAATTGCGACCTGAGCGTGCTGAAAACTTACAGCAACAGTAAATGTGTAAAGCTAAAACAAATTAGTACTCCTTTCCTCACAGTCGGTGAGGTTTATAACTACATCCGGTCCTTAAAGAATACTAACTCAGTAGGATGTGATGACATTAGTAACAAGATACTACGCTACGCTGCACCAGTTGTCACAGACACACTAACATACTTATACAATTTGTGCATTGACAAACAATATTTCCCTGACGCTTTTAAACTCGTCACAGTTTTTCCTCTTTTTAAATCTGAACAGACTAGTGACCTCTCAAACTATAGACCCATATCCATTCTGTCATCACTATCTAAACCTCTTGAAAAGCATATACAAAAGTTAACACTGCTCCACATGCAAGAAAACAATCTACTAATAGACAGTAAGTCAGGTTTTAGACCAAATTACTCCTGCCACACAGCATTAACTAAAATGACAGAAAGCTAGCTGTCTAATATAAATGATGACAAATTGTGTGGCGCTGTCTTTGTTGATTTCAAGAAAGCCTTCCATATGATTGATCATGAAATTCTTGCACAAAAGCTGGAAGGCTATAGATTACACCCTGACCTAACAAAATTTATTACATCTTTTCTCTCAGGTAGAAAACAAGTAGTTTGCTTTAGAAACAAAATATCTGGCTCGTCTATGGTTGATACCGGTATTCCTCAAGGTTCCATTCTTGGTCCTCTTCTCTTTGCTACCTATATTAACGACCTACCACTACATTTAAAGCACTCTTCATGTGATCTTTTCGCTGATGACTGTACTGTTTACAATAGTGACTATGACATCAATAAACTACAGACAACGCTCCAAAATGATATAAACAGTTTGATTAAATGGAGTAATAAAAATGGTATGTTGATAAACACCAACAAAACAAAATCCATGCTCATCACTACAAGACAGAAAGTGCAGAATGCAACAAAAACTTCACTACAGCTTTGTGCTGGGACTAAGGCAATAGAAAATGTTCAAGAATATAAAACCCTAGGACTCATCATTGATCAGCATTTAACTTGGAATTCTCACGTACATAACCTAACAAATTTGATTGCACAGAAAGTTTACTAATTAGCCAAAATTGAACACTTTATCGACAAAGACACAAGAAAGATATACTACATATCACACATACAAACACACTTAGATTACTGTTCCACAATCTGGGATGGATGCTCAGTCTCAAACACAAAAAGTCTCCACTCACTTCACAAGCGAGCATTAAATCTTATTTGTGACAAACACCCAGTACAGACTGTAGATCAACACAAACAACTCAAAATTCTACCCCTCAAAAATAGAATCATTTTTAACAAAGTTAAGTTTGTTCACAGAATTCTGTCGCACAATGCTCCGCCTTACTTGTGGTCACTGTTTACGTATAATATAAACATAGCCAGCGTTTAAAAAACTGTCTTCTTCCTAAACCCAGGATTGATCTGTACAAGAAAAGCCTTGTATACTCTGCAGTAGAGCTCTGGAACACCTTCCCCTACCATTTAAAATCCATTGGTAATACTTCATCCTTTAACTCAAATCTGTTTCATTATTTACTTCCTTGTAATTATATGCCTCCATAAAATAACCAGCACTCTCTCAACACGTGACTCGCCAACCATCAAGTACTAAAATGACATCGTTAGAAAAGCAACTTGTTAGATATTGTTAGAAATTATTTTAAAGTCTGTTAAAAACATATGTTAGAAGATTTGTATTTACAATGTATTTTTGTTTATGTATATGTCTCTTTGTGTATGTGTGCGTGAGAGCTATTTTATTAGGTTAATTACTTCTTCTCTTTTACTTTGAATGTAATAGTTAAATCTTACACTCTTTTGATATGTGTTTTTCCTAATTTAATTTGTATATTTGTACTAAATCAAGTATGTGGGAAGAATGAAAGATGGAGTGATGAAGGGCAGAATGTAAGACGAGTCTGCGTGCCCAATTCTTTACCCTTGAAAAATAAAGATTATTCATTCATTCATTCATTCTCCCTCTCTGTCTTTCTCTCGACCTCTTTCTCTCTCTCTCTGTCCCTCTATCCCTTTTTCTCTTTGTCTCTCTCTCCGTGTCCGCCTTCTTTCTTTCTCTCTGTCACTTTCTCTATCTCTTTCTCTATCTGTCTTTCTCTAAATCTCCCACTCTCTCTACGTCTCTCTCTCTCGGTATATTCTTTCGTCTCTATCTGTCTCTCTCTATGTCTTTTTCTTTCTATCCCACTTTATGTGACTCTCATCCTCCATCTCTTTTTCTTACTCTCCCCATCTCTCTCTCGTTGTCTTTCTCTCTCTTTCTCAGTCTGTTCTTCTGTTTCTTTCTTTCTCTCTTTAATTCTCTAAATCTATTCCTACCTCTTTCGTTCTGTTTCTCCATCTCATTCTCGCTCTATTTATTTTTCTCTATCTCTTTCTTTCTCAGTCTTTTTGTCAATCTCAATCTCTCTGTTCTCTTCTCATCTATTCTTTCTCTTTCTGTCTTTCCCTATTCTCTTCTTTCTCCATCTATATCTCTCTTTCTTTCTCTCCATATATTTCTTTCTCTTTATCAATATCTCAATCGATCTCTTTATCTGACTCTTCATCTCTTTCTTTATCTCTCTCCCTCTCTCTCTCTTTTTTAAAATGTCGTTATTTCTTGATACTTTCTTATATTCAACTATAAATGACTATATAGTCCTATTTTTTCACGCATTACTTTAATTCTGATGTAATTATTCGGTTAAAATTCTCTTTGAGTGGAGCCAAAGTGAGTAATCCTTTGGACATCTGTTGCCCTGGTCACGTGACTTGTTTTATGATTTATGTGAATCATGAATGAGAAGTATTATATACATGTGTCCCAGTATTGGAAACTAACTTGTCTAATACTTGTGTAGGCTTGTTGTGGAAGACTGTTGGTTTTTTTTTACTGTCAATATAAAATCTTGACCGAGCCTGAGCTCACCAACTTAGGAAGATACAGAACACTGCAACTAATGTCACATTTCCAAATAACATGAAAAACATAACGTCCAAACCTCCCTTTAATATCAGCTGGCATCTCTATCTTCACAACCGTTACTTCTCTACTTTTTTTTATTATGTACGCCACAAAAAATGCACGTCATCATAAATATTAAGGTTAAAGTTGGGGCAAAGTATAGAGACATATATATATATATATGTATATATATGTATATGTGTATATCTTAACACATGTATATACACATGTATTAACAACCCTGATAATTTGAACTCTACATATAAAAATATTTCTTACAATTGGAAACTAATTTGTCTAATACGTGTTGCAAATTTAGCTAAACTTTTATTTTACATTTTATTTAGAACAACATAATGCTTGTTTCGTGTATACGTGGGTTTTTGATATCGTCTGAGTTTTTTAGAAACTATGTGAAATTCTGATAAAGATTCAAAGTACTATAATTCACTTCTGTGGAAAATTTAAAATGTGTGGTTGTAAGAAGCGTTGGTTTAATTGCATAACAACTTACTTTTATGCCGGTCACTGTGTAAATGCATTAACTATGGACGTGTGTACAGTTTCAGAATGTGCCAGGGATCATAGATTCCAGATAGTTCTCTTGCATATCAAGCACAAAATCAAACTACTTACACATGCACACACACACAGATCAAAGAGCCAGTCAATCATACACCAAATACTATATCAACCACATAGACGAGAAAGAGAGAACAGTTGAACAAAATATATCTAGATTAAGAAAATAATATTATCTCAAGAGTTTTAAAGATAATTCAGATAAGATGTGCAGATATTCAGAATTGTGGGAGAACAGGCGCCGACGTAAAATGTGGATGAAAACTTCATGGCGAGAAATTGCAGCTTGAATACTTAATTACTGGCCCGATATTTTATTCATCAACAACAGAGCACGGAGGAAGTGCAGCACCTACAGTGAGAATTTATAATCATAAATGAACTATGACTTGTATTTTCACACTATAGTTTTGCATTTGATAGTCGCTTGTGTCTTTTCCAGTGGCCAACACTGCGCTGACGTCTACTCCCACATCAAAGTAAATAAGATATCATTCCAAATGCACGGTCTGTGATATTTATGGTATGTATGTTGTAGATTCACTCCATTACAGACTCACTGAACCACATATATGATATACGGTAGATTCAGTCTATTACAAATTCACTGCACCATAGATATTGTATACGGTAGATTCAATCCATTATTAATTCACTGACCCGAGATATGATATACGGTAGATTCGCTTAATAACAGATTTGTATTGCAGTATATTGGCTATACAATAGATTCAATATGCGGTATATTTGCTCTACAACATATTCGGTATACAGTAGATTCAATCTACGATATCTTGGGTTAGATTTGGTTTACGATTAATTCGGTGTACGAATAATCAATTTACAACAGATTCGCTGAATTCATCGTTCGTGAAAAGTCCTCCACCTAAATCCATAACTTTACTCGTTGCAAGTGATAAAGAATGACTACAGTAAGTACAGACAACATGACAAACAGGGAGATCAGCAGTTACCAGGAAGATAAAGAATGACTACAGTAAGTACAGACAACATGACAAACAGGGAAATCAGCAGTTACCAGGAAGATAAAGAATGACTACAGTAAGTACAGACAACATGACAAACAGGGAGATCAGCAGTTACCAGGAAGATAAAGAATGACTACAGTAAGTACAGACAACATGACAAACAGGGAGATCAGCAGTTACCAGGAAGATATGATGGTGTTGCGTCAAGTGCACGCAGTGAATGAGAAATTTAGTTCCGTCATGAAATTAATTAATTGATTGTGATTACCGACAGCTTCACTCAGCATTTCTTAACAGACTTACTATACTAACAGACATACTGTACGAATGTGATAGCTTCATTCAACATTTCTTAACAGGCTTACTGTAGTAACAGACTTACTATACTAACAGACTTACTGTACTAATAGACTTACTGTACGAATGTTCAAGCTTCACTCAGCCTTTCTTAACAGACTTACTGTAGTAACAAACTTAATGTTGTAAAAGACTTTCTGTAGTAACAGACTTACTGTAATAATATACTTACTGTACGAATGTTATAGCATCACTCAGCCGTTCTCAACAGACTTACTGTAGCTACATACTTACTATACTAACATACTTACTGTACTAACATAGTTACTGTAATAACATACTTACTTTACTAACATACTTACTGTACTAACACATAGTTACTGTAATAACATACTGTACGAATGTGATAGCATCACTCAGCCTTTCTCAACAGACTTATTGTAGTAACAGACTTACTGTATTAACAGACTTACTGTACTAACAGACTTGCTCCACGAATGTGATAGCTTCACTTACTCTTTCTTAACAGACTAACTGTATGAATGTTATAGTTTTGCTCAGTCTCTCATGACAGAATGAATGTATAACCGTAATTTATGACCATATTTTGGACACGAGCATATATATATATATATATATATATATATATATATATATATATATACAACTAAATATACAAATATGCACAAAGCCACGGCTTTCCGAAGAAAAAGGGCCAGACCGCGTGAAACTCTGAAGAGGACATTATTAAGAGAGGCCAAGTTAAAAGGCATAAAATCCTTTGTTGAGGTTGAAAGACTCGCAGAAGACAGGAAAAATTGGCGAACTACTTTGCGAGCCCTATGTGACGTCTAACGGCACGGGAAGGATATATGATATAAGATAAGACGGCAGTAAAGCTGTGATAACAAAATGTTAAAACTATTTTTTTTTAAGTAGAAACAGCTTTATTAGTTAACGAGCACATAGAGGTAAGGTTCGATTTATTCCTTAATCATACAAAATATATAGAGAAAGACGATAACATACAGATTCATGTGAATTATATACAAAAAATAAGAATGCATAAAGTAATATAAAAAATAAGAATGCATAAAGTAATATACAAAAAATAAGAATGCATAAAGTAATATAAAAAAATAAGAATGAATAAAGTAATATACAAAAAATAAGAATGCATAAAGTAATATAAAAAATAAGAATGCATAAAGTAATATAAAAAATAAGAATGCATAAAGTAATATAAAAAATAAGAATGAATAAAGTAATATACAAAAAATAAGAATGCATAAAGTAATATAAAAAATAGTGCACTGAGCCCTGACTTGCAAGAAGCACCGTCCGAGAGTGCCTGTGCTGGAGCACTGTGAATGCTTAAATGAAGACTTGTGAGGTGTGATAGGTTGCTAGCAAAGAGGAGGTGGTGAATCGGAAATGAAAAAGAGGAGGAATGCAATGATAATCTAGCCGAGAAAAAGGTGGTTGGAATAGATGAATGCGTTTGGGGTAGAGGTTTTTTAATCTAGTGAAAGTTCTGGAATATAAGTTATAAGTGAGGAAAGGAGAGAACCTAGCACAAAGGGATATGATTGTAGAGAACGAGAATGTAAAGTGTATCTCGATTTCGAGTACAAATAGTTTTTTCAACGTCCCATATTCCTGTATGTGACAAATAAAAGAGATAACGACTGCAATAAAACTGTACCATTCACCTCTGTCTACCATATTCCTATACGTAACAGCCTCTCTCCTCAGGGTGATATTGTTTAATGACTGTTACTAGAAAATCTGATCGTTGGGTAAGCTTAGGGTTAGGTAGCTGAGACGATTTAAGAGCGACTTATAAGGTTAGGGTTAGGTAGCGGAAATGATTTAAGAGCGACTTATAAGATTAGGGTTAGGTAGCGGAAATGATTTAAGACCGACTTATAAGATTAGGGTTAGGTAGCGGAAATGATTTAAGACCGACTTATAAGATTAGGGTTAGGTAGCGGAAATGATTTAAGAGCGACTTATAAGATTAGGGTTAGGTAGCGGAAATGATTTAAGACCGACTTATAAGGTTAGGGTTAGGTAGCGGAAATGATTTAAGACCGACTTATAAGGTTAGGGTTAGGTAGCGGAAATGATTTAAGACCGACTTATAAGGTTAGGGTTAGGTAGCGGAAATGACTTAAGACCGACTTATAAGGTTAGGGTTAGGTAGCGGAAATGACTTAAGACCGACTTATAAGGACGCTGGGATGTGTCAAAAAAATTCTATATTGGGTCATCTAGTCTGAGACCAGTTTCCCCAATATAAGTTATCCTACAGTTTCTGCACACAGTGGTATATATATATATATATATATATATATATATATTACGTTGCTGGACTCAGGTGTGAATTCCTTTTTGAGTGTTATGGCAGTTTTGTTTTTCTGATTACAGGGCAGGTGACGCTGTGGTGGAGGTTACATTTTCTGGTGCGACAAGTGTAGAATCCAGCAAGATCGCCATGGATGTCATTTCAGATTTAGTTTCCGTTTGTAGGCTAATAGCTAGAGATCAGAGAAGATGTTTGTAAGCTAACAGCTAGAGATCAGAGAAGATATTTGTAAGCTAACAGCTAGAGATCAGAGAAGATATTTGTAGACTAATAGATCAGAGAAGATGTTTGTAGGCTAATAGCTAGAGATCAGAGAAGATGTTTGTAAGCTAACAGCTAGAGATCAGAGAAGATGTTTGTAAGCTAACAGCTAGAGATCAGAGAAGATATTTGTAGACTAATAGATCAGAGAAGACGTTTGTAGGCTAATAGCTAGAGATCAGAGAAGATATTTGTAAGCTAACAGCTAGAGATCAGAGAAGATGTTTGTAGGCTAATAGATCAGAGAAGATGTTTGCAGGCTAATAGCTAGAGATCAGAGAAGATATTTGTAGACTAATAGATCAGAGAAGATGTTTGTAGGCTAATAGCTAGAGATCAGAGAAGATATTTGTAGACTAATAGATCAGAGAAGATGTTTGTAGGCTAATAGCTAGAGATCAGAGAAGATGTTTGTAGGCTAATAGATCAGAGAAGATGTTTGCAGGCTAATAGCTAGAGATCAGAGAAGATATTTGTAGTCTAATAGCTATAGATGAGAGAAGACGTTTGTAGGCTAATAGCTACAGATCAGAGAAGATGTCACGAGTGCCAATGTCGAGCTGTAGCAATGGTAGATGGCAACAGACAATGTAACTTGGTTTAAGCCAACATCCGATTGTGAATCCTAAATAGAACAAGGGTAGTGATGAACATGTTGCTTTTCAAAAAGAAATTTCCAACATGTAGATCTATCCAAAAAGTGAAATAGACGATGATACAAGAAAAATATATGAAAGCTGAAACATAATAATTGCATTTAAATATTTCTTATAAAATTGAAACATAACATGTTACCATAATAAGCTGTGACCATATCTTATGAGAAATGTTTGTTGCAGTCAGGTAGAGAATAATCAAAGGATCTTTCACCTCTAACTTGATGGTGTGATCAATCACTCAATGAATAAATCAGTCAGTCAATCAAGTGCTATGCCGAGTGGCGTAGGCGATCATTTCTCTCCATAAGAGACTATTACTTGTCTTAATATCACGTAAAGTGAGTCGCTGTTGTCTAGTTCTTGCTTCCATATATACACAAATGAACTTGACTATCCAGAGCAAAAATACGACATTCACATGTGAAGGACAAAACTTTATTCGCCAGTTCTTACGTATATAATATATTTGTACAGATGACTGAACAACAACCAGTCTCATGGGTGATCAAGAAAAGGAGATGGACATATGTTGGTCACTTGATGAGAAGAAATGATCAGAGAATCCCAAAACAAGCTATCAAGTGGAACACAACAGGCCAAAGAAAAAGAGGCAGACCGCATGAAACTCTGAAGAGGTCATTGTTAAGAGAGCCCAAAGAAATAAGCATAAAATCCATTGAGAAGTTTGAAAGACTCGCCGCAGACAGGAAACATTGGCGAACTACTTTGCTTGAGCACTATGTGACGTTTAACGGCACGGGAAGGATATAAGATTTAAGATAAGAAGTTAAGATAAAGTGTCTGGAAATAGAAATATATTTGTAGGATTATAGAATGTCTGGAAATAGATATATATCTGTACGATTATAGAATGTATGGAAATAATGAAAGTTTTGTGATAAAGGGTGGACTGTCAAACTGTACCCAATTCATTGTGCCCAATTCTTCACGTTTTGCAAATAAAATTCAATCAATCATTCAATCAGTTGGTCAATCATCTTCACTACCCAAGAAACGAATAACTGCGCCTTGTTCTTCTTTTACTCATGATTCCAAGGGAGAGCGTCAATGTTGATCTAGTCCGCTGACGTTTAGTTTCCTAAATGACCGAAGTACAGGCACACACTCACACATCTTGAGAGGAATGCATAATACATATTTGAACTACAATTGTCTACTAATCGATGTAGATTTTTACAGGAAAGTTGAGACTACTTTTTGACTGGCCCATTAATGTTAATTATGTGAACTGGTAATTCAGTCCTGCAATGAAGTACTACCAGGCAGTGAAATATCTAACTAGTACGGTGGCGGGCTGTGATGTATCTAACCAGTATGGTGCCGGGCAGTGATATATCTAACTAGTAATGTGCCGGGCAGTGATGTATCTAACCAGTACGATGCCGGGCAGTGATGTATCTAACCAGTACGGTGGAGGGCAGTGACGTATCTAACCAGTACGGTGGAGGGCAGTGATGTATCTAACCAGTACGGTGGAGGACAGTGATGTATCTAACCAGTACGGTGAAGGGCAGTGACGTATCTAACCAGTACGGTGGAGGACAGTGATGTATCTAACCAGTACGGTGGAGGACAGTGATGTATCTAACCAGTACGGTGGAGGACAGTGATGTATCTAACCAGTATGGTGGAGGGCAGTGACGTATCTAACCAGTACGGTGGAGGGCAGTGATGTATCTAACCAGTACGGTGGAGGACAGTGATGTATCTAACCAGTATGGTGTAACTTTTCCAACATGTGGTGGTGTTGCTCAGTGTCAAGGTGAGCTGGAACTGAGCTGATCTCTCCCAAGTCGCCAAGCAATCCAATAAGACTAACATCAGCCTCATGTTGTCAGCGGGTGCCTGGTCTGCCGTGGTGGCAGACAGATAGGGCAGGAACGCATATATTTATTCACCTTATATGTAAATATATTATCTGCACAGACAGGAGCCCGTGGTTTCAAACAATTAGACTATATAGTAAGAAAAATTTTAAATATTTGTTTTAAAAAGTTACCTTTCTTGTTACAAGTTCATTTGAAAGAAACCTTTCTGGCCTTTTCTCAGGACATTCTTCTAAAATAATGTCTAAGTTAAACTTTAGAGTTCTTCACATTCTACTGATAATATTGTCAACTTGTCAGGTCATTCTTGGTTCACGGACAGTCTCGAGTAACTTATATATATATATATATATATATATATATATATATATATATATATATATATATATGAATTTCTTAGTACAATCTATTTTGAAAAGCTCACCAGATATTACCACGGCTGGAAAAGTCCGTTTTTTTTTTGGTTCTTCATGATACAACATAGGAAGAGTCTCCTACATTTCATTCACCAATAGGAAGAATCTCTTACGTTTCTTTCATCTGTAGGAAGAGTCTCCTATATTTCTTTCACCAATAGGAAGAATCTCTACGTTTCTTTCATCTATGGGAAACATCTTCTACATTTCTTTCACTTATAGGAAGAATCTCCTACATTTCTTTCATCTCCAAAACTAAAATTCTGCTTTCAAGATTTGTTCATGTGGAAGAAAACGGCGAGTACACGACGAAGTGGCTACCGCGAGAGAAACAGTAAACAGAATGATGTACATTCAAACCAACAGAAGAGGAGAGGGTGATAGTGTTTGGTCATGACGATATCAAGTGGTGGTCGAAGGCTTTCACCGACAGCGAAGAGACATGGTCATCAATGATCCAAGACGTCCATCGACAGCGAAAAAACAGGGTCATCAATGTTCCAAGACGTCCATCAACAGCGAAAAAACAGAGTCATCAATGTTCCAAGACGTCCATCAACAGCGAAAAAACAGAGTCATCAATGTTCCAAGACGTCCATCAACAGCGAAAAAAACAGAGTCATCAATGTTCCAAGACGTCCACAGACAGCGAAAAAAACAGGGTCATCAATGTTCCAAGACGTCCATCAACAGCGAAAAAAACAGAGTCATCAATGTTCCAAGACCTCCACAGACAGCGAAAAAAACAGGGTCATCAATGTTCCAAGACGTCCATCAACAGCGAAAAAAACAGAGTCATCAATGTTCCAAGACGTCCACAGACAGCGAAAAAAACAGGGTCATCAATGTTCCAAGACGTCCATCAACAGCGAAAAAAACAGAGTCATCAATGTTCCAAGACCTCCACAGACAGCGAAAAAAACAGGGTCATCAATGTTCCAAGACGTCCATCAACAGCGAAAAAAACAGAGTCATCAATGTTCCAAGACGTCCACAGACAGCGAAAAAAACAGGGTCATCAATGTTCCAAGACGTCCATCAACAGCGAAAAAACAGGGTCATCAATGTTCCAAGATGTCCACAGACAGCGAAAAAAACAGGGTCATCAATGTTCCAAGATGTCCACAGACAGCGAAAAAAACAGGGTCATCAATGTTCCAAGATGTCCACCGACAGCGAAAAAACAGGGTCATCAATGTTCCAAGATGTCCACCGACAACGAAAAAACAGGGTCATCAATGTTCCAAGATGTCAACCGACAACGAAAATACAGGGTCATCAGTGTTCCAAGACGTCCATCAACAGCGAAAAAACAGGGTCATCAATGTTCCAAGATGTCCACCGACAACGAAAATACAGGGTCATCAATGTTCCAAGACGTCCATCAACAGCGAAAAAACAGGGTCATCAGTGTTCGAAAGCTTCCACTGACAGTGAAGACATAGTCGTCAATGATTGAAGGTTTCCACCGATAGCGAAGAGACATGGTCATCAATGATTGAAGGTTTCCACCAACAGTGAAGACATATGGTCATCAATGATTGAAGGTTTCCACCAACAGTGAAGACATATGGTCATCAATGATTGAAGGTTTCCACTAACAGTGAAGACATATGGTCATCAATGATTGAAGGGTCCCACCAACAGTGAAGACATATGGTCATCAATGATTGAAGGGTTCCACCAACAGTGAAAACATATGGTCATCAATGATTGAAGGTTTCCACCAACAGTGAAGACATATGGTCATCAATGATTGAAGGTTTCCACAAACAGTGAAGACATATGGTCATCAATGATTGAAGGCTTCCACCAACAGTGAAGACATATGGTCATCAATGATTGAAGGTTTCCACCAACAGTGAAGACATATGGTCATCAATGATTGAAGGTTTCCACCAACAGTGAAGAGACATGGTGATCAATGAAATAAGAAGTATAGAAGAAAGAAAGCTGGTCCAGAAAACAGTACAACAGGCTCAGCAAGGCCAAGCGACAACTTGGGATGGCGCTTTCAGCGATCGCTAACATGGAAGGATACGTAGAAGATGGCCACTCTGCGACATTATCAAATCTGCGTTTGACCTGCATACCAGTTCAAACGTCTTTAAGTGGGTCGAAGTTGCGGTTCGTATGTATCCACACTGAGGGGGTCGATGGACCTTTGAGCATGTTCTATCAGCGTACAAAGTACCACTGGCACAAAGCCAATTCACTTTACGACAAAAAAGACTTGCAAGAACTAAGCGGTATTGCAGACAGAATAAAAGATGCAATAAACACTAGGAAAAAAGCTAGTACCCTTCCCAAGTACTTCACAGCTGCTGGGAAATTATGGAACATCAGAGCTCTGGACATTCCTTAGCCTCACATCTAGATGAAGATTGACACTTCAGAGCTGATCCCCAGGTAGAAGAGAATACCTTGCAGACGTATAGGATTCACTGTAAAGTAATCGTCCACGAAACAGGACTTAATTGTGGTCGAACATGCTGTCTGGTATGAATACAGAATAGACGAACAACACGTATTTTAAAAAAAAAGCAAAATACAATGACCTGGTCAAACAAGGATCAAAAGTAGAGCGACTGTTATAAGGGTGGGGCAAGAGAATTCATGGCTTCATCAGTGTTTATGTGCAAACAACTAGACATAAAATAACATCAGTGTTTATGCACAAACAACTAGACGTAAAATAACATCAGTGTTTATGCGCAAACAACTGGACATAAAATAACATCAGTGTACATTATGTGTAAACAACTGGACGTAAAATAACATCAGTGTACATTATGTGTAAACAACTAGACGTAAAATAACATCAGTGTACATTATGTGCAAACAACTGGACATAAAATAACATCAGCGTACATTATGTGCCTAAAGGAGGACGTAAAAGAACATTGGCGTAAATTTTGTGCAAACAACTAGACGTAAAAGAACATCATCGTACATTATGTGTAAACAAGTGGACGTAAAAGCATCAGTGTACATTATTTGTAAACAACGTGACATAAAAGGACATCAGTGTACATTATGTGCCTACAGGTGAACGTAAAAGAGCATCATCGTACATTATGTGCAAACAAGTGAACGTAAAAGAACATAAGCGTACTTTATGTGCCTACAGGTGAACGTAAAAGAACATAAGCTTACATTATATGCAAACAAGTGGATGTAAAAGAACATAAGCGTACATTATGTGCAAACAAGTGAACGTAAAAGAACATAAGCGTACATTATGTGCAAACAAGTGAACGTAAAAGAACATAAGCGTACATTATGTGCAAACAACTGGACGTAAAAGAACATAAGCGTACATTATGTGCAAACAACTGGACGTAAAAGAACATAAGCGTACATTATGTGCAAACAACTGGACGTAAAAGAACAAGCACGAACACGCGCACTGAAAAGTTCCAGGAAACAGAAGAAAAGGCGTTCTGTTGGATATTGTACGAACGTGGGAAACATTAGAACACTGATTGATTGATTGATTGATTGACTGATTTATTGATTGATCTTTATTTCATGATTCATGAACAGTTATATTTTGTGATGACCAAGCCACTATTCAATACAGTAATAACTGTGAGACCTGGACAATTAACAAAACAGCTGAGAAACACTTAAATGCCTTTGAATGTAAATGCTGCAAAAGAGTTCTTCAAATATCATGGGCACAAAAGAGAACAAATATATCCATACTACAAGAGCTTAATATTGAAGAAGGCTGGCTAGTAAAGAGGATTAAAGAGAGAAAACTAAAATATTTTGGACACGTTAAACGTCATGACAATCTAGAGAAGACCGTCTTGGAAGTGTACATAATGGGAAAAAGAAAGAGAAAACCAAGCCGAAGATGAATACAAGACATCGTTGAGGATCTACATATGGATCCTCACAACCGAGAGGCCTACAGGAGTGCTGTTAGTGAGGCAAAGTTCCGCAAAGGGACATCCAAATCAATGAATGAATCAATGAATAACTGTCAAGGCAATATAATGGAAGAGAACGACTTGTACAGTTGAAACAGTATAAGATCAGGTGCCGTGCCGACCGGCGTTGGCTATTATATTTCTCCAGAGTACACGATCCTTCATGCAGGTCATCAGCTCAGTTGGTGATCTCCTCTCACACCATCCCGTCAGACTGTCCAGTATCATTTCTCTTGGTCTTCCCCTGGCTCTTCTTCCCTCTATTTTCTCTGTTGTTATAATATTTTCAATGCCTCCTCTTCTCATTTCATGTCCTATGAAAGTACACTGTCTCTCTCTTATTTTTTTGACAAGATTTTTGTCTCTCCAGCTCTTCTCATATTTCTTCATTAGTTATTTTTGCTGTCCAGGGCATTCGCAACATTCTTCTAATAAACCACATTTCTGCTGCTTCCAATGATTTTTGTGCAGACTTGCATATTGTCCATGATTCACTTCCATATAACAAGATAGGTTCAATACAACATTTTAGGACTCGTTTTCTAACATTCATTGATAAGTATGTGTTGGATAATATGTTTCTCATTCTCTGAAATGCAGTCTTTGCTCGGCCTATCTGTTACTAATTTCTGTTCTGCATTTCCCATCTGAAGTTATTACTGCTCCAATATATTTGAATTTCTGCACCTGCTTTAGAATAGTTCCGTTTAATTTAATACTGCATGTTGGTGGATTCTGTTTCTTAGATACAACCATAGTCTCTGTCTTTTTGATGTTCAAAGTAAGGCCTTTCTGTTCACTTTCTTTGGCGACTTTATCCAAGAGATTTTGCAGGTGTTGTTGGTTCTTAGCTATCAGTACTGTGTCGTCAGAATACCGAAAGTTGTTAATATTGTATCCTCCAATTTTTATGCCTGGTTCTGTGATGATCGTTCTTATAATATTCTCGCTGTACAGAGAAAAAAGGTCTGGAGATAGTACACATCCTTGTTGCACCCCTTGTTTTATAGGTTGATATTTTCCAGTTCTATTTTCAACTCGAATTGCTGCTTCCTTTTGCCAGTATAGATGTTTTGCAATTCTCAGGTCTTTGCCATCTATATTGATGTCTTCAAGCATTTTAATAATTTCATTATGTTTCACCTTGTTGAATACCTTGGTGTAATCAATAAAGCATTAAGTAGAGATCTTTCTGTACTTCTAAAGCTCTTTCTGTTAGTGTTAGTAAAGCACAAATGGCATTGTGTGTTCTCTTTCATTCAACAAATCCGAACTGTTCATCTTTTATTTTTGTTTTTATTTTTTTCCTTGTTCTTCTCATAATGATTCTCTAAAGTAACTTCGTTACGTGATATGAGAGGCTGATAGTCCGGTGATCATCACATTCCTTTGCACCTGGTTTCTTTAGTAGTGCTATAAACGTGGATTTAAGCAAGTCACTGGGCACATAACCACTGTTGTAAATGTCATTCAGTAACTTGGTTATTATTTTTATTCCTATCTCCTCTATTTCTTCTATTGTTATATTATCAGGCCTAGTCGCTTTTCCTTTCTTCATGTGTTTGGTAGCATCTATGATTTCATCTTCAAGTATTGGCGGTCCATCACAGTTTTCAGTATCTGGTGTTAATTCTGGTCTTTCTCCTCCATATAGCTCACCGATATACTCTGTCCACCTGTCCACAATGTCTTCTTTTCCCACTAACATTTTACCTTCTTTTGATTTCAGGCATCCTGTGATATATTTTGTTTTCCTGCCTGTGAGTTCACTAATTCTTTTGTGCATGTTTTTGCTGTCTTTATTATGAGAGTCCTCTATTTGTCTGCACTGCTCATTTAACCACACTTCTTTTGCTTCTCTGCATTTGCGTCTTATTTCGTTATTTATCTTGCTATATTTTTCTTAGTTATTTTTACTCCTCCTCCTCTTGTCCATCAGTCCTATGATGTTGTCTGTCATCCATTTATTTTTAGAGGCTTCTTTTTTCGGTTGTATTATCCCCTTAACAGTTTGGTGAATAGAATCTCTTAACATTGCCCATTGTTCATCTAAACTATTTATCTTTGCTATTGCATTGTATCTAATTTGTTATAATACCTTTGTATTGTTCTTGCAGTTCTTGGTAATTTTTAAGAAGTTCTGTATTCAGTTTGATGTTTCTCAATTTTCTGTATGCTTTCTTTAGCTTTATTCTAATTTTTCCACAGACTGGGTCAAGGTCACTATTGCAGTCAGCTCCTGGCATGGTTTTTGTTGTCAGTAATGCATTCCGGAATCGTTTGTTGATTAATACGTAGTCTATCTGATTAAAATTCTTTTTGTCTGGGCTGCACCACGTTGCCAGTCTTCGAGGATGTTGTTTAAACCAGGTGTTTCCTACAACCATGCTATGTATTCTTAACCATTCAATTAATTTACTACCTCTGTCATTCCTCTCCCCCAGTCCATAGTCACCAACGATGTCTGGAGATATAATAAGGTAGTAGTCTCACCTGCAGAGAGTTAAGTTTGGGTATTTGCTGGAGTGTGCAGCGGGAAAATCCGTTGTAAAGTCGCACGCATTTGTACTTGTGATGAACGGATTGGTAGGAGACGCACAAAAGAAGCAGGCGAGTACTTGTGATGAACGGATTGGTAGGAGACGCACAAAAGAAGCAGGCGAGTAAAAAAACGCCTAGGACCGGAGAAGTGAGAAGCCTTAAGATGTAGATTCACATAAGTTTTCATTTATAGTTGGTAGTTAGTTGTGCTCCCGTAATAACAGTAAGTAGATTTGTAGTCTGTCTCTGTAGAAATGGCTAGTTGTTATTAAGATTGTTCTTTTCAGGACAGTTCCTCAGATTTTTAGTTTTGAGTGTAGAAATATCCTTAAGAAACAATGTCCTTCACCATCTCGCCATGTAAGAGGTCGTCCCATGGCTACGCCAAGTCGACCGGACACCATGTCATATAATTGTAAAACTCCATCAGTCTTTTCACATACTCCCATTCTGGCAACATCCACAAACAAATGGCTTTCATTCATAAATGTGATTCTCCTGTAGTGCCCAGAGTTAGATGGTTGTTGATTTATGTTTGTAACGCAACCGTGAGGTGACATATTCAGTTTGATTTTTCTATACGATTCACAGAAGTGTATGAACTCTACCTTAATTGTTTCTGGGTTATGCATTGTTACACAGATAATATCAATGTAACAGAAATGAAGCTGTTAGATCAATCACAGAGACCAAAGTCTTCAACATGTCAACAATTACAGTCATCAGTATAGAGAAGAAAACAACTAAACACATTATTAGAGGTATCCAAATGTTCGCCTCTAGTGGTACCAACCAACAACAAATTCCTTTTTACAGCCTCAGGGGAAGCAAGAGCGGTTTTCGAGTGCAAGACGAATTCTTTCATCAGACTCAGGTAGTTTAATGCCTGTTACTAGAAAGTCAGACGTGCTTTTTTGATTGAGCCCATTGAAGTTATTGGAAACTGGCGTAGGAGTACTTTGGGAGATGTCATAAAGACGTTTCTTGGCGCGGTCACTTAGTCTCAGTCACCCCAGGGTAGCTATCCTACACTTTTTGCACACAGTGGAATATATTATCATATATTATGTTGCAGGACTCGCACATGAATCCCTCGCGGAGTGTGAGGACAGTTTGTGGAAAACAACAGATTTTGTTCCAAAACTATTATGCAAGTGACACAAAAGAGGACGATTGCTTTTTCTAGGTAAGAAGATAATATCTCTCGATTTCTTTAAAATGGGTTCATGTTTGTGAGTTAAAGGGGAGATTTAGAGAAGTTTAGTGTATGGTCGAGCTGCAGAAGTGGTAAATGTTGACAGAGAATTGTCTTAACATGAGTACAGAAAGAGAGTACTACTTTAACTTGAGCAGATGACCTTGACCTGAGCAGATGCCCTTGACCTGAGCAGATGACCTTGCAGGTTATTTTCCTTGAACACTGTCATGTCTGGATACGGTTGAAATCTCTCCGATTGATTCTTTTTTTTCAGAATAGTGGGGATGATGAAAAAATTCGAATTATTTTATGGACCAGTCTCTGAATTCCAAATCATGCTGACATAGGCAGCGAAGACCAGGAGCTGAGAGTATGAGATGAAGTTTTTGTGGGTCACATAGTGGGAAGAAGTGTAAAGAAGATATCTGACTGTCAGTCACTTTGTAAAAACACACAGGTAGAAAGACTGTCAGTCACTTTGTAAAAACACACAGATAGAAAGACTGTCAGTCACTTTGTAAAAACACACAGGTACAAAGACTGTCACTCACTTTGTAAAAACACACAGGTACAAAGACTGTCACTCACTTTGTAAAAACACACAGGTACAAAGACTGTCAGTCAGTTTGTAAACACACACAGGTACAAAGACTGTCACTCACTTTGTAAAAACACACAGGTACAAAGATTGTCAGTTTGTAAAACACACAGGTACAAAGACTGTCAGTCAGTTTGTAAACACACATAGGTACAAAGACTGTCAGTTTGTAAAACACACGGGTACAAAGACTGTCAGTCAGTTTGTAAACACACATAGGTACAAAGACTGTCAGTTTGTAAAACACACAGGTACAGAGACTGTCAGTCAGTTTGTAAACACACATAGGTACAAAGACTGTCAGTTTGTAAAACACACAGGTGCAAAGACGTCCGTGGTGATAGACAGTTTAATGTCTAGGAAGCTGAGAGGCTTGTCGGAGATGTCAGATGTGAAGTTGATGTGCTCCTTGAATGAGTTGATGGCTATCATCAGTGTACTTCATGTAAACTTTTACCGCAGTAGGCTTAACATTTTTGGGCTTCCAGATATCACATCAATGTATAGATCTAGGGTTGCCAGAATTTGTACATGAAAAACCGGGGCATTTTTCTCAGACTGCAAAAACAAAAAAACCTGTCCGAACATCACAACTAATTACTAATAAAGAATAGTACCAAAATTCGTATTTTGTCGCCACAGAACGCAGTGCACTTTCGTTCATCAATATTTGTTCTTCTAATGCATTAACACATTAATTGCTTGTTTCTGAATCAGTTTCACTTTTTAAGGAGGAAGTGAGCAAGGTGAGAAAAAAACGAATATAAAGTATGAGAATGTATAAATGAAAAACATACAACATCCGATATTTCGGCGTGAGCCTTATTCGAGGATACATGCAAAAACAAAATACAAACATATATAACTTATCTGAAGCGTCTTGCTCTCAGCAAAGCGGAAATGTGTATGGAAGAAGGAGGAGGAGGAAAAAAAAACGTTGCCTACAGAAAAAAGATTCCCGATATAGCCAATCATAGCGAAGAAGCGGAGAGAGAGAGGAGGAGAACAAGTGGGAGAAAGGGGTTGGGGGAAGGCAATAGAAACATGATAGCCGCTAGAGTTGTCGGGGGGGGGGGGTGGTGGGGGAAAGGGGAGAGAAAAGAGGACGCGAGAGATAATGACTGAAGAACTTAAACGCCTACAAGGAGGAAATGTAAAACTGGTGAATGGGACAAGACCAATATGTTGGCAGAGAAGGAAATGGGATGGTGGTAGGGAGGGGTAGCATAGAGAAAGAAATTAGAGTATAAAAAAGACCAGTGGAAATATAAAGAAGTTACAGAAAGCTGAAGACATTGTTAATTCCAGCTGGGTGGAGACAGCCAGTCTGGAAAATAAGGCGCTGTTCTAGGACCCTCCGAGATCGTACATCTGCGGAACAAGAGCGGATCGCACTAACCGAAACGTCCTGTTTGCCCCTGTGGTTACCAAGGCAAAAATGTTTAGCCACAGGTGTCCAGGCCCTCTTAGAAATATCATTGAGATGCTGGCGAAATCGATCTCCTAACCGTAAGCCAGTTTCCCCTATGTACTTCAAACCGCAACGTTTGCACATGATAACATAAATGACATTTCGTGAAGTGCAGGTGAAACCCTCCTGTACCGACAACGTGGATTTAGGGAAAGAGATCTGGCTAGCCTCGACAACAAACGGACAAGTGTTGCATCTGCGGCGTCCACAACGTCTGGTACCATAAAAAGTGTCATCTGTCTTAAGATGACTACGAATTAAAAGGTCCCTGAGGTTTTTGTCACGTCTGTAAGCCACCAATGGGGGTTCCCAAAAAAGTTCACGTGTCTCAGGCTCGGTCTGGAGGAGGTGGAGATGGCGAAACAGTATGTTTTTAACTGCCAAGCTATGGGGGTGGTACGTGAGTACTAGTTTCACTCTGTCCGAGCTACAGTGCGGTTTAGGGGTGAGGGCTTGTTGCCGCGATATGTGACTAATGCGGTTCCAAGACGACGAGAGAACGTGGTCTGGATAGCCGCGTTGACGGAAGAAATCTAGTAATTTGTGGCCTTGATCCTGGAAATCCAAATCCTCCTTACACAAACGTCGCAACCTAAGAAGCTGGGAAAAAGGAATAGAGTCCTTACACGATGCAGGCCATCGGCTCAGTTGGTGATCTCCTCTCACGCCATCTTGTCAGACTTTCCAGTATCATTTCTCTTGCTCTTCCTCTTGATCTTCTTCCTTCTATTTTTTCTGTTGTTATAATATTTTAAATGCTCCCTCTTCTCATTGCATGTCCTATGAAAGTACATTGCCTCTCTCTTATTTTTTTTTTACAAGATTTTTGTCTCTCCACCTCTTTTCATACATTCTTCATTAGTTATGTTTGCTGTCCAGGGCATTCGCAACATTCTTCTAATAAAAAACATTTCTGCTGCTTCCAACGATTTTTGTGCAGACCTGTCTATTGTCCATGATTCACTTCCATATAACAAGATAGGTTCAATATAGCATTTTAGGACTAGTTTTCTAACATTCTTTGATAAGGATGTGTTGGATAATATGTTTCTCATTCTCTGAAATGCAGTCTTTGTCGGGTACTAATTTCTGTTCTGCATTTTCCATCTGAAGTTATTACTGCTCCAAAGTATTTGAATTTCTACACCTGCTTTAGAATAGTTCCGTTTAATTTTATACTGCATGCTGGTGGATTCTGTTTCTTAGATAACCATAGTCTCTGTCTTGTTAGTCTTTTTGATCCTTGGTACGCTAATTATGCATAAATCCTGAGCACTTAATCAATACACCATACATTAACATGCAGTAGAAATCACCAAGTCTGAAGTTAAGGACACATTATTTTAATCTTACTATACGCCACACAATCCATACAACTGACATTGACATCAACATGACATTAAGACAGGTGTCATTATAATGGTAATTAAGCATGGTATCACATGATAAAGACTTCTCATGTTGCATTATTGAAAACCTGATGGACCTGGGGTCGCAGGTTCTTGGCAATACACTACAAATCTGATGTGCAATGGCACCTATTCCACCCAGCGACCGCAGCCATGTCACATCTATATATAACAGCGTTTCTCCAGCACAAGATCAATCTACATGAAAGAATAATAACGAATCAAACATGTTGCCCATCCAATATACCTAAAAATCATACTGAAATATCATGTCCATAATGATACATAAATAGAGAAACCTACATCACAGCTTACTGCACAACTACATAATCTACACCACATGAGGTGGGCACGGGAAGAATATATCCAACGATCACCATAATACACAGAAATTTACAATACATCCATAGGCACAACTATACAAGTCACTGCCCGGTCATTGCCTCTATCTACACTGAATCCAAGCCAATGTATATATATATATTCCCTGAAACCACTACCATTCACGTGGTCGATGACTCTTCGGTCAAGATAGTACACCCCTCGATCTAAGCGTGTATCGTACACAATAGCACACTGTCAGTTCCGCGACATATGATTTTAATTGTGTGATAGCACACTGTTTATTCCTGTTCAGAAGATCTAGACACAAACTAACTGTCCAGTATTTTAGAGAAGATCTAGACACAAACTAACTGTCCAGTATTTTAGAGAAGATCTAGACACAAACTAACTGTCCAGTATTTTAGAGAAGATCTAGACACAAACTAACTGTCCAGTATTTTAGAGAAGATCTAGACACAAACTAACTGTTCAGTATTTTAGAGAAGATCTAGACACAAACTAACTGTCCAGTATTTTAGAGAAGATCTAGACACAAACTAACTGTCCAGTATTTTAGAAGTGCCTATAGAAACATATTGGATTTATACTTTTCGCTTGCGAATTAATATTTTATATCCGCTCTTCTGGCATGGACAACGGTGATGTAACAGTTACACATTTTACGTTCTGGTTCACTGTCATTTCTCTCTCGTTTCATAAAAGACTATTCCTGCGAATATTTTTGCTGAAAAGAACACTTTCTCTTTGGCATTTTCAAAACACTTCATGCAATTATTGTAACACCAGTATTATAAAAAGAGAATCTGGTTTGTCTCAACACTAACAATAGTGAAAAAGCACTTATTTTCCCTTCTTTCACTAGTCATAAATCTCAAAGAGACGATAGCCACAAATACATTATCGATTTTCTGAGCTGTGACGCAGATAATGGTAAAACATTTTTTTTCACCTAAACGTGTTTGGGAGGCATAGTTCCGCAAGGGACACGCAAATGAATGAATGAATGAATGAAAGGTGTAAAAATTGCAACCACTGTTGTTACCAAAAAGAAGTAAACTATAAGAAGTGGACAGGGAAGATGTTGCAACTTAATTGAGGTAAACTATAAGACAGTGGACAGAGAAATGTGGCATCTTACCTGAAGTAGCTCCTTGATTACCAGCGTTTTGTCATACATATCCTAGTTATCTCGTGGTGCAGAGCTCCGAGTGAGATACGAGTATGACATGGTCAACAGAATATGTCTCTCTTGTGAAGACAACCGAATAAAAAAAAAGCAACTGAGACGAAATGCGATTCAGTTCCAAGGGGGGGGGGGGGGGTGTGGGTGTTGGAATAACAAATTACCCTTCGTAAGTTTCCGCTGTACTGTTGATGTCTTATTCTTATATATATGTGTATATATATATATATATATATACATCAATTCTGCCAAACTGAAATCTTTGGAAGAAAGAAGACCTCGAATGCAAAATTCTTTCATTTGAATAGAAAAACAAAAACCGACACAAATAGATGTCCCGAAAGCATTGCTCGGGACAGTGATTTTTTTTTTATTTAAAAACCGGGACTGTCCCAGACAACAAGAACGTCTGGCACCCCTATATAGATTTAAAGTTTCAGTTACATTTACAGTGGGTGAAATGAGTAAATAGGTCATCAGAGTCTTGTGAGATTTGGTCACATCTTTTTGTTTTCAAACTGATTCTGAGACGTGAGTGACGGCGGACGTGACAGAAGAGAGAACTACGGTGACATTTAGGGCGAATATGAATACATTAATGTAGGCCTGGTCTACATGTAAGCTTAGTCACAAATACAGACACTCTGAAGCGGAATCTGTATCAGACAGCAATAACAGATCACGAATCTGTTGTAGGCGACGAACATGGCTCAGAATAGAACTAGCGAGCGGTGTGACGTCATCGCTCACGCATATTGTGAATACTATATATAGGGGGAAGGTTGCTGACACGGGACAGAGAGTTTAGAATCAGTGGCGGCTGATTCGTACCTTCTGCCATGTATCGTGATATACTCAGTCCAGCCGATTCATACTGTTGATTAATATTGTGTCCTGGAAATCATTACTACGTGGTATTATGGAAATCATATCTGTGCTTTGGAATATCGTAATTGTCATCGTTCGAGAAGAGAAAATGATTCTGTCGTGTCCTGTCGTAGTTAATGGGCACACAAAGGTCCATCGTGTGTACTCCTGTCATGTGGTTGTTATCTGGAAAGGATCAGGAGATATCAACCCGGCAACATCGGCTGCACAATCAGTGAGGTGCATGGCACCAGTGATTCAATAATCTGAGGGGGCACGGAGGGCAGCTGTGCGTTACTTCAGTGCAGTAGCACCAATGGAGCTTGTAGGTATGTGGATTGGAGATCTTTCGTTATTTCAGTGCATTAGCACCAATGGAGCTTGTAGGTATGTGGATTGGAGATCTTTCGTTATTTCAGTGCATTAGCACAACTGGAGCTTGTGGGGAGGTGGGTCTGAGATATTTCATGATATTCAGTGCATTAGCACAAGATGGTGATGGGCGTGTTATGAGGGGTGGATTCGTAGCAGCAGTGGCTACATATGTTAATGAGTGCATTGGCACATGTTAGTTTTATGAGAGTGTAGGCTTGGCTTGTGAGGGCCGCATCAGGTATATATAGTTATAAATTAGTTATGCTTAGAGTTGTCTATGTTACATTGATGATGTATGTCATTCTTGAATGTGTTATCTTGATGATACAAGTCATGCCTGGATGTGTTCCCTTGATGATTCATTGTAATTATGGCATGCTTTGTTGTTACCATGATGATATTTGTTGTCGTTCTATACCTGTAAGTCTGTGTGGCGTTTAACATGGTGTATATGTTGTGTATAATAAAATATTGGTTGATTTAAATGCTTGACTTTGTACTGTGTAATGCATGTCATGTAGTTTGTGTGAATGTGTGTGATTTACTGCACGACTGGCATACAGTATCCTTGGGGGAAAAATCTGGGTTGTAGGCTGGTTTTAAGAATGGCCACCCAGCACGGTAGTAATAGGCCATGGATTTTGGGTTTTTGGTCCTGCCTTACAGTTTATTTGTCCCCAATATGTGGACTAAGCAACCAGCTAAGTTTTACACTGTCTCACATAACAATAACGGATCGCGAATCTGTCTCACATAACAATAACAGATCACGAATATGTAACAGGCACACATAATATAAACACCACATAACACATACACACACATAGCAGATGATATTCACATACTGAGATCTTCTAATTAGGGTAGAGGAATTTCCTGGAGGATATGTTATATGTAACGACATAATGAAGATATATGGCAGAGGATACTCGTATATAGCGACATAATGAACATATGTGGCAGAAGATATGTAACGGCATAATGAAGATATATAGCAGAAGATATGTAACAACATAATGGAGATATGTGGCAGATGATGATCTGTAACGACATAACGAAGATATGTGGTAGAAGGTGATATGTAACAATTCAATGAAAATATTTGGTAGAAGATGATATGTAACGATATAACGAAGACATGTTGTAAAAACATATGTAACGATATAATGAAGATATATGTTAGAAGATGATATGTAACGACATAATGAAGATATGTAGGAGACTTTGATATGTAACGACATCATGAAGGTATGTGATAGACGTTGATATGTAACGACATAATGAAGATATATGTTAGAAGATGATGTGTAATGATATAATAAGATGTGTGTTAGAAGATGATATGTAACGATATAATGAAGATATATGTTAGAAGATGATGTGTAATGATATAATAAGATGTGTGTTAGAAGATGATATGTAACGATATAATGAAGATATATGTTAGAAGATGATGTGTAATGATATAATAAGATGTGTGTTAGAAGATGATATGTAACGATATAATGAAGATATGGGGCAGAAGACGTTATGTAACAAATGGTTCAAGCTAAATACAAAAGAAAATCTTAGCGGCATTTGAAATATGTGAAATCAGTTTCGTTTTTTTAAATAAAATAATCAGTAATAACAACGAGGTAAATGAAACATAAAATTTTTTAAAAATATTTATTTAGCCTAAATTAGAAGGTATAAAGGAGGGAAATACGTGCATTCTACCAGATATTTTTGATGCTCATTTTATGCTTTTCAGAAAGAGACAAAAATACGTGCTATAAACATTGAGCTAACATGTGATTATGTGCTAACATAGGAAACCACGAAACTTCTCTATGCTTGTTTGGGTATATAAGTGAATGTATGTATGCATTTATGTATGTATGTTTCTCTGAGACATACTAGAATGGCATATACAAAAGGAATATGTGGATGGATGGTTGGATGTAGATATGGCACAAAGAGCTATTGATTACGAGCAGTAAATGAAGTACAGAATTTGAGAATGTAGAGGAATTCAAGGCAAAGAGGCAAAAATAAGAAAGACGAAAGAAAGCGATCTTATTAATATTTGTCAAATATTTAAATCATAAGTCTTACTAAGCTATATCAAATATTTAAACCATAAATCGGACTAAGCTGTATCAAATATTTCAACCACAAGTCTTACTAACCTTTGTTAAATATTTAAACCATAAATCTTTCTAAGCTGTGTCACATATTTAAACCATTAGTCTTACTAATCTTTGTAATATTTAAACAAAAAAGTGGCTGGGAGTACAACCAGGATTAATTGATGTAGCACTGTACTGCAAGAAGAGAAAACTGCAGCTACCATTCTAATCTGTGGTTGAAGAATACAAGGTAGGAAAGACAAGGCTTGCAATGATGTTACAAGAATCTACAGATCTGGTGGTACGAGAAGTGCAGCCAACACATAAACTGGACGAAAATGGAAATTAAGTGAGCAAGTGACCGCAGAATGGGAAAAACAGGAGTTAAAAGAAGTAATAGGATACTCCAGACCAGTAGAAGGGAACTTGTTCATGGTGAAATCAAATGATGGTCAAAGGCCTCCTGTAAGGAAAGAAGGGATATGATCATCAGCGAAGTAAGGAGTCCAGAGGATGACAGGCGGGTCCAGAAGGCAGTCCAACTGGTACAGCAAGGTCAGTGGACACTATGGGAGGAAGGCCTGCATAGATCACTAACATGGAATGACATCTGGAAAATGGCACCTTTTAGATTCAGTTTCAGCATCAGAGCTGCTTATGACCTTCTGTCTACGGGTTCCAACCTATACAAATGGGGTGTATCAGAAGACACAACGTGCTCTCTCTATAACGAAAAGAAAACATTGGAATATGTGCTGTCAGTATGCAAAGTATCATTAGGTCAAGGACGCTACACCTGGCGGCACAACATAATGCTACAGAAACTAGTAGCCATTGTAGACAGGGCAAAAGGTAAAGCAAATAGTAGCAAAAGAGTTGAGGTCCCAGCTAAATACTTCATAGGAGCTGGCACGACATAGAATATTGAAATCAGGGACATTCCCCTACCATCACTGCTAGATGGTGGAAATGACTGGGATGTGATAGCGGACCTACCAGGAAGAAGGGAATACCCGTCTGCCATCAAGAACATAGGAATGCGACCAGACATTGTAATGTACTCCATATAAAAACAGAAACTAATAATGATCGAGCTTACGGTTTCGTGCGAAACAAGAATAGAGGAGCAGCATTTATTCAAATGTGAAAAGTACAATGATCTGGTCAAGCAACTGAGGCAGGACTCAGGGCAAAAGTGATAGCTGTAGAAGTAGGAGGCGAGAGAATTCGTAGCAACATCAGCATACGACCTATGTACGCAACTGAGCATAAAGGGCCAAGCAAGAGCAATGGCATTTAAAAGCCTTTCAAAAACAGCAGAAAAGGCCTCATGCTGGCTGTGGAGTATGCGAAACAAGCATTGAGAACATAAATAACTTCGTTTCCCAGAACCACTACCAGTCCTCAGTAGCTAACTCGCTAAAGACGCACTTCGAAGTGCAGTGCCAACTGAAAGGTCATGGGTTCAATCCCGAGACAAAAAAAAAATGCAACAAATCACAAGCCCTTTGGAAATCATGACCCAGAGGGGCAAACTCCCCCCTTATTCTGTCAGGAGTTAAAGTCCGAAACACTTGTCTGGGGGGGGGGGGGTGGTACTTCCTCTGATGATCTGAAGGAGTTATGTTGTTGTTCATCTCTCTAAAGTAGAGAATTTCCTGCATTTAAACCATGTCTTACGAAGCTGTGTCAAATATTTAAACCATAAATCTTACTAAGCTGTGTCAAATATTTAAACCATAAATCTTACTAAGCTGTGTCAAATATTTAAATCATAAATCTGATTAAACTGTGTCAAACATTAAAACCGTAAGTCTTAATACGTTTTGTCAAATATTTAAACAATAAGTCTTACTAATCAATGTAAAATATTTAAATCAATGTAAAATATTTAAACCATTAGTCTTAGTAATCTTTGTAATATTTAAACCATTAGTCTTAGTAATCTTTGTAATATTTAAACCATTAGTCTTTGTAATATTTAAACCATTAGTCTTAGTAATCTTTGTAATATATAAACCATTAGTCTTTGTAATATTTAAACCATTAGTCTTAGTAATCTTTGTAATATTTAAACCATTAGTCTTAGTAATCCTTGTAATATTTAAACCATTAGTCTTAGTAATCTTTGTAATATTTAAACCATTAGTCTTAGTAATCGTTGTAATATTTAAACCATTAGTCTTAGTAATCGTTGTAATATTTAAACCATAAGTCTTAGTAATCTTTGTAATATTTAAACGATTATTCTTAGTAATCGTTGTAATATTTAAACCATTAGTTTAAGTAATCTTTGTAATATTTAAACCATTAGTCTAGTAATCTTTGTAATATTTAAACCATTAGTCTTAGTAATCTTTGTAATATTTAAACCATAAGTGTTACTAAGCTGTGTCAGATATTTAAACCATAAATCTTACTAAGCTGTGTCAAATATTTAAACCATAATTCTAACTAAATGGTGTCAAATATTTAAACCGAAAGTATTACTATGCTGTGTCAAATATTTAAACCATAAGTCTTACTAAGCTGTGTCAAATATTTACACCATCAGTCTTTCTAAGCTGTGTCAACTATTTAAACCATAAATCTTACTAATCTTAATATAATATTATAATATAATATAATGTTAATATATCCATACTACAAGAACTTAATATTGAAGAAGGTTGGCTAGTAAAGACGATTAAAGAGAGAAAACTAAAATATTTTGGACACATTAAACGTCATGATAATCTAGAGAAAACCGTCTTGGAAGGGTACATAATGGGAAAAAGAAAGAGAGGAAGACCAAGGCGAAGATGGTTGCAAGATATCGTTGATGATCTGCAAATGCATGCGTCAGCAGCAGGGCATCTTGTTCACAGCCGAGAGCCCTACAGGAGTGCTGTTAGGAAGGCAACGTTCTACAAGGGACATGCAAATGAATGATGATGATGATGATGATGACAAATGGAATGATTTGACCTGCAGAAGCCAGACCGAATTAATACTAGCAAGGAACAACAAGAAAAAGTCAATCATAGTGTAGCATGGCCTTGTAAGTAATTATTATCGTTATTATTATTAATGAATATGATTATGAAAATATACTGTTAAACAAAATAGTAACATCGAATAGCGACAGAGAAAAGTAGGTAGAAAAAGGAAGAGAAAGGTATAAAACTTCCGTGACACTAGAACAAGAAGCGGACAAAAGTAAACAATGGAAACAGTGAATAGAATAAGACGAGACGCAGTGACGCTGACATATAGGTAATACAAAGGTAGGTCGTCAGAAAGTAGGATGGTCCAGTGATAACAAAGCGGTGACTGGTCGTTCACACGTGTAAACAAAATAGAAAAGACGAATAGAAAAGGCAGACACAATGAAAAGCGAGGACACAATAAAACCTCGGACATGAAAGAGCAAGATAATGACATAGGTAAATAAAAATTGTATAGACGAAACTGACGCAGATTGACACTGGTTAGGACTCTATTGCACACGGTTTTTAAATAAAGGAGTGACCAACTCGGTCATCTAACCAATAAAATATATAGAGGCGTGGCCTATTGGACAACTGACTTACGAGAGACACGTCACAGGGCAGTTTGAATGACGGACAATCAGAACGCTCATGGGAACCAGTAAACATCTGAAGGGTGGAGCCAAAATACTTACTGGTTAATCAGTCAAGCTGGACTTGAAAATAAAAAGGCGAAAGCAGAGACAGGGAAGAACCAAGAAGTATGGAAGTGAAAGAGAGAGGAGACAGAGGAGAGAACCAAGAAGTACGGAAGTAGAAGAGAGAGGGCACAGAGGAGACAACCAAGAAGTATGGATGTGAAAGAGAGAGGACACAGAAGAGAGAACCAAGAAGTATGGAAGTAGAGAGAGGAGACAGAGGAGAGAAGCAAGAAGTATGGAAGTGAAAGAGAGAGGAGACAGAGGAGAGAACCAAGAAGTATGGAAGTGAAAGAAAGAGGAGACAGAGGAGAGCACCAAGAAGTATGGAAGTAGAGAGAGGAGACAGAAGAGAGAACGAAGAAGTATGGAAGTGAAAGAAAGAGGACACAGAGGAGAGAACCAAGACGTATGGAAGTGAAAGAGAGAGGACACAGAAGAGAAAAACAAGAAGTATGGAAATAGAGAGAGGAGACAGAGGAGAGAACCAAGAAGGAATGGAAATGAAAGAGAGAGGAGACAGAGGAGAGAACCGAGAAGTATGGAAGTAGAGAGAGGAGACAGAGGAGAGAACCAATAAGTATGGAAGTAGAGAGAGGAGACAGAGGAGAGAACCAAGAGGTATGGAAGTAGAGAGAGAAGACAGAGGAGAGAACCAAGAAGTATGGAAGTAGAGAGAGGACACAGAAGAGAGAACCAAGAAGTATGGAAGTGAAAGAAAGAGGAGACAGAGAGAGAACCAAGAAGTATGAAAGTAGAGAGAGGAGACAGAGGACAGAAGCAAGAAGTATGAAAGTAAAGAGAGGAGACAGAGGAGAGAACCAAGAAGTATGAAAGAGAGGATACAGAGGAGAGAACCAAGAAGTATGAAAGAGAGGAGACAGAGGAGAGTACCAAGAAGTATGAAAGTAGAGAGAGGAGACAGAGGAGAGAACCAAGAAGTATCGAAATAGAGAGAGGAGACAGAGGAGAGAACCAAGAAGTATGGAAGTGAAAGAGAGAGGACACAGAAGAGAAAAACAAGAAGTATGGAAGTAGAGAGAGGAGACAGAGGAGAGAACCGAGAAGTATGGAAGTAGAGAGAGGAGAAAGAGGAGAGAACCAATAAGTATGGAAGTAGAGAGAGGAGACAGAGGAGAGAACCAAGAGGTATGAAAGTAGAGAGAGAAGACAGAGGAGAGAACCAAGAAGTATGGAAGTAGAGAGAGGACACAGAAGAGAGAACCAAGAAGTATGAAAGTAAAGAGAGGAGAGAACCAAGAAGTATGAAAGTAGAGAGAGGAGACAGAGGACAGAAGCAAGAAGTATGAAAGTAAAGAGAGGAGACAGAGGAGAGAACCAAGAAGTATGAAAGTAAAGAGAGGAGACAGAGGAGAGAACCAAGAAGTATGAAAGAGAGGAGACAGAGGAGAGTACCAAGAAGTATGAAAGTAGAGAGAGGAGACAGAGGAGAGAACCAAGAGGTATGGAAGTAAAGAGAGGAGACAGAGGAGAGTACCAAGAAGTATGAAAGTAGAGAGAGGAGACAGAGGAGAGAACCAAGAAGTATGAAAATAGAGAGAGGAGACAGAGGAGAGAACCAAGAAGTATGGAAGTGAAAGAGAGAGGAGACAGAGGAGAGAACCAAGAAGTATGGAAGTGAAAGAGAGAGAACACAGACTAGAGAACGAAGACGTATGGAAGTAGAGAGAGGAGAACCAAGAAGTATGAAAGTAGAGAGAGGATACAGAGGAGAGAACCAAGAAGTATGGAAGTAGAGAGAGGAGACAGAGGAGAGAGGCAAGAAGTATGGAAGTGAAAGAGAGAGGAGACAGAGGAGAGAACCAAGAAGTATGGAACTGAAAGAGAGAGGAGACAGAGGAGAGAACCAAGAAGTATGGACGTAGAGAGAGGAGACAGAGGAGAGAACCAAGAAGTATGGAAGTAGAGAGAGGAGACAGAGGAGAGAACCAAGAAGTATGGAAATGAAAGAGAGAGGACACAGAGGAGAGAACCAAGAAATATGGAAGTGAAAGAAGGAGGACACAAATGAGAGAACCAAGAAGTATGGAAGTGAAAGAGAGAGGAGACAGAGGAGAGAACCAAGAAGTATGGAAATAGAGAGAGGAGACAGAGGAGAGAACCAAGAAGTATGGAAGTGAAAGAGAGAGGACACAGAGGAGAGAACCAAGAAGTATGGAAATAGAGAGAGGACACAGAGGAGAGAACCAAGAAGTATGGAAGTAAAGAGAGGAGACAGAGAGGAGAACCAAGAAGTATGGAAGTAGAGAGAGGAGACAGAGAAGAGAACCAAGAAGTATGGAAGTGAAATAGGGAGGACACGGAGGAGAGAACCAAGAAGTATGAAAGTAGAGAGAGAAGACAGAGGAGAGAACCAAGAAGTATGGAAGTAGAGAGAGGATACAGAGGAGAGAACCAAGAAGTATGGAAGTGAAAGAGAGAGGAGACAGAAGAGGGAGATCGTCAGAACACCGTCGGTCCGGCAAGTAGCGACTAACCAGAACTGCAAGAAGGATAGCTAGTGGACGTGGACAGTCAAGAGTGAGGAAAGACCATCAGATGGAAGATAAGAAGAGATATCTAGAGAAGAGGCAGGTAGACCTTGCACGTTAGTAGACTGCGATTGAGATACGGCCGAGGAAAACCGTCAGAAGAAATCAGAAGAAAGACAAGAGGAGAAAGAGGGCGAGACGATATAAAATCACATGTTGCATATGTGATATAATACTGAGATAGGAAATGTTCTTGTATCAAATGTAGAATATTGTGAAGCTGAGAACGTTGAGACATACTGCATTTAGAATATGATAGATTTCGATATTGTGAACAAATGATTAAGTGATTCAATCCAAGTGATGTTGTCGACAATACATCTTGAACTTATTTATCAGAAGTAAATGAATTCAGAGAACGTTTCATCGGACTTGCTCTGCTCTAGATTTAGTGAAATGGTAAAGTTTTGTGAAACCTATGATGTGTTAATCAAAGAGCATCTTTAAGATTCAATTCTATAATATGGAACTATTCAGAAATATATGAGACACAACAGAAAATATTACAATAGATAAAGAGCAGTTCTCAGTCTGAGCTCAAGTACCGACCATAAAGTGGTACTAGCAGTTGTTAGAAATCACATGAAAAACCACAAAAGAACTCACAAAAAAGACAAGTGAAACAATAAACCTAAGTAAGCTCAAGGAAGATAATATGAGAAGAAAACTAGCCTTTCAGTAAACTGAGACATATCAACACTATGTTAACAATACAACTGGTCCCATAAAACTGGAACCAGACATACTACAAGCTGAAATCAGAGAAACCATCAGAAAGGCCCCAATGAACAATACTCCAGGATGTCATGGAATAACGAATGAATTAATCAAATGTTAGAAAGAGATTGGAATAGCTTGGCTTCACAGACTTTATACCTTGGTATGGGAAAAACAAAAAACACCACAGGAATGGAGAAACGCTCTAATTATTCCAATATGAAAGAAAAAAGGCAGTAAAGGAGCTGCGACCAATATAGAGGCAGCTGATTGCTAAGCCATTCTGGAAAAATATTCTACATGATCCTAGAGAATAGACTGTAGTCAGTGACTGAACCACAGTTAAATGAAACTCAGATGGAATTTAGAAAAAAAATCGAAGCTATACAGATGCCATCTTTTCCCTAAGACAACTAACAGAAAAATCAGTTCAACACAATGAGATACCGCACACAGCTTACGTAGATCAAGAAAAAGCATTCAATAGAGTTGATAAACTGTAGAAAATCGTACAGCATTATAGAGTTAGTAGCTATTAAAAACGTATATGAAAACAGTCAGTATACAATTAGAACAAATGCAGGACACTTTGAAACATTCATCATAAAATCTGCGCTGAGGCAGGGTTGTGTACTATCTCCCTTACTATCCATAACATACACTGACAAGATCTGCAAAGAAGCTAACATACACTGACAAGATCTGCAAAGAAGCTAACATACACTGACAAGATCTGCAAAGAAGCTAACATACATTGACAAGATCTGCAAAAAAGCTAACATACACTGACAAGATCTGCAAAGAAGCTAACATACATACTAAAAATTCCACCACAAAACTGCCTAGCAGGTCAACCCCAGAAATAATTCCAGTAAACCCACAACACCTTGCAGAAAACATACTGGGTAGGTATGAACTCCTTTTATTTTGCTGACGAGCAACTACTTATAGCCACATAAAAAAAGACCTACAGCAGAACATTTAAAGACCACACCATGAAGATCAGTGCTGAGAAACGGGAGTAATGACCATAGTGAGAGAAGAAATCCCAACAAAGATCTTCCTAGACAGACACCCAATGAAACAGGTGAAACATTCCAAATACCTAGGTAGCAGAATATCATCTTCAGGAAAAACTCATGCTGAGTTTGAGAACAGATGTAATATAGTGAATCAGGTCACTGGACAACTGACTCCTTTACTGAAAAACAAATACATCACAAGTAAAATATAACAAGCATTGTACAACACAATTTTCCTCCCAACTCTCTGCTGTCAATATCAGACGTGGACACTAACAGCCAAAAACAAAGTTAAATCATCATGACAGAAAAGCGATGTTTAAGGAGAATGCTAAATGTGACAAGAGATGTTTAAGGAGAATGCTAAATGTGACAAGAGATGTTTAAGGAGAATACTAAATGTGACAAGAGATGTTTAAGGAGAATGCTAAATGTGACAAGAGATGTTTAAGGAGAATGCTAAATGTAACAAGAGATGTTTAAAGAGAATACTACATGTGACAAGAGATGTTTAAGGAGAATGCTAAATGTGACAAGAGATGTTTAAGGAGAATGCTAAATGTGACAAGAGATGTTTAAGGAGAATGCTAAATGTGACAAGAGATGTTTAAGGAGAATGCTAAATGTGACAAGAGATGTTTAAGGAGAATGCTAAATGTGACAAGAGATGTTTAAGGAGAATACTAAATGTGACAAGAGATGTTTAAGGAGAATGCTAAATGTGACAAGAGATGTTTAAGGAGAATACTAAATGTGACAAGAGATGTTTAAGGAGAATACTAAATGTGACAAGATATGTTTAAGAAGAATACTAAATGTGACAAGAGATGTTTAAGGAGAATACTAAATGTGACAAGAGATGTTTAAGGAGAATACTAAATGTGACAAGAGATGTTTAAGGAGAATACTAAATGTGACAAGAGATGTTTAAGGAGAATACTAAATGTGACAAGAGATGTTTAAGAAGAATACTAAATGTGACAAGAGATGTTTAAGGAGAATACTAAATGTGACAAGAGATGTTTAAGGAGAATACTAAATGTGACAAGAGATGTTTAAGGAGAATACTAAATGTGACAAGAGATGTTTAAGGAGAATACTAAATGTGACAAGAGATGTTTAAGAAGAATACTAAATGTGACAAGAGATGTTTAAGGAGAATACTAAATGTGACAAGAGATGTTTAAGGAGAATACTAAATGTGACAAGAGATGTTTAAGGAGAATACTAAATGTGACAAGAAAAAAACCAAATAAGAAATGACACAGTCAGGGTAAGAGTACCACCAGTATCACATTATACCCACAAACAGCAAGTCAGAAGTTACACGGTTACCACCAGTATTACATTATATCCACAAACAGCACGTCAGATGTGTTGGCCATGTTACACGGCTACCACCAGTATTAACATTCTATCCACAAACAGCAAGTCAGATGTGTTGGCCATGTTACACGGCTACCACCAGTATTAACATTCTATCCACAAACAGCAAGTCAGATGTGTTGGCCATGTTACACGGCTACCACCAGTATTAACATTATATCCACAAACAGCAAGTCAGAAGTTACATGGTTACCACCAGACAGTCTAGCACAGAAATGTGTTGGCCATGTTACACGGTTACCACCAGACAGTCTAGCACAGAAATGTGTTGGCCATGTTACACGGTTACCACCAGACAGTCTAGCACAGAAATGTGTTGGCCATGTTACACGGTTACCACCAGACAGTCTAGCACAGAAAACACTCGCACTAAGATTTGTAGGTATCATGGGAAGAAGTCACCCATGCAAAAGATAGATAGAGAACAGAACCATTAAATATCCCATTACATTAAGCAAATCTTCAAGCCCTATCAAGACGTCAATTTATTCCCTCAGCGCCAAAAGATATATGAGGAAGGAAACGACAAGACGTGTTAAACCAAAGGAAGAAAGTTAACATACAGTATTTAAAAGTTGTAAGCACAAAAACCAAGTTAAGATTATTCAACTTAAATGTGATATCCACCCTCATTTATGCATGTGAAAGCTGGAAAATAACTAAAGAAATAGACAATAAATTAGACTCTTTCGAAAACAAATGCCCAAGGAAAATGTTCGGCATAAAGTGGAACGAATTCAAGAGCAACACAGAGATAAGACATAGAAGCAAACAACAACCTGTCTCATGGGTTATCATAAAAAGAAGAAGGACATATGCCGGTCTTGTGATGAGAAGAAACAATTAGAGGATCCTCAAATAAGCTATCAAGTGGAACACAACAGGCCGAAGAAAAAGCGGTCGACCACGTGAAACTCTAAAGAGGACATTGTTAAGTGAGGCCAGTTCAGTGGGCATAACATCCCTTGATGAAATTGAAAAACTCGTTGAAGACAGGAAATCTTGACGAACTGCCATGTGAGCTCTATGTGACATTTTACGGAAACGATGTAAAATGTAATAATTCAATTACAATATAACGCTACATTTAATGTAACCTAACACTAGATGTAAGCTAATTCAACTCTGTAAATAAGCTAGCCTAACACTGTAAACAATCTAACCTAACACTGTAAATAATCTAACCTAACCTAACACTATACATAACCTAACCTAACACTGTAAATAACCTAACCTATCACTGTACATAATCTAACCTAACACTGTAAATAATCTAACCTAATCTAACACTATACATAACCTAACCTAACACTGTAAATAACCTAACCTTTGTCCACAACACAAGAAGGAATGGAAAAACTAATTATGTCAGTCCGCAAGAACAGCGAAGAGCAGAACCTCTATCTTAATGCAAAGAAAACTAAAGTGATGACAACTGACAAAACAAACAAGGCAACTGAAATATGTATCAATGAGGAAAAACTGGAAGAAGTGGAGAGTTTTGAATATCTTGGATCACTACTAACTAATAATGGAGATACAATGAGGGAAATTAAAAGGAGGACATCTATTGCTCTTCAGAAAGTAAAACAAATAAAGAATCTGTGGAGAGGAGCAGACAGAATCACAAAAATAAGATTTTTAAGGGCATGCATCTTTCCCATCGCAACATATGCCTGTGAGACCTGGACACTTAACAAAACAGCTGAGAAGCACATAAATGCCTTTGAATGTAAATGCTATAGAAGAGTTCTCCAAATATCGTGGACACAAAAAAGAACAAATATATCTATACTACAAGAGCTTAATATTGAAGAAGGCTGGCTAGTAAAGAGGATTAAAGAGAGAAAACTTAAATATTTTGGACACATTAAACGTCATGATAATTTAGAGAAGACCGTATTGGAAGGATACATAATGGGAAAAAGAAAAAGAGGAAGACCGAAACGAAGATGGCTGCAAGACATCGTTGATGATCTGGAAATGGATGCAGCAGCAGCAGGCCATCTTGCTCACAACCGAGAGGCCTACAGGAGTGCTGTTTGGGAGGCAAAGTTCCGCAAGGGACATGCAAAGGAATGAATGAATGAATCACTGTAAATAATCTAACCTAACACTATACATAACCTAACCTATCACTGTAAATAATCTAACCTATCACTGTAAATAATCTAAACTAACACAAGAAAACACTAGTAACCCTAACAATAACGTAGCATTATATGTTTATATCATGCATGGATATTTTACTCGGTATATTTGCTTTATTTGACATTACTATTGTTTCTGTTTTCTTCCTGTTTTGCTCTTTTCTTCTTTTGTTACGCCTTTTGATATTTTGTTTGCTAGTTTCTGGAAACTGCTTTTCATTTTCTTCTGTCAGAACTGTGCTGTCCACATATCTCAGATTGTTGATATTAGACCTTCTATTACACTTGCTTTGAAATTTTTAATGTCTCGTATGATGTTTTTACTGCATAATAAGAACAGATCAAGTGACAATACAGACTCTTGTCTTTTGTCTCCTTTTATATCGTTATATTCATCTATGCCATTGTTTACTCTTATTGCTTACTGCTCTTTAATTCCAGTACATATTCTGTAACAGAATAGCAATTCTGTTCAGAGATTATTTGTGTAGTGCTAAAAATTGTGTTTGCGTAGACCACAACTAATGTCGTTAGGAAGGCCCGTGTGCAAAAAGTCGTTAGAAAGGTCCGTGTGAAAAAGCCGGTCGTTGGGCAGTCTTGGCGTGAATGTGTAACGGGATGGAAGTGTTTTGTGGAACTGTGTGTTGGTCTCGAGAAATGTGATAGAGATAGCGTTGTTGTTGTTAGAATTAGTTTAGTTTATTTTCCCTGTGTGAGTTGCAGTCTTTGGGTAAGCTTGTAAGTATGATTTTTTTGTAGGTACAAATCATTGTAAGGTTTTCTTTGTCCATGTGGCGTAGAGGTCATCTCACGCCGGGCATTTGTTACTGTGAATTTCTGTTCAGCCTGATGGCTACATTCCCATCATCATGAGTTCATCCCTCATTTTGGTCCATTAATAAATGTGTGTTGTCTGATGATAAACTACACCAATGGGCTTTGTGGAAATTCTCCTTGTTGACCGGTTTGTTTTGGTCGGAAGACTGCCAAGTTATGTTTAAGTCGTTGTATTTGTACTATCTTTTGTGGAGTTGAAAGCCTGGGTGTCTTGTTGTATTTTCTTAGTGTATAATATAGAAAATTAGGTGATGGTTAGAACACCAGCAACAAGAAGAAACTTATAAGTTGAAACTGTACTCCACAAGAAGATTCAATCAATTTCAGTAGTCATACATATCTGTTATAGTGGCTGGTCAGAGTCACAGGCACACATACTGTTTCAGTGGTGCCGCAATTCTGTTTTAATTCTTTGCAATAATCTTTTCATATTATTACCATCTATATGAAATTTGCCAAGCATCTGTATCATATCATCGTTGGGTTTGGGCCTATATTCTCGGTGGGTCACAGAAGCGTAACTGCGTGACACTGTGGCTTTTGTTGCACCAGTTTAGCCTCGAGTTTGACTTTACTCATCGGAAAACCTCAACGTGGTTTGGATAAGAATATTTCCCAGCTGGATGAGAGGAAGTTGTCTATCTAGGCTGCACTGGTCCAGTGTCTTCGACTTCAGCGTTTTGTGGTTGTGGCCGCTATCCTTTCTGGTGGTGACCAGGACGAAGCTTTTGTCGAGGAGGACAAATCCTCGCCACTAGTGAGTCTCACCCATGTGTTAAGCCGCTTTAGTATCCCAGTTCTGGCGCACACAGGACGTGACCGGCCTCTAGAACAGAGGTGCCCTGATATGGATGGCCCCCACCGCGAGACTGCTGGCCATACCTATTCAACTTCACTTAAGCCTTTCCGTCACCTTTTCATCTGAACCGTCGTGCCCCAACCATAATCGCAGTTTTCTTCACTGGACGGGATGAGTTTCGGCCCACGCACTGCAGCCGAAGAATCTCGCCAACAGCGGTATTAGCTCTAGAATGGCCAGTTATCCAAGTAGGATCGTATCATCTAAAGAACCTTTACTGATTTATTGAGCCATTCGAGGTTTCACCGTGAGACAATGTGAACTTTAGACATGCATGGCTTAATCTTTGAGACAAGCATATGACTACTGGCACGATCAATTAGCTTTCTTCACCGAACCTCAGTCAGATATCTACCAACTGACCGACACGGGCAAGGGAGACAGCGCTCTGCTCAGAACGGATCCCTTTCGACCCCGGCGGCGTTTCATTTCCTATAACCACCGCCTGCGGCCGGCTTTCTCTGCTCTAACGAACGAGAAGAAAGCGCGGCTCCGACAACAAGCGCACATTGCATACTGCAGACCCGATACTCTTTGCGAGAGATGGGCCAATTTCGAGAACCTCGGTCGACAACACAGTAGTACACCATGTGTTAGCATGAACCTGGCTGGCTAGCCATTTATAGACTTCACTTGATGGACAAACCACTCTCTTCGGCATCGAATCACCTTATCTTTCGCCGTCCGGGAAGGGAGCGAAGACCTTTCTGCTCACGCACGGAACTCGAGAGTGCTTTTTCGCCGTAAGAAATTGTTGGAAGCATTTATTGAAGATATCCTTGGGAGAACATCTCTGCTGTCGCGTAATGTCTTCTCGTGACGCAAAGTGGGTCCCTTTCAGCGACGTTTTCAGTTTGGGGAACAGCCAAAAATCGCATAGAGCCATGTCAGGAGAGTATGGAGGATGACCAAGCAGAAAAATGTTGTGTTTAGTCAGGAAATTCTGAATCAGATGAGAAGGACGGGCTGGTATCTTGTCATGATGGAGTTGCCAAGTTCCTTTTACCCACAGGTTTGGTCCTTTGTGTTGCACAGTATCACAAAGGCGACGGATGACCTGCAAGTAGTACTCTTTAGTAATATTTTGGCCTAGTGACTCATCCACATGACCTCTGACTTTGCATTGCACCTGCCTTGGTTTCTTTGGTTTCGGGGATTATGAATGTCTCCACTGTGGCCTTGGTTTCTTTGGTTTCGGTGATTATGAATGTCTCCACTGTGGCCTTGCTTTCTTTGATTTCGGGGATTATGATTGTCTCCACTGTGGCCTTGATTTCTTTGATTTCGGGGATTATGAATGTCTCCACTTTGGCCTTGCTTTCTTTGATTTCGGGGATTATGAATGTCTCCACTGTGGCCTTGATTTCTTTGATTTCGGGGATTATGAACGTCTCCACTGTGGCCTTGCTTTCTTTAGTTTTGGGGATTATGATTGTCTCCACTGTGGCCTTGGTTTCTTTGGTTTCAGGGATTATGAATGTCTCCACTGTGGCCTTCGTTTCTTTGGTTTCGGGGATTATGAATGTCTCCACTATGGCCTTGGTTTCTTTGGTTTCAGGGATTATGAATGTCTCCACTGTGGCCTTGATTTCTCTGGTTTCGGTGATTATGAATGTCTCCACTGTGGCCTTGATTTCTCTGGTTTCGGTGATTATGAATGTCTCCACTGTGGCCTTGGTTTCTTTGGTTTCCGGGATTATGAATGTCTCTGCTGTGGCCTTGGTTTCTTTGGTTTCGGGGATTATGAATGTTTCCACTGTGGCATTGGTTTCTTTGGTTTCCGGGATTATGAATGTCCCTACTGTGGCCTTGCTTTCTTTGGTTTCGGGGATTATGAATGTCTCCACTGTGGCCTTGGTTTCCGGGTGATAACCGTGGTCGGTATCGTCGTATGTTCAGTCCAGAATGCTTATCCCCACCTCGTCCGTAAGTTGCCGTGTGGTTACACGACTATCCTGCGTATGTTGCCGTATGATTACATGACTATCCTGCGTAAGTTGCCGTGTGGTTACACGACTGTCCTGCGTAAGTTACCGTATGGTTACACGACTGTCCTGCGTAAGCAAAGTCCACTTTAGGTCACTGATCTCGTCATTTTGAGGGCCTAGTGGAAAGTGATCTGCTGTCCAGCGATATGTCGTAATCTTTGAACTGATTGTATCAGTGCTTAATTTGTGTGATGCTTACAGAATCGTCAAATGCCTGTTGAATCTTCCGACTGGTTTTCACTTTGGGTACCCCCAAGCTCTTGGCAAAATTTGATACAATATTGTTGATCAAGTCTCTCCGTCATTTCACGGCAAATGAAAATCCAACGGATGTTCACTAAGCTCATTCACTCACAGGATGACTGCCAACAACTGATGTACTCTGCAGGCGGGAACAAATTAACGCATGAGCATGAAGGTTCCCTAGACTCTTCTTGCCGGAGGACATCTCCCTTGCTTCTTTCCGGGGGGAAAGATAAGATCGGATACTTTTTGAGCAGACCTCGTAGACAGCGTATTTGAGTGAAAAGTTAATGGAGTAGCGTTGACAGAAATATCTAGAGCAAGAGACACTAAATTATCTGCAGGAATGCCTCATATTTGTGCTAAAGTTCCAGGCACACAGGCCTCATCCTTTCTCTGCAACTGATTGGTAAAGCTGAGAGGAGGTTAGAGCTCCATGTTATCTGCCTAGATGAACCGTGAACCATATCTAAACAAATTTAGCTCAGAAACTGCCAAATGCCTGCCAGAAAGCGACTGTTGCTAAACACAAAATAGTCAAAATAAAATATAATTTTCACCATTCATGTACTCAATAGTTGGGAACTGACCAGCCACAGCAGGATTTCTACCAAGCGGTCACCAAATCAAGAACTCGGAAGTTAATTAGGATCTGGTTGAATACCAGGAATAAAAATAACAAAACTTTTCCTCTACAGTGTCTTCTCCACAATCTTTCCTGGATACTTGATGTTCTGTCCCTTCAGTTATCTACCTAAGATGGTGATCCTAGTGAAGAAAAGATGACTGTTGAAGAACTTCTAAAGATAACGACTTTTTGTCGCGTCTCACGAGAAACGACTTTGTGAGCATGTATGCCAGAATAGTACTAGCATAAGGGGAGAAGAGTCTTAACTCTCAAAGATGGAGAGAATAGTACTGGCATAAGGGGAGAAGAGTCTTAACTCTCAAAGATGGAGAGAATAGTACTGGCATAATGGGAGAAGAGTTTTAACTCTCAAAGATGGAGAGAATAGTACTAGCATAAGAGGAGAAGAGTTTTAACTCTCAAAGATGGAGAGAATAGTACTGGCATAAGGGGAGAAGAGTTTTAACTCTCAAAGATGGAGAGAATAGTACTAGCATAAGGGGAGAAGAGTTTTAACTCCCTAAGGTGGAGAGATTAACAATACTTCTAGAAGTTTCAGTAATGTTCACGAGTCTTGTTTGTAGTCAAACTGACTTAACAGGCTGAACTGGAACACTACGGAAAGTCTCATTACTACGTGAAAGAATTAGAGAAGTTTCTAGGTATTAATATCATACGATAGTGGGTGTAATATCACGTGATTTCACACCGGAGCCGGGAAATATAAAAACATTAGAGGCTCAGAGGTAAGGAATAACTCAGACAGAAAAGACTTAGGAGTAGAGTTAGAGTTTTCCAGTCATGGTTGAGAGATAGAACCTCAATTTTTGTTATAGTTGTAAGAATAGGACCATGCTTCAGTTAGGTAAAGTACAGTTTGTTGTCCTTGTGGACGTAGTGGTGTAGGATTTAGGTTGAAAGGCTTTGTTGAGGTGTTGATTTCCATAGTTTGAATCAGTGGGTATTAGAACATTAGTCTGTAAATATGTCTTGAGTCTTATTTTCTCCTATGGCGGGAATAACTCCCTTGCCCTGACGCTTGGCTTTATGTATTTTGTTGAGTTGTCTGTTTTCCTTGATTTGTTCATTGCACATTACGTCATCCACATAAAATTCTCACATTAAAGTTTTGATTGATCCTTGAAACTGTAAAACTGGAGACTGTCATGATACATGTACATTTCTTGTGTCCTATTGAAGAATGACAGGATGGTTATCATTGGTCTTGTGGTCAAGGTTATCTATATTGAATGGCGTGATTTTGTTGAGTATCTGGCTGTACTGTTACCTTGCGTTTAGTCTAGCAGCAACTTAGTGGCCTTCAATTCTTGTAGAGAAAGAGAGCACCACTATGGAAAGAAATACTATTAGACATGTCAGATCCGTGTGTTACAGAGTAGGGTGGTGGAGCCAAGTTTATTAAGGGGGTTGTTATAAGAAAGGACAAGTAAGGCAGATGTTGTAACTTACAGTGGAAATATGAAAATCAAACTTCCCATTTCATTTTCTTCTAATGTTGGAATACTATTTCATTGTATGAGATGGAAGTAAGATAAATTAAATGGTTGACTAAGTTTGTGAGAGACAAGAGAAAAGACTAAAACTTTCTCTAGCAATTCAAGAAGATTGAAGTGTATGCCTCAGTTTTAGAAAAAAAGATAAAAAGAATGAGGAAAGTGTAAGAATGACAGAAAGCAAGATGAGTAGATACAAATGAAGAACATTCAACAATACAATATTTCGGCAAAAGCCCTTCTCAAGGATCACATTAATAAACAAAACTTTTTCTTCGTCTTCTTAGCAGTCTTTCGATTATGCCATAAGCGTCGAAGGGAGTTTTAGACATCAGTCCAGAACAAGACGAGAGCTCTGGTTTGCTGTCATGTTGTTTCCTCGTTTGTTTTTCACTCCATTTATCCACTTTTTTCCCTTGGTCGTCCTGCCTACCTATATCTAGATGTGACCGCTGGTTGCTCCGGACTCATGCCTATCAAATGCCCTAATCACTTAATTCTTTGTACTTTCGATGTAGTCCATGACAGGTGGCGTTCCCACCATTTGCCGGATTATTTCATTTCGTATTTGATCCCTTATTGTCTTGTTTATCATTTTTCTTAAGCATTTCATCTCACGTGCTGTTATCTTTCTGTCATGGTGTTTGGTGAGCCTCCATGTTTGGCATTACTAGCACAGAATCAAGGTTCATAATGTTTAAAGAGTTTTTTTATATAAATGGAGACATCAAATGGATGCATCAGCAGCTTACAACAGAGAGGCCTACAGGAAAGCTGTTAGGGAGGAAAAGTTCCGCAAGGGACATGCAAAGGACTGACTGACTGACCTTGGAGACATTTGATTGTTTTAGGATTGGTGCAAATTGATAGATAACATGGATTATGAATTCTGCATTTGATTTCTGTCTATTTCTCCATCCTGTATAAATATGCTTCCTAGACATTTGAATTCAGTAACCTGCTTGAGTTTGGTGTTCTTTATATAATTGTTAAATTCTCTTGGTGTTCTTTTTGTCGCCGTTGTTTCTTTTTTTTCAGTATTTATTTTCACATTGTAGTCTTTATATCTGCTGTCGAGGCTAATAATGTCATTTTGTAGTTTTTCATCTACATAAAACAAAATATAAAAACATGAAAAGTAGATGAAAAATGTGCTTAGTTTTATTTTCTCCTCCTCCTTGCAAGAAAGTTGGGCACAAAATGTGCCTAGATAGACGTAGTAGATCACAAAGTGGAAGTCAGCGGTTTGCTTAGAAATGTTGCAAAGGGAGGATCACAAAGGATACTATACGGTAAACAACACAGTGTTATGGACCAGACAGCCCCATCTTGTCCGCATTCGAAACCTATGACCTAAACAGCAGCCGCCCAGTTGGCCCAGATGATAAAACAGAGATAAAACAATATGGGGAAGGATAGATGGAAGGATCAAAAAGAATAGAGAACACTGGCGGAGTGCTCGCTTAGGATGCCTAGACAAGGGAGCTAACAAAGCTTAGGATGCCTAAACGAGGGAGCTAACAAAGCTTGAGATGCTTAGACATGGGAGCTAACAAAGCTTAGGATGCTTAGACAAGGGAGCTAACAAAGCTTAGGATGCCTAGACAAGGGAGCTAGCAAAGCTTAGGTTGCTTAGACGAGGGAGCTAACAAAGCTTAGGATGCCTAGACAAGAGAGCTAACAAAGCTTAGGATGCCTAGACAAGGGAGCTAATAAAGCTTAGGATGTATAGAGAAGGGAGCTAACAAAGCCTACTAGTGGTTACAGAAGAAGGAGACAAAGTGCTGGAAAATAAACTTAATCGCCTGCAGCAAGAAAGAGAAATCGCAACGATGTGTGTGGGATTAGGACAAGAAAGAGAAATCGCAACGATGTGTGTGGGATTAGGACAAGAAAGAGAAATCGCAACGATGTGTGTGGGATTAGGACAAGAAAGAGAAATCGCAACGATGTGTGTGGGATTAGGACAAGAAAGAGAAAACACAGCAATGTGTATGGGATTAGGGCAAGAAAGAGAAAACGCAGCGATGTGTGTGGGATTAGGACAAGAAAGAGAAAACGCAGCGATATATGTGTGGGATTAGGACAATAAAGAGAAAACACAGCAATGTGTGTGGGATTAGGACAAGAAAGAGAAAACACAGCAATGTGTGTGGGATTAGGACAAGAAAGAGAAAACACAGCAATGTGTGTGGGATTAGGATAAAAAAGAGAAAACACAGCAATGTGTGTGGGATTAGGGCAAGAAAGAGAAAACACAGCAATGTGTGTGGGATTAGGACAAGAAAGAGAAAACACAGCAATGTGTGTGGGATTAGGACAAGAAAGAGAAAACACAGCAATGTGTGTGGGATTAGGGCAAGAAAGTTCGGCATAAATAGCACAAACAGAAAGAGGTATTAACTAGGTAGAAATATAAAGTAGTTTAAAGAAAGTGGAATTTATTGTTCATTCCATCTTGGAGGAGACAGCCAATCTGGAAAATAAAGGGCTTTTCCAAAGCTTTCGGATATCGTTCATCAGAAGGACAGGAGCGGATTTCGGTTACAGAAATGCCCCGTCTTCCTTGAAGCTATACTTGGCAGAAGTGCTTGGATACTGGTGTCAGTGCTCTCTTGTATATGTCGTTCAGATGCTGGCTAAACCTATCTCTTAAGAGTAAGCCAGTCTCCCCTCAATACTTCATATCACAACGCTTGCTCATAGTGGCATAAATGACGTTGCGAGAAGTGCAGGTAAAGCACTCCTTAACTATTAACGTGGTCTTTGAGAAGAGAACTTGGTTTGTCAACAAACGGACAAGTCTTGCATATAATTGACTGCAATGTTTGGTACCAGAGAAAGTCTTGTATCCCTTGTGATCCTCCCTTTACAAGAATTCTCAGCCAATCGTTGGCTTCCACTTTGACTTCTACTACATGTATCTGGGCGCATTTTATGCCAGCCTTTCTTAATAGGAGGGGGCCACCCTCCTCCACCCGAAATATTGTATTCTTGTCCGTTCTTCATTTGTATGTTAGGGTTAGGTTTAGGTATAGGTTTAGGGTTAGGTTCTTTCTGCACCTCTTGTGTGTTTTTCATTTGTATGTAGTCAACTTGCTATCTGCACCTCTTGTTTGTTCTTCATTTGTATGTAGTCAGCTTTCTTTCTGCACCTCTTGTTTGTTCTTCATTTGTATGTAGTCAACTTTCTTTCTGCACCTCTTGTTTGTTTTTCATTGTATGTAGTCAACTTTCTTTCTCCACCTCTTGTTTGTTTTTCATTGTACGTAGTCAACTTTCTTTCTGCACCTCTTGTTTGTTTTTCATTGTATGTAATCAACTTTCTTTCTGCACCTCTTGTATGTTCTTCATTGTATGTAATCAACTTTCTTTCTGCACTTCTTGTATGTTCTTTATTGTATGTAGTCAACTTTCTTTCTGCACCTTTTGTTTGTTCTTCATTATATGTAGTCAACTTTCTTTCTGCACTTCTTGTATGTTCATCATTTGTATGTACTCAACTTGCTTTCTGCACTTCTTATTTGTTCTTCATTTGTGTGTACTCAACTTTCTTTCTGCACTTCTTGTTTGTTCTTCATGTGAATGTACTCAACTTGCTTTCTGCACTTCTTGTATGTTCTTCATTTGTATGTACTCAACTTACTTTCTGTACTTCTTGTTTGTTCTTCATTTGTATGTACACAACTTGCTTTCTGCACTTCTTGTATGTTCTTCATTTGTATGTACTCAACTTTCTTTCTGCATTTCTTGTATATTCTTAATTTGTGTGTAATCAACTTGCTTTCTGCACTTCCTGTATGTTCTTCATTTGTATGTACTCATTTTTCTTTCTGCACTTCTTGTTTGTTCTTCATTTGTATGTATTCAACTTACTTTCTGCACTTCTTGTATTTTCTTCATTTGTGTGTAATCAACTTGCTTTCTGCACTTCTTCTATGTTCTTCATTTGTGTGTAATCAACTTTCTTTCTGCACTTCTTGTATGTTCTTCATTTGTGTGTAATCAACTTGCTTTCTACACTTCTTGTATGTTCTTCATTTGTGTGTAATCAACTTGCTTTCTGCACTTCTTGTATGTTCTTAACTTGTGTGTAATCAACTTGCTTTCTGCACTTCTTGTATGTTCTTCATTTGTGTGTAATCAACTTTCTTTCTGCACTTCTTGTATGTTCTTCATTTGTGTGTAATCAACTTGCTTTCTGAAATTTGTGTTTCACCCCGCTTTCTTCACTATAATTTTGTTCCTTCGTTTTTGAAAAACTAAACAATACGCTTCCAGCTTCTTTCACAGACTGGGCTTGGAACTGTTTTAATGGGTCAGGGTAGTACATTAAAAGTGGCATGATGTCAACAGAGGTGGGGAAGAAGTTGAAAGAATATTTGTATTAAAATCACATGGAAGAATATTTGTATTAAGATCACATGAAAGAATATTTGTATTAAAATCACATGAAAGAATATTTGTATTAAGATCACATGAAAGAATATTTGTATTAAAATCACATAGAAGAATATTTGCATTAAGATCACATGGAAGAATATTTGTATTAAGATCACATGAAAGAATATTTGTATTAAGATCACATGGAAGAATATTTGTATTAAGGTCACATGGAAGAATATTTGTATTAAGATCACGTGAAATAATGTTTGTATTAAGTTTACATTTTTTGAACTTGCAAAAGACAGGCTGGGATTTTTTAAAATATAAAATCTCTTAAATTTTGGATCGATAAGATATAACCTACAGATTTTTTTTTATATTTCAAATGAAAGACTTAACGGACAGAGAATCTAGAATGGAGTCCAGGATAAAGAACTAAACTAAAAAAAAACAACTTTACCAGAGTAATAGAACGTAAAAAGTAGGAATTATTGGCCACAAGAGTTAAATAATCGTTTCCAGCTAGTGAGTAAAAACAAGTGTTCTAATAGTTGTTTCCAGCTAGTGAGTAAAAACAAGTGTTCTAATAATCGTTTCCAGCTAGTGAGTAAAAACAAGTGTTCTAATAGTTGTTTCCAGCTAGTGAGTAAAAACAAGTGTTCTAATAGTTGTTTCCAGCTAGTGAATAAAAACAAGTGTTCTAATAGTTGTTTCCAGCTAGTGAGTAAAAACAAGTGTTCTAATAGTTGTTTCAAGCTAGTGAGTGAAAGGATAATAAAAAATATTATTGCTTTGAAAACTAGATGGCAAATACTGGATATTTATAAGCTTGTGGAACATTTTAAAAATTCATAATCAAATGAACTGCATAAGAGGTACAATTTTTTTAGACAGAATTGCAGATAATCTCACCAAGTTTTCTTTTATATATTTCACAGCTGCTTCATGTGTCAATATTTGGTTATGCGGCGGACAACAATCTCATCCCACACGCGTGTGAGCATGTTATGGTCGACCAGAGCCAAAGCAGAGGTGATACGGTTGCCAGGATCCTGGAGGTTAGAGTACTGGCACAAAGACGGTGTCTTTCACAAACCCCCACTAGAAAAAGTCACACGGGTTAGGGTTCTGCTATTTATGTCGAACTTTCGAAAACAGAAAGATGTAGTAATTAGGTAGAAATATAAACAGAAAGATGTAGTAATTACGTAGAAATAAAAAGGAGTTTAAAGAAAGCGGAATTTATTGTTCATTCCAGCTTGGAGGAGACAGCCAATCTGGAAAATAAAGGGCTTTTCCAAAGCTTTCCGATATCGTTCATCAGGACAGGAGCGGAATTCAGTGACAGAAATGTCCCGTCTTCCTTGAAGCTCTCCTTGGCAGAAGTGACTTGTAAACATCTACATTAGTGTTCTGTGATGTCATTTCTGCTGTTGTAAGGGTTGCAGTGTTCTGCGATGTCATTTCTGCTGTTGTAAGGGTTGCCGATCTACTCTTATTTCTTTGAACACGACAATAAATAAGGAATGTGACGTGAATCTGCTGCCCAGGTCATGCGGGAGTCAAAGACAACGACACAGCGGACAAGCTGGCAAGCACGGTATCAATTCATGGCACCCTACGAATAGACAAAATTCAGGGCACTCTAAGAATAGACAAAATTCAGGGCACTCTAAGAATAGACAAAATTCAGGGCACCCTAAGAATAGACAAAATTCAGGGCACACTAAGAATATAAAAAATTTAGGTACCCTATGAATATACAAAATTCAGGGCACCCTAAAATATACACAATTCAAGGCACACTAAGAATATACAAAATTCAGGGCACCCTAAAATATACCAAATTTACGGCACACTAAGAATATACAAGGAGGAGATTGCAAGAGCCAACTTGGACAGGCAGCGTATGGAGGACGAGATGGGGTGAATGACAACAATCACATCAGGCGGATGATCGAATTTGTGGGAGGATTTGAGTAGTGGACGTTTTTCTGAACGAAATGGTTTAGCGCGCATTACCCACAACCAGTGCGTGACTGCCTCCATCAGCAGGTGCACGCTTCAGTGGTTCTATCAGCAGGTGCACGCTTCAGTGGTTCTATCAGCAGGTGCACGCTTCAGTGGTTCCATCAGCAGGTGCACGCTTCAGTGGTTCTATCAGCAGGTGCACGCTTCAGTGGTTCTATCAGCAGGTGCACGCTTCAGTGGTTCTATCAGCAGGTGCACGCTTCAGTGGTTGTTGGGAGGGAAGACGGAGCACGTATGGGAATGCCCGGAGTGCAAGAACGCCAGTCTGTGATGACAGATTATGATGTAAGATTTTGTCAACATTACTTTTATATTTGTCAGTTTATTTATAATACGCTACGGGCCTATGTTGTATTTCTATGCATAAAACAGAAAAAAAAACCGCCGACTGGAGTGTATAGATATTTAATGAAATATTGGTCAGTTCTGACTGTTATTAGTTCACTCTGGAAGTGACAAAAATGATTCATTAATTTTTTTTCTGGATTAGAAAAGAAAAAGTTGGGGGTGGGGTGGGGGTGGGGGTAATTGATCAAGCAAGTGAAGGAAATGGTTAAACTGTATAAATATAGGCAACATGTCGCCACTGAGGAGTGTTCTAAATGAACGTACAGATAGAGTACTTTCTGTTTGCATGGAATAAAAATTATGCAGAAAATATGTTGCATTATTTACTTACATTATCCTATGTTTTCTACTCAAGACTCCTGATTTACTTTAGATAAACATAAGATGATTACAAGTAGCCAAATGGATTGTATCAGCTCGCCTGCTTTCTCATTTAGGAAGCGGGTTTTTTTTTCAACAAAACATTCTGTGCTTTGTACAAATATACATTTATAGCTAGTACATTCTCCATAATTGTATCAAGAGACAAGCTGTTGGTTAACAGACGGTGTATAGCACATGTCTGATGACTTTCTGAAACTTGAAGGGTTTGTAGTCAGAGATTAAATAAGGCCTGAGTTTGTGGTGCAAATATAATTGTAATGAAATTATGATAGTCGCATAATGTTTGAGAAATAAAGTTAGCCAAACTTTTACTCTAGGTCTCTCTTATGCTCTCCTAAATCAAAATCCCATATCTACGTGACGTTCTCCAAGGTCAAAATCCCACATCTACTGATATTCTCTTAGGTCAAAATCACACATCTACGTGATGTTATCCTAGGTTAAAATCTCACATCTACTGATATTCTCCTAGGTTAAAATCCCACATCTACGTGATGTTCTCCTAGGTCAAAATCCTACATCTACACGATATTCTCCTAGGTCAAAATCCCACATCTACGTGACGTTCTCCTAGGTCAAAATCTCACATCTACTGATATTCTCCTGGGTCAAAATCCCACATCTACATGATGTTCTCCTAGGTTAAAATCTCACATCTGCTGATATTCTCCTAGGTCAAAATCCCAGAACTACATGATGTTCTCCAAGGTTAAAATCTCACATCTGCTGATATTCTCCTAGGTCAAAATCCCAGAACTACATGATGTTCTCCAAGGTTAAAATCTCACATCTAGGTGATGTTCTCCTAGGTCAAAATCTCACATCTACTGATATTCTCCTAGGTCAAAATCCCAGAACTACATGATGTTCTCCTAGGTCAAAATATCACATCTACTGATATTCTCCTAGGTTAAAATCCTACATCTACGTGATGTTCTCCTAGGTCACAATCCTACATCTACGTGATGTTCTCCTAGGTCAAAATCCCATATCTAAGTGATGCTCTGCTGGGTCAAAATACCACATCTATGTGATGCTCTGCTGGGTTAAAATCCCATATCTACGTGATGCTCTGCTGGGTTAAAATATCACATCTATGTGATGCTCTGCTGGGTTAAATTTCCATATCTACGTGATGCTCTGCTATTTAAGATAATGAAGTTCTGTTGTGAAAGATCCTATTAGGTGTTGACTATGGGCACTAAAATTTGTCCTAGCTAGACAAGTCATTTCAAATACAAAGTCATGGATTCTTATATAGGACCTTTTCCGGTCATCTACGTCACAGAAATACCGTGATAATTTCATCAGTTTCGTTCCGAAGTTTAACCCTATGATTTCCTTCACCTGTCACACCTCTACAACTTCTGTCAGCTTTCTCAACATTGCTGTTGCTGTCGGTCCTTCAGGACTTACCACTTCAGTCTGTTATAAACCCACTGATTCTCACAGCTATCTCTTCTACCCAGATCTTGCCCAACCTCGTGCAATGACTCTATTCCTTTTCCTCAGCTCTTTAGAATGCGACGTTTGTGTGTTGAGGATCTTGATTTTCATTATGAAGCTCACAAGATCCTGAATTTATTTCCAGTACAAGTATGTACTTTGTCCTGGAAGCCCATTAGTAATACTTCACGACAACAACCCCCCGCCCCCGCCCCTTAAAACATCTTATAGTTTGGACAGAGTAAAAACTGTTAATTACCTACCACCCCACCCCCATAGTTTGGCAGTGAAGGTCATCTTGCTTCGTCATATCCATCTCCTTCAGACCGAGCCTGACATACATTAACTCTTTGTGGACTCCGTGGCCTGTCATCTATCTATTAGTTAGTCGCCGTCAGAGGACACGACTTTCTCTGGTACGAAACGTGTAAAACTACAGAGTCAAATTAGTTATTCCTTTCCATCCCCCCCCCCAAAAAAAAAGGTCGGATGATTTAAAATATTCTTTATCGCCATCTATCACTAATCTAACTCGACACCGATTCTCGCGCCATCTTCTTTGATCGACCCCATTTAACATACAAACTGGAACCAAATCATCCTCGCCCACAGCCACCTGGAACAGAATCTTGCATATGTTGCCATCTGAAAATGTAACCGCCCTCGCTGTGCCACCTGCCCTGTAGTCTGGAAAACGAAAACGATCACTTTTCCCACAACTACCCTCACTCTCCAAGAGGGATTCATATGCGAGTCCCATAGTGTGATATATGTATGTGTATGCAAAAGATACAGGATAAATTATATTGGCGAAACTGTTCTCAGATTAGGTGACCGCATGCAGAAACATCTGTACGATATCACCCAGCGTGCTTCGAAACCAATCCTAAATCAGTTCAATGGCCCCAACGGTAGAGTCACATCTGATTTTCTGGTAAATCAATGTCACTCTGATAAAAATATAGAAACAAGAATGGCATGAAGCAAGATGAGTACATACAAATGAATAACGTACAACAATTCAATATTTCGGCAAAAAAACTTTTTTCAAGGACCACATACATAAACAATACTTCTTCTTATCAGTCTGTTTATACCCTTTAACGTTACAGGGAATTTCAGACATCGGTCCAGAGCTTGAGAATCGCTACACTCAGGAATATGGGACAGTGAACTACATTGTTTGAACTCGCAGTTCAGCTATACTTAACATTCCCCCCTTCCACAATCATATTCCCTCTGCACAAAGTTTCACTCCTTTCTCACTTGTAACACATACTTCAGAACTCCTCACAGCATCAGACTACAATCCTCCTACCGCAACTATAATCACCTGTTCTACCTTCTCCCAGCTAGATTACTCTTGTGTCACTCTCTCTCCTTTCCGCGGTCCTCAACACAGTCTCTTACAAGTCACAGCTAACTGCTCCATTTATTGTAATTTTTTCCATTCCTACTTTTTACATATCATTCATGTGAAGTTATATTTTATCTTCTTTCTCTATTTCTTCGTCCTGCGTGATTTTATAAGATTAAGGTGCAAACTTCATCTAACTGTGTGCTCGTTAATTAAAAAAGCTGTTCCTACATTTTTCCTAGTTTATACATAAATACAAAACGTGTCTGTTTGTTGTCTAGACATAATGAACTCAGGAGAGCTTTACCGGCATTTCTCGCAGCTTCATTTACGCCATTATGTGCAAACGATGGGTTATGAAGTATACAGGTTAGGAGATCGGTTCTGTCATGATTTACGATATATCCAAGAAGTCACTGACACTGTCAAGGAGACCACTAAAGAAAACCTGATATTTCTGTCACTGCAATCTGCTCTTCTTCTTCCGTTGAAACTGACGAACAATTTCGGAAAGCTCTGTAACAGCTTCTTACTTTCCAGGCTGACTTTCTCCAGCCAGCTAGAACAATAAATCTATCTTTCTTAGAATTACTTTACTTATCTACCTATTTGCTATCTCTTTTTATTTGCGCTATTGACGCCCAGTTTTCTTAGAATTACTTTACTTACATACCTATTTGCTACCTCTTTCTATTTGTGCTATTTACGCCCAGTTTCCTTGTCTTAGCCCCACTCATTTCGCTGCATTCTCGCCACGGATGATTTAAGGTTAGTTTTCAGCCAAGTCATATCCTTACTACCTAGTCGCCAGAAAACTCTGACAGCTTCCTTGTCTAATCATCCTAGGAGAACAGTCTTGCCCTTTCAGTGATCTCTGTTCTTTCTTAGTCCACTCGTCTAATCATTCTAGGAGAACAGTCTTGCCCTTTCAGTGATCTCTGTTCTTTCTTAGTCCACTCGTCTAATTATCCTAGGAGAACAGTCTTGCCCTTTCAGTGATCTTTCTTAGTCCACTCGTCTAATTATCCTAGGAGAACAGTCTTGCCCTTTCAGTGATCTTTCTTAGTCCACTCGTCTAATTATCCTAGGAGAACAGTCTTGCCCTTTCAGTGATCTCTGTTCTTTCTTAGTCCACTCGTCTAATTATCCTAGGAGAAAAGTCTTGCCCTTTCAGTGATCTCTGTTCTTTCTTCGTCCACTCCCCCCAATACTGCTTCCTTACTTTTATTATCTGCATTTTGTGCTCGGTTTTTGTTTAAGCTGGTTATCCGACGAGGGCAAGCTGAGGTCATCTAACAACTTGTTATTTACCATTGGGTGCCGCTTGTCATCGCCCTTTATTTCATTCCTCAGCTAGATGCTTGCTTCTAGCTTGTGCTTACCAACGTTTGTATCGACTCACTCTATAAGGATACTGAAAGAGCGAAGTGTTTAATTGTTCTTCTTTTTATGTTGCTATCTGTTGTATTGTTTTTATATGTGGTCCTTGAATAGGGAATTTTTCGAAATATTCGATTGTTATATGTTTTCCATTTATATGTGCTCATTTTACTTTCTGCCACTCTCAGTCCTGCCCACTTTTCTCACTTTTTCTATCAATATGTAGAACTGAACCATACATCTCTGTATACCTTTGTTAGTTTTACTGCAGTCGTCATTTCTCTTATCTCTCACTGTAAGATACTATCCCACAGCTATATCAGCATTTCAGTTTCTTCTGCCTTGTATGAGCCACATCAAGGTAGTCGCACTAACTCTATACAGGAAGCTCTCTACTGTAGAGATCGGAACAACAACTAGACGCACGAACTCTATACAGGAAGCTCTCTACTGTAGAGATTGGAACAACAACTAAACGCACGAACTATATATAGGAAGCTCTCTACTGTAGAGATCGAAACAACAACATAACTCCTTCAGATGATCAGAGGAAGTACCCCCTCCCCTTCAGGCAAGTGTTTCGGCCCTATTAAACTCCTGATACAATAAGGGAGGTGGGCCCCTCTGGGTCATGACTTCCAGAGGTCTTTAGAGTAGTTGCTTTTTTCCCATCCCGGAATTGAACCCGTGATCTTTCAGTTGGCATTGCACTTTGAAGTGCGTCTTTAGCGATTTAGCTACTGAGAACTGGTATTGGTTGTGACAAACGAAATTATGTATGTTCTCAATTCTTTTTTCGCATACTCCACAGCCAGCATGAGGCCTTTTCTGCTGTTTCTGAAAGGCTTTTCAATGCCCTTGCTCTTGCTTGTCCATTCCCAGTTGCTTACATAGGTCGTATGCTGATGTTGCAACGAATTCTCTCGCTCCCACTTCTACAGCTATCACTTTTGCCCTGACTCCTGCCCCCTGCCTCAGTTGCTTGACCAGATCAATGTACTTCTCACATTTGAATAGATGCTGCTCCTCTATTCTTGTTTTCTACGGAACCGTAAGCTCAAGCATTATTTATTCATGTTTTCTATGGATTACAATAAAATGTCCGGTCGCATTCCTGTGTTCTTAATGGCAGACGGGTATTCTCTTCTTCCTGGTAGATCCGCTATCACATCCCAATCATTTGTACCATCTAGCAGTGATGGTAAGGGAATGTCCCTGATTTTAATATTCGATATCGCTCCAGCGTCTATGATGTATTTAGGTGGGACTTCAACTCTTTTTCTGTTATTTGTTTTATCTTTTGCCCTGTCTACAATGGCTACTAGTTCTTGCAGCACTCTGTTGTGCCGCCAGGTGTAGCGTCCTTGACCTAATGATACTCTACATGCTGACAGCACATGTTCCAATGTTTGTCTTTCGTTGCAGAGAGGGCACTTTGTGTCTTCTGATACACCCCATTTGTACAGGTTCGAGCCTGTAAGCACAAGGTCATAAGTAGCTCTGATGATGAAGGTGAGTTTCAAGGGTGCCATTTTCCAGATGTTATTCCATGTTAGCGATCTATGCAGGACTTCCTCCCATGTTGTCCACTGACCTTGCTGTGCCTGTTGGACTGCCTTCTGAACCCGCTTGTCATCCTCTGCATTCCTTACTTCACTGATGATCATATCCCTTCTTTCCTTAAATGAGCCTTTGACCACCATTTGATTTCACAATGACCAAATCCCCTTCTTTTGGTCTGGGTCTATCCTATTACTTCTTTCAGCTCCTGTGTTTCCCTGGTTGTGGTCACTTCCTCACTTACTTTCCATTTTCGTCCAGTTTTAAGTGTTGGCTGCACTTCTCATACCACCGGATCTGTAGATTTTTGTAGTACCATTGAAAAGCCTTGTGTTTCCTACCTTGTATTCTTTGACCGCAGGTTTGAATGGTAGCTGCAGTTTGCTCTTCTTGCAATACAGTGCCACATCAGTTAATCCTGGTGGTACGCCCAGCCACTTTCTTATGGATTTATTTATCTTTATTTCGACTGCCTCTACTGTGCTGGTACTTACTTCGTAAACTAGTGGTGGCCACATCAATTTTGGAATCTGCATGAACTTAAGGCACCATATTTTGAACCTCCCAAGTAGCCTGCTTTTGTTTATGATATTCAGTCAATTCTGTGCCATTTCTATGACCTGCTTCACCGCCTTTGAGTCTTTCATGGAAGAATCATATACTCTGCCAAGGCTCTCCACTGGCTCTTCCCCTACAGTTGGGATTATTTGATTTCCCACTGCGTACGAACTTTCTATCACTTTCCCCTTTACGAGTGATAGCCTTCTTGACTTCTTTGGCATGAAGCTCGTGCTGCACCATAGGCTATCAAGAAGCTCTAACATATTTCGTGTCTATGCTTCACAGGTTGTCATTACTGTTGTGTCACCCATGAATGCTTTTTGTGGTGGCATCTGACATCAATTTCTGAACCTTGGGCATTCTGCTGCATATCCCGCTGCTCTCATGATTACTTGCATGGCTAGTACGAACAGTGTGGGAGATATTGCACAGCCCATTGCAATTCCTACCTGGAGCTCAGTCCATCTTGTAATATATCCTGATGTTCCAAATCTCATGATAAGTCCTTGATTTCTTCTGGCACATGATACATGTCTAGTGCTAGCCATATCATCTGGTGCGGTACTGAGCTCAGAATAGGTCAAGCTATAATTACATGTACATCTTGCTTTCCAGATCTTGGCTGTTGAATAGCTTCCCAAATCATTTAAGCATGCTCGAGATATCCTGGAGAACCTGGCATTCCTCCCTTCTGCACTGATGTATCAACGTAACCATTGTCTAGGAGGTATGTTGTTAGCCTTCTTGACATCGCAGAGAAGAGTATCTTTCCTTCTACATTCAGAAGTGAGTTCGGTCTGAACTGGTTGATTTCAGCGGACTTCTGCTCTTTTGGGATGTATATTACGTTAGCTTTTTTCTATTCCTTACTTATGAGTCCCTTGGCCCATGCTGTTCGTTGGAATTTATGCAGCTTCTTTAGTACTTCGAGGCATCTTTAGTATAGTCTGTAAGGTACGCCATTTGGGCCTGGTGCTGACTTGCCTTTAGCTTTCCCTACGATGCTCTCTACTTCTTGTAAGGTTGGTGGGCTGCATTTGAATTTGTTTCCTGATACACAGGGCCACACTAGACCTTTCATCTGCTCGAGAGGTGAATGCTTATTTTTTATTAGAGTGTGTCTTGCTCAGATGTTCCTCGAGCACCTCCTTACCTGCTTTCAGCGTACCTGATTTTGGCTGTTCAAATAACTGCTTGACAAACCCGAAGGGATCTCTGTAGAACTTCTCTCTTGCGTATCTGGTTTTCCTCTTCCTTTTACATAGTCTTTCAGCTCTGAAAAGAGCATTGTGATGAGATTTTAGATGCTGCCAAACCTGTCTTAGTCCTTCCTTTTCTGATTCATGTGCCTTCTTTAACGTTTTCCGGGCATGGTTTTTCTGCTGTCTTATTGCTTCTATTTTCCTCTCGCTTCTGGAATTTCTTGGTGTTACTTTTTCTCTTTTTGCTTGTTTGATTCCAAACTCTTTGTGGCAGTGAAATATATGATGTTACCAAATGCTTCCAGTTTTTGCTCAAGGTTTTCCCCTCTCAGCTGTTTGTCCAATTCTTTGCATAATTTTGTGTCCAGGTTTTCCCAATTGCTTTTGACTCTTGCCGGTGGGATGTTAATCTTGTCTCTGGTCTCGTCGGAGAGCTGCATTGCCTCCCTGCTGCCTGACCCAACCTGAATATTCTCTGTACTGTGGATTATATCCTGACAGAGATCTTCTAATGTCTTATCTGAGACTGGCGTCGCAGTGCATTGTTGACTATCTGACAGCAAGGAACCACCACATCCCTTCTTCCTTTCTGTGTATCTTCATACCACGTTGAGTGTTAAATTTCCTGCCACAGATGCATGGATACTCCATCCGCTGTTCTGAACTCGAATTAATTGGGGTGGGCATGGTCGTTTCCGTATAGTCACATGTAGATCCATTATCCCCCCCCCTCCCTCAACCCCTTTCGATGAATCCTGGGGGGGGCACTTCATCTTTTTGGACTTTGTAGCGATAGTCTGACGGCTGACAGGGTTGCTGGCCTGGACAGCCCAGTTCAGGGACGCTTTCCCAGTGAGGATTCTGGTCTTTCCTAGTGTCCATCTGTCTTTCCCGATTGTCCACCGGTCTTTCCAGATTTTCCACCTGTCTTTCCCGATTGTCCATCGGTCTTTCCCGATTGTAAATGGCATCACCATGCTCTGTATACAGGAAGCTTTCTACTGTAAAGAGCGGAACAACAACACAACTCCTTCAGATCATCAGAGGAAGTACTCCCTCCCCTTCAGGCAAGTGTTTCGGCTCTATTAAACTCCTGACACTCTAAGGGGGTGGGCCTTTCTGGATCATGACTTCCAGAGGTCTTGTGAGTTGATGCATTTAGCTGCACATGAGCCACAGGTAAGCCTACTACAGTCTGGGATACATTAAATGTAGGTTGCTGTTCATGTAAAAAAAAGGTTAAATGTACATAATACACAATCTGAGAAAATAATGTAATGTGACCAGTGTTTATACACGATACACAGAAAGGAAGAAGGGATGTGGTGGTTCCTTGCTGTCAAATAGTCACGTTATGTACTGGCCAGTGGCACGTGATGATAGCTTTCAAAAGGAACTAGAAACCACCTTCTGTTAATATCCAAGTACCTATCCCCATAAGTGAAAAAAGCTACCAATCCTTTGGGGTTTTTTTTTCATTTCTAAACTGTTTTAATCTTGGAATCATTCTGTAAAGGAAACACACAATAACAAGTTTCCACAAAATCACAATGTTTTTACACATATAGAAAAAAGATGAATATTTCATTGATTCTTATTTGTGCATTAATGGAATTTGTCCGTCTGAATTGACACCAGACCTCTCTATAACGAAATAACTGAAAATTTTATCCTTGGCATTGTTTATTTAAGTCTACCAAGTCTCCTTTCCATGTCAAACTGAAGGTGACATGATTAAATATATCGTCACTGAACTCACTTTCACCCATTATTTTAACACTTTATGTGATATTATGATGATCTAGACACAAAAATCACTAGTACAGTATTGTTTCTAGTATTCACAGCAACATAACAATCTCTTATTACAGTGTACAGTAGAGACTGAGCTGTAAAGCGGGAACAATGGCCGACGTCCTAGTTCTGTCCAAGGGTTAAATAATAGGGAGAGGTATTTAGGGTGATATGTGGTCGAATCTAAATAATAGGGAGAGGTATTTAGGGTGATATGTGGTCGAATCTAAATAATAGGGAGAGGTATTTAGGGTGATATGTAGTCGAATCTAAATAATAGGGAGGGGTATTCAGTGTGATATGTGGTCGAATCTAAATAATAGGGAGGGGTATTCAGTGTGATATGTGGACGAATCTAAATAATAGGGAGGGGTATTCAGTGTGATATGTGGACGAATCCAGCTCTGAATATAACTGGAGGAAAGCAAGAACATAAGTTGTTTTTTTAGAAGGCTCTGAAATACATTTTCTTCCAATGGAAACATCATCTTTTTTCTGAGGATATTTTAGTATTTGGGGCGACTTAGGGGACTAACCTAGTTCCCCTAGTAAAGTCACGGCACCCCACCGTATGGGGCACATTCTTGTAATGTTTCATGGCGGTTAGTTAATATCCTGAGACAGCAAGAAGCATAGGCTTTCATCAAGGAATTAATAACATTATGTATTGTTAAATTTTGATAAACTAAAACGTTCATGATATAGTTTTGAACATCAAAAAGACAGAGACTATGGTTATATCTAAGAAACAGAATCCACCAGCATGCAGTATTAAATTAAACGGAACCATTCTAAAGCAGGTGCAGAAATTCAAATACCTTGGAGCAGTAATAACTTTAGATGGGAAATGCAGAACAGAAATTAGGAACAGAATAGGTCAAGCAAAGACTGCATTTCAGAGAATGAGAAACATATTAGCTAACACATCTTTATCAATGAATGTTAGAAAACGAGTCCTAAAATGCTATATTGAACCTATCTTGTTATATGGAAGTGAATCATGGACAATAGGCAAGTCTGCACAAAAATCATTGGAAGCAGCAGAAATGTGGTTTATTAGAAGAATGTTGTGAATCCCCTGGACAGCAAAAATAACTAATGAAGAATGTATGAGAAGAGCTGGAGAGACAAAAAACCTTGTCAGAAAGATAAGAGAGAGACAATGTACGTTCATAGGACATGCAATGAGAAGAGGGGGCATTGAAAATATTATAACAACAGGAAAAATAGAAGGAAGAAGATCAAGAGGAAGACCAAGAGAAATGATACTGGACAGTCTGACGGGATGGTGTGAGAGGAGATCACCAACAGAACTGATGGCCTGCATGAAGGATCGGGTACTCTGGAGAAGCATAATAGCCAACGCCAGTCGGCACGGCACCTGATGATGATGATGATATAGGCACACTAATGTGTATTTGCTTTAAAATATAGTCACACTATTTTTGTGTATTGCTACATGTAGCCACGCTATACCTATATAACTAAAATGTATAAGCGTGCTTGCTGACGAAATGCTTTTATAGGTATGCAAGGTTACGAAATAGGCAGGACAAACTAAAGTTTGTGGTTTCAAAACAAAATGACAAAGTGACTTTATTTAGTGGCAAATAATATTGATAGAATTCCATCTGACATCTCCATCTGACCAGTCAACAGAGCGAGGAAATGAGAAAAGATAAGATATCTTCACTTGAAAAATGATGGAATTTTGTGTGTGTGAAGTATTTAAGTGTACTCTCAGATGACAAGAATCGATCTAAACTGAAGGAAGGAATAAAGAACACTCTTCTTCGCAGAACTGATGGCATTTATGACAATGACAGTTTCTTCTATTAGTCATCTATTTTGTGGATATCGTGACGGCTGCCGGTGTTATTGTAAGTTTTATCCCCGAATCAAAATAACCCTAACACTAACCCCAGGGTAAACAAAAGGCGTTGACTACCAGGCTGTACTGCTCATATTCACACATAACTAAACAAAACACTAACATGGTTGGTTTTATCGTAGATTAGTTCGAACAGTAAAACCTGCAACAATTTTTTTATATATTGTAGCAATACAATATATGTATAATTAAACATTTACAAAAATATATTAATTTCAACCCCCAAAAAAATCAAGAAATATCAACAGATTTCTTGGTTATTTAAACAAAAAACATTTATTATCATTTGAATTTTAAAAAAATACATACAGACGAATGAATGTGCTGAACTACTGATGAAATGCTTAGCAAATTCTTGAAATACTACTTTGCTGCAAAATAAATATAGGCAGACGACAAAAACTTTGACTTACAAATGTGAATGTATCAGTCCAGTGAAACAATCAGTAGAAAACAATTAGTAGAACTTGAAACAATCAGTAGAACTGAAACAAAATCCACTTGCACACTTATACATAATTGCTTATTTTACAACACCAGAGTATGCAACACGGTTAACTAACAGTGTCTTAAACACGACAGTTATCTGTCAACTGTAACTTTTTCCTAGCTGATTTTGAGGTGCATCAAACTACAACACTGACTTAAGAAATAAAAGAATGAACTTTATCCAAGAACCGTGTTCCGGTCCTGAACATCAAGAGATTTCTGTTTCTCAAGGTACAAAGTGAGAGAGTAAACTGCGCGTGCCACGACAGAAGCAGCTTTGAGCGTTATCAAGTTGGTCAGGCAACACGTATTTTTGTCTGCCTGGAAGCAGAGACCGTTGCGTGTGAAAACCGGCCACATCTGTGGGGTGGACTCCTAATCTGTTTAATCCAATTTGATCTAAACTGTTTTAAAACCCAGATGAAAGTGGCTGACTTAATAGGCAACCATTTTGCTCTCAAGCAAATTATTGAGGGATTAGGCAGTACATCAGCCATTGGTGACAACAGAAAACTTAAACTTCCCGTCTGTATTCTTAAGTCTCACAGAGTAGACAGTATATGTATCTACAATTTTCAGTCTCAAAGGGTGGACAGTATATGTGACTACATTCTTCAGTCTCACAGAGTAGGCAGTATATGTGTCTACATTCTTTAGTCCTAGAAAGTGGACAGTATATGTGTCTACATTCTTCATTCTCACAGAGTGGACAGTATATGTGTCTATATTCTTTAGTCTCACAGAGTGGACAGTACAAAGTAAGTGCTGTGTAAAGAGAACTAAATGTAGCATGATAACAAGGCTGAGTAAATGTAGCATGATAACAAGGCTGAGTAAATGTAGCATGATAACAAGGCTGAGTAAATGTAGAACAAGGCTGAGTAAATGTAGCATGATAACAAGGCTGAGTAAATGTAGCATGATAACAAGGCTGAATAAATGTAGCATGATAACAAGGCTGAGTAAATGTAGCATGATAACAAGGCTGAATAAATGTAGCATGATAACAAGGCTGAGTAAATGTAGCATGATAACAAAGCTGCCTCCGCGTGGTACCCGAGATCTGCAAAGAATAGGACCACTGTACCCTACCACGCATGATCGTAAAAGGCGACTAAGGAGGGTTCGGCATAGGGCCAGCAACCCTATCTGGTAAAAAACTATCAGACTGCTACAGAAACAGAAGCAAGAGAAAAAAACAGATGCAGGTGGAAGGAGAAACGCTTATCAGGAAACTGAGCCCATGAAGGTTGTGGATGAAAGCCAGCCACTGGAAGTCCCCAGCCCGACGGTAGACCTCCTGGAACCTAAACACAAGATGCATGTAGGCAGCTGGAATGTAAGAACACTTAATCAGACTGGAAAACTAGCACAAACCATCAAGGAAATGCACAAATACGAACTAGACATACTAGGAATACAAGAAGCAAAATGGACAGGACAAGGCAGAAGGAAATTAACAACACAGCACACAGAAGATACAATAATATGGTCAGGTAAAGAAGATCATCATGAAGGAGGAGTAGCATTGATTATAACAAAAGAAGCATCAAGAGCCTTCATGAAATGGAAATCTATAAATGAGAGATTATTATATGCACGCTTCAACTCAAGATTCACGAAGCTGTCTATTATAGTTTGTTATGCACCAACAGAAACAGCTGAAGAGAAATTAAAAGAAGATTTTTACAACAGCCTTCAAGCCACAGTAGAAACAATACCCAAGCAAGATACGCTGCTCATCTTGGACGACTTCAGTGCAAAAGTAGGTGAGGGAAATGAAGATAGAAGGAGAATCATGGAAAGAGAAGGAATCGGAGAAATAAATGAAAATGGAGAAAGACTGCAGTTTCTATGAAGAAAACATAATGACCATCGGAGGGACAATTTTCCAACAAAAAAAAAAAACATCCATAAAGTGACTTGGAGGTCACCAGATAAAACCACAGAAAACCAAATCGATCACATACTGATAAACAACAAGTGGAAACGGTCACTACAAGATGTGCGAGCAAGGAAAGGAGCAGATGTAGGAAGTGGTCACAACCTTCTGGTAGCAAAAATAAAACTAAAATTAAGGAAAACCAAAATCGGAGAACACAGAAAGATACATTTTGATACAGGAAAACTGAAAGAGCAGCAAACAAGGAATGAATTCTCAATAGTACTTAAGAACCGCTTCAGTGTCCTACAAGACGAAGCAGAAATGTCCATACTAGAGTACAATAAAACACTGCAGGAAACAGCAAAAGAGGTGCTGGGATATCGGAAACGGAGAAAAGTGGAATGGATAAGCAAGACCACATGGGAAAAGACAGAGCAAAGAAAGTAAATCAAGAAAAAATTACTGAACACCAAATCACAAAGGCTAAAAGAACAAGTTTTAAGTAATTATGCACACAAAAAAAAACAAAAACAAAGAAGTGAAGGAATCATGCCATCAAGATAAACGTCAATACTATGACAACTTAGCAGAAGCAGCAGAGAAACCAGCATATGCAAATGATATGAAAACCATGTACAAAATCACAAAGCAGTTGACAGGTAATTTCAGCACAAGATGTGAGAGTGCAGTAAGGACACATAAGGGACAACCGGTCAGTGGATAAAGAAAAAAAATTGAAAGATGGAGGGAACACTTTAACACCCTACTAAACAGAACACAAGCAGCACAAACAATAGACATACCTGAAGCAAAAACGGAGCTAAACATCAATACAGGACCAGTAACAATAAATGAAGTAAAGAAAGCAATAAAGAAGCTAAAATTAGACAGAGCACAAGGTGAAGATGAAGTGAGTGCTGAGATGTTGAAAGAAGAAGAAACAGAAACACCAAAACAACTTTGCCAGATACTACAACAAATTTGGGATCTAGAGAAAGCTCCAGAGGAGTGGAAAACTGGCCTTTTAGTAAAACTACTAAAGAAGGGTGACCTCAGAGATTGCGGGAACTGGATAGGCATTACTCTACTCCCAGTCACCAGTAAAGTATTTTGTAGAATAATCATCAACAGAATTGTATCAGCACTTGAGGGAAAACTTCGGAAAGACCAGGCAGGATTTAGAAAAGGAAGATCATGCATAGACCATATATTTGTACTTAGACAAATATTAGAACAGGCATATGAGTGGCATGGCACAACATATGCATTGTTTATAGATTTTGAGAAAGCCTTTGACAGTGTCAACAGAGATGCACTGTGGAAAATCCTAAGATGGCATGGCCTCCCCCATAAAATACTTAATGTAATCAAAGCCCTATACGAGGGTTTTCAGTGCAAAGTGATCTGTGGAGAACATACCTCCAGCAGCTTTAGGGTACAAACAGGAGTGAAGCAGGGATGTGTACTATCACCAACATTATTGATCTTGGCAGTAGACTGGTTAATGAAGGAGGCAACATCAGACAAACGCAGAGGATTACAATGGACCCTTGACACAGTGCTGGAGGACCTTGACTTTGCGGACGACATTTGTCTACTATCAAGCAATCACAAAGATATGCAAGATAAAATAAACATGCTAACTCAGAATGCAAACAACATAGGACTAAAGATCAACGTAGGAAAGACAAAGTTAATGAAGCAAAGTGTGACCAACAGAAATGCACTCAGAGTAGATAACAAGGTAGTGGAGGAGGTCAATGAATTTGTATATCTTGGTAGAAGAGTAGTTGAAGATTGAGACAGCATAGAGAACATCAACAGCAGACTTACTAGAGCAAACCAGGCTTTTGCAATGCTGCAGACTATATGGAAATCTAAAACACTAAGCATGAATACGAAAAGCAGGATATTTAAGAGTAATGTTCTAAGTGTACTACTCTATGGAAGTGAATGCTAGAAAACCATAAAAACCATAGAAAACAAGTTGAATTCTTTCCAGATGAAATGTTTACGAAGAATTAGAAAAATGTTTTGGTCAAATACCATAAGAAGTAACATCTTGTTGGCAGAAATGCAGATGAAGCCACTGACAACAATTATTGAGGAAAGACGCTGGCGATGGTTGGGACATGTGCTCCGAATGACTGACAACTCACTGCCAAATAAGCAGTAAGATGGACACCACAGGGGAACAGAAATAAGGGTAGACCAAAAGAGACATGGAGAAGAACAACAGAGAGGATGCTGAGCAATAGAGGGCTCACTTGGGCAAGAGCAGAAAAAAGACAAAGGACAGGCATTTGTGTGAAAATCCTTGCGGAAGTCCCATGTGCCCTGAGCACTTAAGGTTCAGAAAGAGAGAGAGAGATAACAAAGCTGAGCACATATAGCATGACAAGGCTGAGTAAATGTATCATTATAACAAGGCTGAGTAAATGTAGCATTATAACAAGGCTGATTAAATGTAGCATTATAACACAACTGAGCACATGTAGCATGACAACATGGCTGAGTAAATGTAGCATGACAAGGCTGAGTAAAAGTAGCAAGTATCTAAGGACAAAATGTTGCAAATATAAACAGGAACTAAATGTACCATGTTTTTATAAGAGAAGAGATAGAGAAATTTTAAAATAAATAAATAAATAAATGCATGACATTAGAAAAATAAACAATCAGTGCAAGAGATTAGAAAAATAACATAGGACTGCTTTGAAGAAAGTGAGAATTTGGTTCTTCTTCCTTTTTTTTTTGTCTCTTTAAAACTGTTCTTTACAGCCGATGCGACGAGGATGTTGAGACAAATCATCGTGTTGGTTTGGTTCTTTACAGCCGATGCGATGAGGATGTTGAGACAAATCATCGTGTTGGTTTGCTAGCAGGTTACGTGGCTATTTTTATCAGTCCCAGGTAGAGCTAAAAAGCAGTGACTTGCAATACTCCCACCATCACGGGGGGGGGGGGGGGGGGGGAGGGGGGGAATATGGTGAACCATATTTCCCGTTAGCCAGGTTAGGCATGTTACTTGGTGTACTAACGAACAGGTGGGACATAGTCATGGTTAGTCATGGTTCGCCAAAACTGACACTAGCGTCTCATCTATGGTTCGTTAAAAATGACACTAGCATGTTAGCTGGAGACACAGACTGCCAAATTAGACAGCGTCATCAATCACGAGCTAGTGTGGTTACAGACTACAATCAACTCAAGCTAGTGTGGTTACAGACTACCATGAACTGCAAGCTAATATGGTTACAGACTACCATCACCTGCAAGCTAGTGTGGTTACAGACTACCATGAACTGCAAGCTAATATGGTTACAGACTACCATCACCTGCAAGCTAGTGTGGTTACAGACTACCATCACCTGCAAGCTAGTGTGGTTACAGACTACCATCAACGGCGAGCTAGTGTGGTTACAGACTACCATCAACGGCGAGCTAGTGTATAGGCATCAATCGAAATAATCGTGACAAGTGATCTTACCCTGATCTACCTTCAGCCAGGAGACCTGTTCCACACTCAGATCTTGTACCCTTTCCACCTTTCCTTGAACTAGCACAGCTCTCAGATCTTGTACCCGTTCTACTTTTCCTTGAACTAGCACAGCTCTCAGATCTTGTACCCGTTCTACTTTTCCTTGAACTAGCACAGCTCTCAGATCTTGTACCCGTTCTACCTTTCCTTGAACTACCACAGCTCTCAGATCTTGTACCCGTTCTACTTTTCCTTGAACTACCACAACTCTCAGATCTTGTACCCGTTCTACTTTTCCTTGAACTACCACAACTCTCAGATCTTGTACCCGTTCTACCTTTCCTTGAACTACCACAACTCTCAGATCTTGTACCCGTTCTACCTTTCCTTGAACTAGCACAACTCTCAGATCTTGTACCCGTTCTACCTTTCCTTGAACTAGCACAGCTCTCAGATCTTGTACCCGTTCCACATTTCCTCTAACTACCACAGCTCTCAGATCTTGTACCCGTTCCACATTTCCTCTAACTACCACAGCTCTCAGAGGATGAGTTTTGCGTGTCTGATATCGCACAAGGTAAAGAAAGTGGGAGCAGTGACAGTGAATTCCAAACAGTTTCACATAGTGATCGTTTTAATCAGAATGAATGGAGTGATCTGATCAGGGACTTAACTCTTTCTAATGAGTCTTCTGAATTGCTCGACTCTAGACCAGAGGAAAAGAATATGCTTCAGCCTGGAACGAAAATTATATTTTATCGAAGGAAAGAAACGGATTTGCTGTCATTCTTTACCGAAGACAACAACTTAGTATTCTGCAATGACATCGGAAACCTTGTGAAGAAAATCACTCTTTCAGAACATAACCCAAGTGAGTGGCATTCCGTGTCGTACTTGCGATCTGCAAAGAATAGGACCACTATACCCTACCACTTATGACCGTACAAGGCGACTAAGGAGGGTTAGGCATTGGGCTAGGAATCCTGTCTGGTAAGAAACTATCAGACTGCTACAGAAACAGAAGCCACTGACAGCAATTATTGAGGAAAGACGCTGGCGATGGTTGTGACATGTACTCCGAATGACTGGCAACTCACTATCAAAAACAGCACTAAGATGGACACCACAGGGGAACAGAACTAAGGGTAGACCAAAAGAGACATGGAGAAGAAAGGATGTTGAACAATAGATGGCTCACCTGAGCAAGAGCAGAAAAAAAAGCAAAGGACAAGCATTTGTAGAAAACCCTTGCGGAAGCCCCATGTGCCCTGGGCACTTAAGTTTCAGAGAGAGAGAGAGAGAGAGAGAGAGAGAGAGAGAGAGAGAGAGGCGTCCTTTTATCGACAGTTCAAAACGTATTATGAAAGGAAAAATAACGTATTAAATAACGGCAACAAATATGGTTCTATTCCAATCGCTCATTCCACTGGGCAGAAGGAAGAGTACAAGGCCATCTCTTTTGTCTCGGAGAAGATAAATTACCAAGAACATCAATGTGTGATTTGTGTAGACTTGAAGATGGTTAATTTTCTTCTTGGTCAACAAAGTAGCTACACACAGTGGCCTTACTTTTTATGCCTTTGGAATAGTAGAGCCGAACGTGAACATTGGGCAAGAAAGGATTGGTGGTTGGAGGACAACATGTAATCAATGAACCTGTGTTAGCACGGGATACAATCATACTGCCACCACTACATATAAAGCTAGGTCTGATGAAACAATTTGTAAAGGCTTTGAATAAAGACGGTTCGTAAAGACGGTTCGTGCATTGAACACACAGTGCATAAGTTACCTGGGCTTACTATGGAAAAACTGAAGGCAGGAATTTTCGATGGTTCACAGATAGATGATTAATATATGACCCACATTTCACAGCATCAGTGAATGAAATCGAATCAAATGCCCGGTGTTCATTTGCTCCTGTTGTGTGAAAAGCTTTCTTGGCAACAAGAAGGCAGACAACTACACACAATTACTCGTAGTAGAGGATATGCCCTTTCATTTCAACAGGCTTGGCTGTAACATGAGTGTTAAAATCCATTATCTGCACAGTCACTTAGATCGCTTTCCAGAGAAACTTAGTGGCTTAAGCGAAGAACAAGATGAAAGATTTCACCAAGACATAAAAGCAGTGGAGGCCAGATACCAAGGAAGATGGGATGCACAGTTGATGGCAGATTGTCGTTGGAATCTTATGCAGGATTTCCCTGGCAGATCCCACTCTCGGAAGTCTTACAAAAGGAGCTTCTTGTGTGTCGAATGAGTGGAAAGCTTGTATCAAAACTTGTGCTTTTGGTATGAAATAAGTAGATTTTCATGTAATACATTTTTCTGTTTCCTTCATGCTAAAAGATACTGATTTAAACTCTGCATTAAAATACTGTGATTTGTTACGGGCGAGCAGAGTGAAGAGTGGTATAGGACAAATGTTCTGATCCTAAAAAAATAGAGCTGATAGGGAAAAACATGTGCCATTTTTGGAATCAGCAGGTCAAATATGCCCAAAAACAGGTCTAACATTTGAAACAGCAAAATTAGTGATGGCCAGTGTTATATGTGTGTGAAATACATGTCAACTAACGACATTGGGAGTGATCCAAATATTTCACAAATAATGATATATCTAAGACCTAAGCCACTGAAGAACCAACTTGAACTTTAGGTAGAACAGCTTTACCGTATTTAAATTAAATGAACAGTACCTGTGGTTTGAATGTGCTGCAGGTGTTTAGTGAAAGTGTTGTTATTGTCTCGTAAATGTACAATTACTGCCTCGTGAAAGTGTTGTTATCGTCTGTTGACTGCGTTGTTGTCTAGCGAATGTAGTGTTACTGTTTGGTGAAAGTGCTATTATTGTCTGTTGAATGTGCTGTTGCTGTTTAGTGAAAGTGCTATTATTATTTGTTGAATATGCTGCTGCTGTCTAGAGAATGTGTTGTTGCTCTCTTGTCAATGTGTTATTACTGTTTCATGTGGCGTCATTGACGATTGTCACGTGGCCAGTTATATAAACCTTCACAGAGAAAAAAACTACCATCATCTTTTTATTTACTTTTGCATTTCTGACATCTTTGTTCATAAATATTTCGAAATAAAATGTCGAAACAGACTGGAAGCTATTAAATAAAATTACTAGACTGCCAGCTGACACTAAGTTACTATGTCACCTGAAAATGAGTGTTTTATCTTTCTTTGTTATTTTGGTAATAGAGGGGCAAAGAAGAAAAAGTAAAAAAGAAAAAAATGCAAACTGTTTCTCATTTTCTTTGTGTTACCTACGTGAACATAAAAACTGATTTATGAATGAGAGCCACACGCTATGAAGATTAGAAATAGATCACATTTATTCCACATAAAGTGCAACTCGTTCAGATCACCACGCAGAAAGGAAGAATTATAAATATAGGTCAAACTATGCACATGTACTGGACGTATATTTGTGAAACGGGCACACTCCTTACAACTAGAATAAGTGCCAGCAAATAGAATCATAGTCTAAACCAGAACCATAATCTTATCTCTATCAAACCATAAAACAGTTGGCCTAATCTTAACCCTGGCGTACTATAGACCCTAACATGTCATAGTAAAATGACCCTTATCTTAATATTAACATACTAAATTAAACCTAATATTAGCCATAAGATTTTGTAATACAATAACTCTAATGTTAACCTCTTCTGCGCTTTTTTATTTTTTTACTTATGTTTCATTGTGTTGTTGCACGTAATCCTGAAAAAGCTGACACCGAAATATTGGATGTATGTTTTACATTTATACGGTTTCATCTTACTTTCAAAATTTCTGATATTTGTGTTTTTTTTTTATCTTTCCTCATTCCCTCTGTCGTTTTGTAAAATTGAATCATACATCTATATCTATCTTTAATCTTAACGTTAACATATCATAAGACGTAACCGTCATCATATCATGTCACAAGACAGTAACCTAAAATTTAAAAGAGTACATCATTGAAAGGTTTTGGTTAACTTCCTCCATCATAAAGTGAATTATCTGAAACACCATAAACAGATTACTTAACCTATTTATACAATCTGAGCTACCTATCCATAATCTATCACAGAATGAGTTATATAACTTGTCCTAAACTGATTTGCCTATTCTGTTCCAAACTTAGTTACGTAATTTGTCATAAAATGAGTAATCTAACCTGTCACAAACTGAATCATTATAACATGACAATTGCTAAACTATCTAACACTCATAATAAATAACTCATTAAAAAAACATGAGTCAACGTCCACTCTTTTAATATTACATGTATTGTCATCCACACGAACAATCAGACATTCCTCTACCATCACTGTTTAAATATTTGCATATTCTATTTTTCATTTTTGAGGGCTGCGACGAACTGTTCTATTTTCCAGCAAATTCTTGCCAAACTTGTCGAAGGCTAACTCATGTAAGGAGGACAAACTATCCATGACAAAATATTTTAGTGCTTATCAACAATGTTTCCTTCTGATGACCAGAGATTGTTGAGGAGTGAACGACAGAAAGCCAAGGAGTGCATGGTTATTGTTCTCCCATGAAAGAAAAAAACTGTCGGAGGATACACAAGTGGTAACATGTGATTATGTAGCGGAACTGAAGCTCAATAAAAGAGGTAACATATGATCAGGTAGCGGAACTGAAGCTCAATAAAAGAGGTAACATGTGATTATGTAGCGGAACTGAAGCTCAATAAAAGAGGTAACATATGATCAGGTAGCGGAACTGAAGCTCAGTAAAAGAGGTAACATATGATCATGTAGCGGAACTGAAGCTCAATAAAAGAGGTAACATATGATCATGTAGCAGAACTGAAGCTCAGTAAAAGAGGTAACATGTGATCATGTAGCGGAACTGAAGCTCAGTGAGGCTGTACTAAACCAAGAGAGGCAAAGTCTGGGGTGATATCTTTAAATCTTTTTGTAGCAGGACTGAATCGATATGTTAAGCAGAACCCATTTTTCTGTATGTAAAAACTTGATATCATGTGTTTGGAGATTAGATCGATACAAATAACATTTTCTTATCTCGCTCTAGGCGACTGCAGCGACATCTGATAAGCGAATAATGACAAGGCGAATTCACTTAAATAAAATTTCCGCCTGTTTCTTCAATACAAAATATCTTCTACCTCTTGGACGCTGTGAAAGGGTAGATTGGCGAGAACTGATTGTGGAATGTTAATTTTGGCACTGTTTGTTCCATTGTCTTTTTTCAGTTGTTAGTACATTTTATTTTAATGTATCCTATGATCTGTCTCTCAGTACATGCACTGTCAAGCAGTCTTTCATTCCTTTAATAGTGTTAATGATTGAGTTGGTTTTTTCTAAACTTCTCTGTCTGTCTGTCTGTCTGTCTCTCTTTTCTTTGTTTCTCTCTCTTTCTCTCTGTCTCTCCCTTCTTCCATTCTTGTGAACGGTATTATTGCCACTGTGTCACGTGTCTATGTATCTACCAACAGTTTCACTTTCGTTCTGTATGTCTGAATATTTCGTTTCTTAGTCTTTTTCCATGCAAAAGTAATGTTTAGATTTTCAGAATGTTTGATATACAATAGTCTCATATAACATATATTAGACATGTGCTGATAACATAATTTTTGTGCCACATTAAAAAAAGTTTTGTTAGTTTTAGAATTGGTTTTGGTTTAGGATAATGCCCCAATTTTTTAAAAAGTCCAAATTTTGAAAAGTAAAAAGTTCAATGATTTAATATCAAGAACTGGTAAACTTAACGCTTTGTCCTTAGTATACTCCCTCCCTTAAATAAAAAGATCAACATGGATAAAGTCAAAATGGTGGCCATCTGCCCCATCCCATAGGTTTGCAAAGTTTGCATTAAAGAACTGATGAACAACTAAACTGAAATTTGTAGCGAGAAGCGTTGTTCAGATAGTGCTCTGGAAACTCACAACAGATAACATCTACAAGTTCCATACAAACTTTTATGACGATAAGGGTTATTATTATCAGACTCGTCATGAACATCTTTAGCTACTTTTACTGTCTTTTACTGTCTTCTCAGAAATAGATCGCTGAACTACTTTTACTGTCTTTTACTGTCTTCACAGAAATACATTGCCGAACTACTTTTACTGTCTTTACAGGATCTTTAAAGACATCTCTGAATTACTGTCTTCATAGACACGTCCAAAAGTGAATCATGTAAACTATATTGTTGTAACATTGCTTTTTTTTCATCTCACCAGCCCATCTGAAAAAATAACAGGTAAACATCATGAGCCAATAGGTGAGTGAATATTTCATCTGAGTGCTTTCTTTAATACTTTGATACGGGAATTCTGTCAATCAAAGAGACTACTTTCTGCAGTGATCTTTTTTTTGTAATTTTATGTTTCAGTCATTTCTAATTTGTAGTTGTCTCAAACAACATTCATGTAAATCTTACTCTGGCGTCAATTATCTCATCTAGTTTGAGAACCTGGGAACATTAATCAAGTTTAGCATAACAATTTGAGAAACTATGAACATTAATCAAGTTTAGCATAACAGTTTGATTAAATGTCGGGCTTAAAAACGAACTAAACTAATTTAGGAGAAAACAATTTTTAAACTGAAAATCAAAATAATATTGCTTTCTTCAGCAATGACAACCACAGAGAGTTCCATAAGCTCTAGAACTATTTGGTGAAATAACTAAGTCTTACATTTGAGTTTCACACAGAGAATACCTCCACAGTAGCTGCTATAGTTTAAGTTTTATGTGAACAGAAATACTGAGAGTTATTCTGAAAACAAAGGATACTATTTGAGAACTCTTCCAGACTCCAAATGATTCATACTTGCCTGCCCTCCATAGATAAATAGAAGGTGACAGTGTGGCAATCATTGATAAATAGTTTATTATAGTGTTGCAATCGTGAATAAATAGTTTGTGCTATTGTTCCAGTCATAGATAAATAATTCATGATACTGCGTCAGTCATAGATAAATAGATTATAATAGTGTGACAGTCATGCATAAATAGTTTGTGACATTGAGTGAGTCATGGAAAGTTCTCTATGACAGTGTGACAGTCGTAGATAAAAAGAATGTGATATTGCTTCTTTCTTACATAGTCTAGACGATATTTTAATCATAGATATATAGTCTGTTATTGTGTTTCAGTAATAGATAAGTAGTCCATGGTACGGGTAGTATGTCAGCATGGATAAATTATAATGTGTCAGTAATACATAAAAAGCCTGTTATATTCTTTTCATCACAGATTGTATGTTATCTTATGTCAGTCATAGATAAATAGTCCATAACAGTGTGTGAGTTATAGAAAATAGACGGTGATAGTGGCTCAACCACAGACAGACTATGGATTAATTCTTCAGTGCATATGTCAGTCATAGAAACTAGTACTTGATAGTGTGTCAGTCACAGAAAATAGTAATTGATAGTGTGTCAGTCATAGAAAATAGTACTTGATAGTGTGCAGTCATAGAAAATAGTACTTGATAGTGTGCAGTCATAGAAAATAGTACTTGATAGTGTGTCAGTCATAGAAACTGGTACTTGATAGTGTGTCAGTCATAGAAACTAGTACTTGATAGTGTGTCAGTCATAGAAAATAGTACTTGATAGTGTGTCAGTCATAGAAAATAGTACTTGATAGTGTGTCAGTCATAGAAAATAGTACTTGATAGTGTGTCAGTCATAGAAAATAGTAATTGATAGTGTGTCAGTCATAGAAACTAGTACTTGATAGTGTGTCAGTCATAGAAAATAGTACTTGATAGTGTGTCAGTCAGAGAAAATAGTAATTGATAGTGTGTCAGTCATAGAAACTAGTACTTGATAGTGTGTCAGTCATAGAAAATAGTACTTGATAGTGTGTCAGTCACAGAAAATAGTAATTGATAGTGTGTCAGTCATAGAAACTAGTACTTGATAGTGTGTCAGTCATAGAAACTAGTTCTTGATAGTGTTTCAGTCACAGAAAATAGTACTTGATAGTGTCAAACTTAAATGAATAGACTGTGATGTTGCGTTCAGTCATAAATAAAATATTTTCATAGTCTGTCAGTCATATGATATAATTCGGAAAAGCAACATTTCTCAGTGATTTTTAAGAGATTAGAGTTGGACGAGATAAGCAAGATTAAGAAAAAAATACGCTCGGTCGAAGCGAACTCTCGCGAGACGTGGCATCATATGACTTCCGAGACAGGAGATTTAATTTTTCCCACTACCAGCGAAGCGATCAGATCTAAGGCCTGACCTCAGGCAAGCCGCAGATTTTCTGTAGTCTTTATGCCTGGTAAAAGTCAGTCTTCACTATAAGAAGTAAGTGACGACCTTACCTAAATTATTTCTTTTAAATGTATGTGGTTAAAATATTTTGATGTGATTATGCTATTTATTTTGTGCTATTTTAATGTTAAAATCTAGATATTTTGTAGAAATAGTTTTCCAGTGTTAATTTGAAATTAAGTTAAAATACGCCACGTGTTAGGCTGAGTATTAGACCTTTTATGCACTTTCAGGAATATATTTCCTGGTTAATTCTATATTAATTATTATCTAGAGGCTAGAGAAACCAGTATTTTACTATTTTCATTTATCAAAAATATCAACGTAGGTTCTTCTACAGTGAGAATAGGGATCATGTGTTATCGAGATTTGTTCGTTTCTAGTGTGCTTCAGACACTTGCTTATTTAAGCTATATTTATCAGAAGTTAACTCTTTCTAGCTTAGAAGAATACGAATGTATTGAGCTGTACGATCTATTTAACGAAATCTAAAACAGTTTTTTATTTGGTTTCAATTTTCATGACTTGCGCTACAGCTTGTCCTGGCTGCTTAGTTTCATGAGGAAATAATATATGGCTTTATGAGGAAATTATGTTGTGTTATGAGGAAAAAAAACTGCCTTTGAGGAGAAGATAACTCTGTTTTGAGAAGGGGGCCATTGTGTTAAGGAGAAGATAACTCATGTTCTTGATGGAAATAATCATACATATACGGAGATTACTAGGCAGATGCTTCAGGAATTATTAGAAGACGCCATCTGTGAATGATACAGAATTATGAACATTTAGTCTCCAATGTTATATGAAGAGTTCTGGCTAAATTGGTTTCAGTTCTATGTAAAATCACAGTAAACCTTGTTGCCCCTGCAAGCGATCATTCTATTCTATATTTCTGTGTTCATAATTATTTTTGTGATGGTGGAGCTCATGGAGCATGAATTTGCTTTGGGTTATGACGCTGGTAAGAACAAAAAAGCTAACCGAGTTCCCCTGGTTAGAGTTCGGCAACGAACCTGACTTAATTGATCAACCCCCCCCCTTCCCAGTTTCAAGTAGAAGTCACAGGTGGAAAGTTCTTGTCCTGCTACCCGTCCTGTCTACAAAGCCCCCACAGCCACAACCGCCACTAATCGGCATCGCGACAAACAACACCCACGTGCTCTGCACCAGCACGTCATCAGTCTCTCAGTATATTATCATCGTCATCATCATTTCTACTATCCCACTTGGCGCACACCTGCACCACCTCACATTGATTTGTAATGTTTAATAGTGTGTGAGTCAGGGATAGGTAGTTGACAGTTACAAGTTTGTGCCAGATTCTAAGCAAATAGTAAATTCATATGCAAATTTGCTGTGAGTTTATTGGACGGGGGGAGGAGGTGGAGAAATCTTATGAGAGATGTCAAGAAAGGAAAAAATAGAGAAACTGGGAAGAGATGATATCTAAAGAGAGAAAAAGCAATAGATAGAAATGGAGAAAGAGAGATGTGAAAGGATGTGAGAAATAGATAACTTTGTTTATTAAAGTTGATTATTCACCTCTTCCATTCTTTTCCCTTTATATTTCTATTTTTTTCTCTATTTTCAAAATTTGAAGAACTCGTAACTCAGGCCTAGCTGATATTGCGTTCTTCATTTCTCAAATTATATTGTAATGCAGTGACATAGTACAAGTATAGTATCACTATAGTGTAATGCAGTGATGCAATATAAATATAGTACCATTGTATTTTAATGCAATGATGTAATATAAATATACAGTAGTACTACTATTATATCTTTATAAAGAACAATAATAAAAAATAAAATGAACATTTACTTATTACCTCTAATCCATTCATTTAACAGTACCTATATTTTTTAAAACTTAGGACTAAGCTATTTTACATTCTCGCACGTTAATTACATCGGGCTTTTCTTGTGCAAATCAGTCCTAGGTTCTTGGGGAAAAACATTGTTTAGATTTTGAGCCATATTTTCTATTAAATTTAAATAGTGACCACAAGAAATTTAGAAAATAAGCCTTCAGAATTCTATGAAATAACTTGTCTTTGCTGAATGCAATTTCTTTTTTTCCTGACAGATTCTTTTTTGCTTATCTGTAGCCTGTGATAAATGTTTATTACCAATAAGATTTTTGCTCATTTCTGAAATTCCTAAAGTCGTTATTTTTGACATTAAGAAACCATCTCATGTTGTGAAGCAATAGTCTAAATGTGTCTGAATGTGTTACATATTGTATATATTTCTTATATCTTGATCAATGAATGGCCTTATTTTGTATAATTTGCTACAGGTTTTCTTAGAGTGAACACGTGAGTTCCGAGTGTGGTGTTGGTCATTAGTTAGATCTAGAGTTTTATATTTACTACTATATTCTGTCTATGAACTTCCAGCACTGAACTGTTGTTTTTTGGTGAGGTTTGCAGTTTCTGTCTTGTCAGAAAATATGGGCACTAACACTATATCCCTATGTGCCTCATGCGTTTTATTTTGTCCATGTTTTACAAATTGCCATTATTGTTATTTTATTTACCTAAAGTGTTTCTTTTAATTTAAAAAGGCGGTTTCTGACATTGAAATAAAGGTACATATTGTGCAGTCATTGCTGAAAAGTTCACATGAATATTGCTTAAAATAAAATGGAAGATACTCAATATATGCATATAAAGGAGTCATGCCAAAAGTCGTGAGCAAAACGTTTTTAAAAATCAGAATTTATAGATATAAAAAATATAAAAAATATAAATGTATCACCTTAACATGCATCCTTTGCACTTAATGTAGAGGTCACATGACGTCGACATCATGTGTCACGTGATCACGCGAAGCATAAACAAAATGGCGGGTGCTGAAGTTTCGTTTTGTCAAAATGCTATTATTGAGTTCCTCGTTAAATAGGAAACCCCCGCTGCTGAAATTCACCAAAGACTTCAGCTTGCTTATGGAGATATGTGTATGGGTGCTAGCAGTGTTAGGAGGCGGGTGAAACATTTCAAAGATGGAAACACGAGCATCCAAGATATGCCTCGTAGCGGTCGCCTTCGAACTGCCTCCACTGTACGCAACATGGAAAGGGTTGACGACATCACTAAACAAGACAGACGTGTCACAGTATCTGAAATCGTTGTAAATCTTGGAATAGGACACAATGCATTACAGGAAATGACTGAAACCCTAGGCTATAGAAAAGTTTGTGCCCGCTGGGTCCCACGTTTGTTGACTGAAAATCACAAAGCTAAGAGAAAAACCGGACAACTGAGAAAATTCAGAAAATAGGTTGGGAAATTCTTCCACGCCTTGCCTATACCCTGACCTGGTACCCAGTGATTACCATCTTTTCTTTTTTGTGAAAGAACAAATGCGAGGCCATCACTACGACACAGGAGAGAACTCCAGAAAGCTGCGTGTCTGTGACTTCGGTCAGCTGGAATGCAATATTCATTCTACAGGGAGGGTATTTTCAAACTTGCAGAGCGATGGGGAAAATTTGTGCAGAGAAATGGAGAATATGTTGAAAAGCGAAGGATGCAGCTAAAGGTGATACATTTATATTTTCTCAGTCTATAAATTTTGATTTGTAAAAATATTTTGCTCACGACTTTCGGTACTACCCTGGTAAATATTTGAGGAGGACCAAGAACAGACTCTTGTGGAATATCAGAATTAAGCAGAAATAAAACTGAGTTTTATGAAGAGTTTATGAAGAATATTTGCTGTCTGAGCCAAAGAATGCAATAACTTTTATTAGGTCAAGGTGTACCCATAATTTTCAACTTATGTACAAGAATTCTATGGTTATTTATATACATAATGCTTTATTACAATCAAGAAAGATTGTAATTATTTAGATAACCAGATTGCTATCATTTTGGTGACACATGTAGGAACAGCTTTATTAATTAACGAGCACATAGTTGTAACATTTCAGTTTATACATTAATACAGAAATATTCAGGAAAAATAAATAGGGAAAGAAGACAGAGTATAAATTCATCTGAATGCTCTATATAACAAATAAGGATGTAAAAACTGATAGAAGAAAAGAGAGTAGTTAGCTGTGACTTGCAAGAAGCTGTGTCCAAGAATGTATGTGGTGGAGTATTGTGAATGTTTAAATTAAGACTTGTGAGGTGTAACAGGTTGTAGTATGGAAGGAGTGTAAAAAATAGAAAGGGGAATGAGATATACAATGGTAATCAAGTGTAGAAAAGGATGGGTGGAGTAGATGAATGTAGCTGGAATAAAGCGTTTCTAATCTAGTACAGTGAGGGGGTTCTGGAATATAAGTTACATGTGATGAAAAAGTAGAACTTAATAGAGAGGGAATATGATTGTAAAAAAATGGAATGTTAAAAATAGCTGAATTGCAACTTCATATCGTGTGGCTCCAGCATCCCATATTCCTGTTAGTAGCAGTTTTGGTGAGAGCTTTGTGTCACGATTGCCTGGGACTGGAACACTGACTGACTGTCAATTAGCATATAATTTTCTACCATATGTAGCAATGTTGTCTTATGTATGTATTTTTCTCTGGAGTTTGATAACGAAAAAAGATTTGTCTACAAAGTTATACTTTTGAAATTGTAAGTCTCTGAGAACGATTGTAACTGTATGTCAGTGTAGTTGTAATGGCTGGTGTTGTTTAGCATAATACCTTACTGCTAGTACCATCAAGAGAAAGACAGATGAAAAAGCAGAAAGACAAATATTGAAAAGAAAACAGAAGAAGAAATAGCAGGAAGGAGAGAAAGAGAAGATAAAATAGAAAGATGAAAGATATGAAGAAAAATGAAAAAGGAGGAACAGAAAATGATATAGGAAAACAAAAGGGAGAGAAGACAAAAAAGGGATTGATGGATTGATTGAATGATTGATTGATTGACTGACTAGACTTCAAATAAAAAAGGAAAGTATTTTCATCAAGAAATTGCGATTGAAATAACAAATCACATGCAAAGGTAGAGAAGGATAAAAAGAGGAAAAGAGTGAATGAAAAAGAGATGAAGACACAGAGAGAAAGAGACACACACACACACACATGGAGAGAGAGAGAGTATCTATAATATTCAGAAAATTTAAACAGATGTAAGGAAGTGGTCTGAATATACATGTTGCACTCATGTCAACCCAGAGAGAGTTGACATTGCCTGCCGGTAATGACTGGAAAAAGTCAACTTTATTCTGTTTGCACCAGAAAACTTAAACGTACGAAGTGCAACCCAAAAGTTCGGGGTTGCAACTCTTATTTCACTTTTAACAGATCTTGTCTCAGACCAGAATAGTGATTTGTGGAAGAATTATTGATTTTTATCAGTTTGTCATCTTAAATAAAAAAAAGATGGTGCTTTATAAAAACATATTGTTTTATATACCTGTCAAGGTAGGTGTGTGTCCAGGTAGGTGTGAGTGACAGTATGTGGCTAGTCTGATATGTAACAGATTATGACATCACTGAACCATGTCAAAGTTTGAAGAAAATTTTTCAGCACACGATGTTACAAAGTAAAAGTTACTACAAAAATTATTTTAAAATTTTAATTTCATTTATATACAAAATTTTTCTTTCACGTTTAATATGATCGAAGAAAATGTTAAAAACAGCATAAAAACCCTAGGATAGTCTCAGAAAGACAGGGAAAACTGAACTGTTTGAAAACTAGAACAGTACAGTACAACAAGAAAGTCACAAGAAGAAAGTAACAGATAAAAGGGATGGCGACTGCAGTAATACACTGGTGTAAATAATAAAGTTATATAGAGGTGTATGGTGTAGTTTTACAAAGTGGCAGAGGGAGTGAGTAAAGTGAGAAAAAACGAATAGAAAGTATGAAAATGTATAAATGAAAAACATACAACATCCGATATTTCGGCGTGAGCCTTTTTCGAGGATTACATGCACAACGAGACAAAAACAAATAACTAAACGAAGAACTTATCTTGATATGGCATCCTCCAGAAGTAGGAAACAGAAATGCGTGTCTTAGAAGATGCATAGGGACCACGTGGGCCACACAAAGGATACGCCGATAAAGGGATAGCTAAGAGAAAGAAAGTAGGGTAAAATGTTTGGCCAAAGATGTTCAGGCCCTTTTAGAAATATCATTAAGATGCTGGCGAAATCGATCTCCTAGCCAGACCTCCTTCCCTTTGTCCACGTTATCAGTTCAGGAGTATTTCACCTGTACTTCACACGATGTTATTTATGCTATTATGCGCAAACGTTGCGGTATGAAGTACATATGGGAGACTGGTTTACACTTAGGAGATCGATTTCGCCAGCATCTTAATGATCTGTCGAAGAGGGCCTTGACACCCGTGGCTAAACATTTTTGCCTTAGCAACCACAGGGGAAAACAGGGCATTTCTGTTAGTGCGATCCGCTCTTGTTCTGCTGATGTACGATATCGGAGTGTCCTAGAACAGCGTCTTATTTTCCAGACTGGTTGTCTCTACCCAGCTGGAATTAACAATGTCTTCAGCTTTCTGTAACTTCTATAGTTTTCCACTCCCTTCCTTTTTTCACCATACTTTCTTTCTCTTAGCTACCCCTCCCTACTGCCACCCTCTTTTTTTTCTCTGGCAACATATTGGTATTTATAGGGTCTTGTCCTATTCACCAGTTTCACATTTTCTCCCTGCATGTGTTTATGTTCTTCATTCATTATCTCTCCGCTTCCCCTTTTCCCTTCCCCCCTCCCGATACCTACTCCTCTAGCGGCTATCATGTTTCTATTGCCTTTCCCCCCACCCATTTCTACGACTTGTTTTCCTCCTCTCCCTCCACCTCTTCTTTAAGATTGGCTTTATCGGTGTATCCTTTGTGTGACCCACGCGGTCCCTATGCATCTTCTAAGACACGCATTTCTGTTTCCTACTTCTGGAGGATGCTATATTAAGATAAGTTCTTCGTTTAGTTATTTGTTTTTGTCTTGTTGTGCATGTAATCCTCGAAAAAGGCTCACGCCGAAATATAGGATGTTGTATGTTTTTCATATATGCATTCTCATACTTTCTATTCGCTTTTTTCTCACTTTACTCACTTCCTCTGCCACTTTGTAAAACTACACCATACACCTCTATCTAACAAGACGAAAGTAGCAACATGAAAGTAGCAATAACAAATTCAGAAAAGTCGTATCCCCACTGTTTTATATATTAAACACTAAGATTACAAAAGTAAAGACTGTGTACTGTAATGTAGATGAATAAAATTACAAGTTCTGTGACACCAATACAGAAAGTTACAGTAAATAAAGCACACAAGGGCATAAATGAGGAATGGAATTAATTAAATAAATTATAAAAACATATGAAGAAACCCAAATAGGGAAAGATAAATGGTTTGATAATATCTGTGATGATGCAACGTAAAGAAGAAAGAAAGCAAGGCATTCTTGGTTAAATGATCAAAACAATACAGCTAAAGAACAAGAGTACAAAGAGACATGAAGAAGATTATTGGAATTCAAAAACTGGAGTATACAGCCTACTAGAGACAGAAACAAACCACCAAAACATAGAAGCCAGAAAGTGTCTCAAAGATGTTGAAACATTAAAGAGAGGATACTAACAGCAGATCTATAGTATGTTAGATAGTAAAGGCATTAAGATAAACAATGAACTAAAAATGTCTGAGAGATGTGAAGATTATTTCAAATAGCTGCTGAACTGTGAAGTTCTTACCACCATCTGCAACAGTCATAAATAACTACATGTTACCCCAATATGGAAGAACCTTATTTGGAAGAAATAATGACAGCTACAGAGCAACTGGAAAAAGCAACAAGGTAACAGGGTCTGATGAAGTACATAGACAACTGATAAAATAAGGGGGATAAGCATTAGGTTTCCTCATACAACAGATATGGAAAGAAAAGGTGCTACTAGATGATTGGAAAGAAACTCTGATAGTTCCCACTTATAAGAAAGGAGATAAGAGAATGTGTGAAAGTTACAGTGGTATGTCATTATTATCATCAAGATATAAAATACTATCTATAATATTACTGAACAGACTAAAACCTTATGTGGAAGAAATCTTAGATTATAAAGCAGGATTGAAGAAAAATAAATCTACAGCTGATCAGATATTTTTAATGAGACAGAAAGCAGAAAAAATGGGGAGTATGGAAGGGAGGGTTAGGGAGAACTCACTTTTTACTGCTACTGCTAACTTTTGCTGCTACCGCTACTACTACTGCTAAAATGTCAGGACGAGGTAAGGGCGGGAAGGGACTCTGATCCGCCTTTGTGTGATATTCCTGGATTTTGTGTACTTGGAGTTTCTTTCTTTCTGTTATGGATACTCCAACCTTCTTCTACAACCCGGAGACGGATATGGAGGGTGGCCAAGAAGAACTCCCAGGGACTCTGGTATGCACAGTGAGTGGGCAGAATGCCTCACGTGTTTCATATGCATTCATGCATAGCATTCTGGCTGGACCTGTGGGTCTGGGGCTCAATGGAGTGGCAACTCTCGGCCGTTATGAGGACCGCACCAAGTGGTATGTCACTCTACGTCAAGCCACCCACATTACTCACTATGCCTCGCTGCATGGGAAGACCTTGCACCTGGAACAGTCCAAACTAACGATTCACTTTGAACATTTGGACAAGGAACGGGTTAAAGGAACCCTGCATTGGATGCCCATAGCAGTGAAGGCGGAAATGGTCAAGCGCCTTGTCACATTTCTGACCGGTGACGAGGAGGCCGAGGTATCCCGTGTTGAGAAGGCCAACGACAAGTGGGCGTTTCGGTGCAGGCCGAAACAAGATGTCCCACATTACACGTCCTTATCTCAATCCGGAAGTGTAAAAGGGCACAGGATTGCAATCACCCTGCAGGGCAGGAATGCACCATGCCCGATTTGTAGCAGCGATGCTCATCGGGCAAACCAATGCCCCAGGAAGGCAAGGCCGGCCCACAGAGAGAACGTGCAACAGCAGGTCTCTGCAGCCAAGAGAGTCGAGGAGCGGTCCGCCACAACTGCCGCGGACATTCAGAACCAGACCACCGGCAACCAGGAGCCAGCACCAGAGCCCATTGATGATGATGGGTTTAAGCTGGTGGAAAACAGGAAAAAGAGGCGCCACCTGATGTCCGCCGCTGTGTCGCCGACCTCCAGCGAATCTCCTTGCACCCCAAGAAAACGGGTGCCCACTGGCAGAACTGCAGAGGCCAGGGGTCAGCCTCTGCCAACAGCAGAAACGCAAACGGTCCCTCTTCCAGAGAGGGTCATGGACACACCAATTCCAGCAGAGGAAGCAGTTAATGTCCCCCCTGCAGAGGAGGACATGGACTCGCCGCTAGCCGAGGAACCTCTATCTTGGGCCCAGCTGACGGGAGAACAATCGGACGATGATGATACTCCGTTAACGATTGATGAGGAGGTATAAGGGAAATATAACTGTGTTGACCAGGCGGATTATTGTGTTGCATTTTCTAGAACTAGAATGTTTGGTTCCACGGTACCAAGACAAACGAGCGGATGATCGTGCCCACGGGACTTTGTATAGGACGGTTTTTTTGTATTTTTCATTTCTCAATATTGGAATATTTCATTTATTTGTGTCGTGCTTTTCTCAACCATTGGATGTACAGGAGCAAGGTAACAACTTACTTCTTTTTTTGGTTTTTTTTCTTTCTGTTAGTATATTTTTTTTTATGTCCTCATAGTCCTTTCTAATTTACATTTTTCATTTGTGTTTTTCTGTTTTCAATATGGCTGATAAACTTTCTATTTTAAGTGTTAACATTAGGGGACTGAGAAGTAAACTCAGTCAAGTAGTGCTCCTAGTACACAAATACAAGCCAGACTTCATCTTTATCCAAGAAACACACATCACCACGGAAATACGTGCCAACAACATCACACAACTCTTAGGACTCAGACATTCTTGTTTCAGCTTAGGGAATAGACACACAGGAGCAGCAATACTACAAGTATCAGAAGACTGGCAAATTGTAGGACACAACAGAGACAGCGAAGGTAGAGTAGCAATAGTGGAAATAAAACACACAAGTTCAAACCACAACAAATACACATTAGTCAATGTATATGCACCAGCTGTGAGAGACCAGCAAATTAACTTCTATGACAAGCTCTCACAGATGCTAACATCATTCCACAGGGGGCAAAACATTATCATAGCAGGAGACTTTAATTGTGTCATGCACGATCTTGATCTGTCGAGAGGAACAATTAACGTACGCCGTGAACTCGAACAAATAGACATGCTACATAACATCATAGACGAACACGGGCTCGTAGACACATACAGAAAGATGAACCCACATGGTAAGGAAACTACACACACTGACACAATTAACATAAACATGGGACGATCAGCCCGAATAGACAGAATATATGTCCCAGAAGGTCTTCTAATAAATGACATCAAACACATAGACACAACCTTAAATTACACAGATCATAAAGCGGTCATGGTCACATTAAACGCAACCTTGGCACAACTCAAAAACAAACGCTCCCCACACTGGAAGTTTAATAACAGTTTGCTGGATAATGGAGATTATGTAGATAACATAACGGAACTATTACACGCGTACACTCAAGACTTACCTGAATCCAACCTCATAGAATACTGGGATGTATTAAAGAACACTATCAGAGAGAGAACACAGGTCTTGGCGACAAAAATACACAGATACAGACGACAGCAACAACAAATGTTGGAAAATGCTATTAAACTAACCAAGCAGGTAGATCCCAATAGTCCTCACATACATGCGCTAGAGGAAGAAGTAGAGAAATACCATCAACACAGCTACCAGGGTGCTTTCATCAGAACAAAACTTGCCTCTGCCGTACAAGAAATACCAAGTAAAAAATATCTAGGTACAGAACAAAATGTGCAAAGAAGCAGGCAAATACGCAAAATAATAGACATAAATGGACAGGAACAGACAGGCACTACCGGAATAAGCCAAACCTTTCAAGATTTTTATATACATTTATACTCTGAGGACAAAGGTCAATCAGAAGACATACAAAACAAATTCTTGAACTACGCCAAACAGATTTCTGAAGAAGACAAACAAACATTAGACATCCCACTCACGCTAGGAAACCTACAAAATGCGCTTGACACATTCCAAAAGAACAAATCTCCAGGACCGGATGGCCTCACTGCCGAGTTTTATCAGAAATTCTTCCACATTTTAGGACCTGTCCTACACAAGGTGTTTATTGAAGCCTTCGACAGAAAAGAATTACCCAACAGTCTCAATCAGTCATACATAACACTCATTAAGAAAAGCAACGCAGACACAACTCAAGTTAAAAATTACAGACCTATCTCGTTACTCAACGTAGACTACAAAATTCTAGCAAAGTCCCTAACTATGAAACTCAAACCCGTCATGCACACACTTATACATGAGGACCAGCAATGCAGTGTCACCGACAGAAGCATAAATACGCATCTACATTTCCTAAGAGATGTTATCCAATACTCTCACGATAAGAATAGCCAGTCAGCAATCTTATCGCTGGACCAGGAGAAGGCTTTCGACAGAGTTTCCCATTCTTTCCTCCAGAAAACCTTGTCCAAATGTAATCTTGGGAACTACATCAGAGACTGGATACAAATTCTATACAACAAACCAGAAAGCAGACTTTTAATAAACCATACCCTCAGTGAACCAATACGGTTAACCAGATCTGTACGTCAGGGCTGCCCACTCTCACCCCTGTTGTATGTGTTAACTCTAGAGCCACTCCTGGAGAGAATCAGGCAAGAGACAATAGTCAAAGGAATCTTTATTCCTGGAATGGGAGAGAGGAAGTCGTTGGCCTATGCTGACGACACAATCTTCTTTCCCTCCAATATATCCTCTATCAGGTTTATTCTAGACATATTTGCAGAGTTCGGACAGGGCAGCGGGGCTAAAATAAACATTCAAAAATCACATATAATGGGTTTAGGTAAATGGACCAACAAAACAGACTTCCCTTTCACATTAATACAAGTCAACAACATTAAAATATACGGGATTTTATTTACAGCTACGCCTTCAAATAACATCAAAGCAAGATGGCGAAATATAATTGAAAAAATTAAAAACAGACTGGAAATTTACAAATACAGAACCACCACCATATTCGGCAGAAGTGTCGCAGTCAACACTTGCATCATACCACAGCTTATATACACCGCAAACATATTCCCCCTGCCTAAACAGTCACTTAAGGAAATCAATTCAATGATTAGAGACTTTATTTTCCGACGCACAGTACGCAGCATCCAACAGAAAACCTTGATGCAAGACAAAAATAGAGGGGGCATCTCCCTACAAGACATAGCAACAAAGATCCAGGCACTCAGGATTAAATATATAGGACAAATCATCCAACAGCCACACAAACATACTCTAGCTCACTACTACGTTGGGCTGAGGCTTCTTAAACTGTGTAAATTAAACAATATACACCCCCATCACTTTGGCACTATACCGCTCTTCTACAGACAATGCATACAAAGTGTAACTGGGAATGAACGTTTAATACGCATGAAAACATCATGCATATACAAATATCTGGTCAGGAAACAGGAGCCACCATTACAGTGCAGAATAAAGAGAGGATACAAATACTTCATCACCGACTACACACAATCATTTCAAAACCTACACAAGAAAGGAATCACGCCAAGTGCACGAGAGATAACATACAGACTATTGTTCAACATGACACCGACCACACAAGGGATCGCCCACAGATTCCACAGACTGATCAGATGTAAACTATGTAGAATGAACACACAAGAAACGGAAGAACACATTTTCTTTCAGTGCAGAACCGTTTCTTTAGCCTTAGAATTTTTGACTCAAGAGATAGCAACAAGAACAGCAGAGAAAGTAGACATATACAGAGCAATAATGTTAAACACCATTCCTCGAACAGAAACAAACAGCCATACGCAGTGTATCATCCTCCTAGCTGAGTTTAGGTATGTTGTTTGGTCATGTAGGAATAGGGCCACATTTGAAAATAGAATTTTTACAAAAGAACTTCTCCTGTACATTTTCAAACAAAAATTGTTACAGCTTTCAACCAGTTTCTAGCGCATATTTATTTCTGTGTACACCCCGTGGGTGAAAGAGAAGGCTTTAGCCGAATACAAGCACTGTCCATCACTAGAGAGAAAGTTAACGAAGAGAGTGAGAGAGAGTGAGAAAGGGTCCTGATAGTAGGTGAGAGGATGTGTGTGTGTGGTTATACTATTACTATACACCTTTGTTGTAACGTTTTATGTACAAAGCATTCGCGTTATCATACTCCATGCTGTCACCTCACGGTTTGTAAAGCCCACCATCTCATTATTTCATTCCACGGGCAATCATCCTCAACTCACGTCACATGTACATGCTTCGTTATTGTTTATTTGAAAGTTTGTTTTTTTTTTCTTTTTTTTTGGAAAGATTTGGGAAAAAAAAGGAAAAAAAAAAAAAACAACACCAAAACAAAAAAAAACAAAAAAAAAAAAAAAAAAAAAACAAAAAAAAAAAATTAAATAAAAAAAAAGGAAAAAATGAAACACAAAAAAAAAATAAATTATAAAACAAAAAATAAAAAACAAAAAAAAAATATAAAACACAAAAAAGAAGAAAAATAAAAATGACCTGGCTCGGTTGACTCGCCCTTGGTGGTTTTGGTGCTTGCTGATTTTGCATATAAAATATTACAAAAAAAAAAAAAAAAAAGTATGGAAGGGAGGCCCATAACATATTCATAGAAATAGTCTATGTAACATCATGAGGGAGTTTAGTACACCAGGAAAAGTCACAAATATAATTTTAAAATGAGCCAATGTATGGAAGACAGAAAACGTGATACATAAAGGGAGGGAATCAAGATCATTCCAAGTGAGAACAGTTCTGAAACAAGTAGACGTCTTGTCCCCGGTGCTGTCCAGTCTGGTCTTGAAAAAAATTATAAAAAAACGGTAGATAAAGAACAAACCGCCAATACTAAATCGAGAATATTAGGATATTCAGACACATAGACATAGCAGGGTAAACTTGACAAGATAAAGTCTTCAAACATCTGAAAAAACAAGCAAGAAATGTGGGACTAAAGATAAAACCAGAAGAAGATATACCCACTCTTCATCGATAGTGGGCAAGAAGAGATCAAGAACATTGGAGACGTATCTTGTCTGCAGTACTGGGCAGGCTCAAAAAGCTGTTGAATTCAGCAACAGCAAAAGAAGAAGAACAGAAGAAGAAGCCAATGAAATGCTGATCGTTACATGAAGTCTGTATCGTTGAATGTTCTCAGTGCAGTTGTCATGAACTTGTGGAGGTCATGAAATGTTGTCTTCTGAAATAGTTTTGTATGTCCTGGGAGCAACAAAAGGTTGCAATGGCAGAAGCCACTAAGCTCTAAGAGATTGTGTGTAACATACAATTGATATGGCTGGAGTTTAGGACAGTATGTAGATGCATTTGGTGATGTGATAATGATGAGACGAGGGGCAGGTTCAAGATGGAAGTGTGTTGTGTATTACAGAATTCACGTGAGAAAGTCTGAAGGATAGAAAAGAATGTGAATGTTACAAATCTCTAGCACGGAACACATTATTTTAGTGCTTGTATGTTTATTGAATGATAATGATGAATTATGCTATGAACAATGCATCTTTATGTTAAAAATTGATTACTCTATGACTTGAGGAGTTTCAAATGTTAATTAATTAAATGCATCTGTTATTCTATTATTTGTGTTTTATGGTGTTCGTACAGTCCTTACATATCAGTAAGCTTTGCTAGATTTTTTTAATGGACGTATGTCATTGGTAACGTAAAATGTTCTGTATTATGTTAATTGTTGAAAAATATGTCGTAGCACATCACTAAAAAAATAAATCACTGGTACTAAAGTACATGGAACGTCCCTAAGAAAGTTGTCAAGAATCACACACTAATCACACACTAATCACACACTAATCACACACTAATCACACACTAATCATACACTAATCACACACTAATCACACACTAATCACACACTAATCACTATGATCAAGGACCAAATAAAGGATACCATGTAGAAACAGTGGCGCCATGGTAATCTTTGTTTCCATACGCGAACATCTGCGCTATTTTCTGACACATAATCCATTAGGCCACACTTTACATTATCCATCAGTTAGCGGGAGAGAATACTAGAAGCTTTAGCAGGAAGTGAAGCATGTTACATTGTTTATATCAAACTATGCTTACAAAAACAACTATAGCTTCAGCTCAAATGGTTGTCTTAGTATTTCATAAAACCCACGTGTGCTGTCAGACTAATCCATTTAAAGTTGTCGACATGAAAGATGGCGCTTGTGTGATTTTGCTCAGATAGTATCATTTTATAATGTCGCGCATGTAGTATCACTGTACTAGTTTTCTAACTAATTCTTAGTACCTTACTAGTAGATTTTCAACGAACTTAAATTCTTAGACTCTAAATGTACAGGTACACAGAGAATACAACAGTTTGAAGACCACTGACACCCGAAATTTATGGAATCAAATAAACTACGTATTTATTGTGAAAAGAATGAGTGGTGATCAGTGAGGATCAAGAATATTGATTGTAATAAATGAACAAAACACTTCTACCCTTGACAAGAGCTTGTTTGCCATATACGGAAGGAGTGGGCTACACTACACTCACACTCAGACCAGCTGCCAGACATACAACACTATACTCACACTCAGACCAACTGCCAGACATACAGCACTATACTCACACTCAGACCAACTGCCAGACATACAACACTATACTCACACTCAGACCAACTGCCAGATATACAACACTACACACACACTCAGACCAACTGCCAGACATACACCACTATACTCACACTCAGACCAACTGCCAGACATACAACACTATACTCACACTCAGACTAACTGCCAGACATACAACACTATACTCACACTCAGACAAACTGCCAGACATACAACACTACACTCACACTCAGACCAACTGCCAGACATACAACACTACACTCACACTCAGACCAACTGCCAGACATACAACACTATACTCACACTCAGACCAACTGCCAGACATACAACACTATACTCACACTCAGACCAACTGCCAGATATACAACACTATACTCACACTCAGACCAACTACCAGACATACAACACTACACTCACACTCAGACCAACTACCAGACATACAACACTACACTCACACTCAGACCAACTACCAGACATACAACACTACACTCACACTCAGACCAACTACCAGACATACAGCACTACACACACACTCAGACCAACTACCAGACATACAACACTACACTCACACTCAGACCAACTGTCAGACATACAACACTACACTCACACTCAGACCAACTACCAGACATACAACACTACACTCACACTCAGACCAACTGTCAGACATACAACACTACACTCACACTCAGACCAACTGCCAGACATACAGCATGAATGCACATAAATGCCAACTTACATTCTCACAAGAAACAATTCCATGGATCTGTAAGAAAATAACACAAGTATCGGACCTTAGAAGTCCACAATGTTTCAAAAGAAATATTGGTACATTCTTCAGTTACAAGTAAATATACCCGGATCCATATTCCATCACAAATTACTACACAGTTTCCTAGAACACTTTCTAACCCATAATAATATCAAATCTCTCAACTGTCTATCACATTCTCACTCAGTATAATCACATAACTCAATCACTAATCACAAATCTGTCCTATTATTCTCACAGTTTTATCTTCTATCCTAATCCCACATTATAATCTCCGTCTAAACAATAATCAATAATCATCCCACATTAAAAGTTCAGCGCCTAAATATCATCAACAATTTCTACTTTCCTATTTTCGTGAACATTCGTCCACGAGAAAGTCCAAACTTTGAAAATCGCCTGTTTAAGACCTTGGACTAGTCTCTGAAAAACAACCTAATTTTAGCCAGCCATAAAAACAAGTCTAGAGGAAGTTCAATCAAAATCTTGGGATTTCAACGTCAAAAGTGAAAAACTAATTGGAGATTCCAAATTTAACTTTTAATAAAAACATGTCAGGGTAAAGTTCGCTACTCCTCCAGATTTCCCAAGGTCTTAACTAAGCTTGAGTGAAAAAAAACATGTCAAGGTAAAGTTCATCAAACGTGATCATAAATCTCGGGATTTTTAAAGGGTCAATAATGACCTTCCTTTACACCAACAATCTACGTCATAATTTAAGGGATTTAATCAGTTAGTCAAAATACCCAATTTACCATGAATTATATCCCTTAGATAGAATAAAGAACAGAATAAAAGAATTCTATTACATCACTTTATATTATCTCGCATATGGTATCACTTTATACTGTCTCGCATGTGGTATCACTTTATATTGTCTCGCATGTGTATCATTTATACTGTAATGCATGTGCTATAAGTTGTATGTCACGGAGGTTTTAGCTGTTCCATGATTTGCAGGGATCAGCTATTGGCATGGCTAAAATGATGCAGCAGATATTTTAAATAGACTGTGCTAAGTACAATCCTCTTCTTATCTGCTAGTTAGGATTACAACAGTGAGAAGATATTGATGTCGAGACATAACAATCACATAACAACATATACAGCAAACTCTGAAAAGATATACATCATTCATGTCCAGGTTGGACATCTCACATCGCTAGGAAGAACAGTAAACCTTGGTGTAACCAGCAAACCCGATCTTGAACAACATCGAGGCATATAATGTGTGCATCATGATAGTGATGAGTTCGTGAATCATGGACGTGTCAGCTAGCACCTCAAAATGATCATAAAGGATTCATCCATACAAATCCTGATGGTTTAATTGAACACTAACCATCCGAGTCATCCAGTCAACCAGGACTTCATTAGACGAAGGCGTGTCCAAGAATCATTGCACTCGATACATAATATGGCTACCAAGATCACTGGGATATATCAAACTTTAGCGTCCGCTAGGTTCAGGCGCTACATCCTCTTCTAATCGCTACATTCAGTCTCTCAGATCAGCCCTTCCCCCCCCCCCACCCCCCACCACCCCTACCCCAGTTTCCCGGTATTCACATGCACGGGGTACCTAACTTAAGGGAGGTAACGTACTAGCAAAATTATAAGCACTGGCTCAGGGATATAGTTGCAGTCGCATGTTAGTTCAACACTCACTGTTACAAGGTAGTATCGCGTTATAATATATCTCATGTGGTATCACTTTATAATATAGTTCATGTGGTATCACTTTATAATATCGCTCATGCTATATGACCATATACAGACATATCCTTGTTGTCGCCGTTTTGCTCTTTCTTTGCTTTTCAGTTCTGGTCACGTTATACTGCCCCACTTTGTCTTTTGTCACCGCTTGGTAATTGTTTCCCCTTTGTGCTTCGGTCTTTGAACATACATTTTTCAAGCATGACATAAAGTGCTGTATAACAGTATATTGAAAAATGTACTGTTGCCATGGTTGGATTTTTCATAAAATTGATATAATACGGGGTATTTTAATATTTGGACCATTTGTTTTAAAGCCTTGGTATTTTTGTTGTGTGGGAGTTGAAAGGCCATGGTGAGAAGTTGGGTTCCACGGGATTTTGATGAACTTAGCTTTGACATGTTAGTAATAGAAAAGTTATGTCCAGTGAGTGTTCGTGGGCAGGTGGTAAACAGGTAGAATCACGGGCTTAGTGATTCTCGGGATAGAAACTTCGGGAAGATTTAGGGAAATAGGACATATTTAAGGAGTGAGAGGAGGAGATTTGGGATTATTATTATTATTATTATAGGATGATTATGATAGATAGAGAGAGATAGATAGATGGATAGTTAGGATGAATTATGAGGATTGAGATTCATTATGACTGAAAATTCATTATGTAGAGGTTGAGTGAGGATGGTCCAGATAGGATGCTAGGATGTGAACTGTTAGTTTGTTTTCTTCATGGATCCAGTCTGTAAATTTCTGATGCAGCTACGAGTTGTTTGAAATAGTTTGTAACTGAAGAAATATGAAATACTGAGATTTTTGAGAACTTCAAGTCCGATATTTTTGGTGATGTGAAGTTCTTTGTATGATCCATGGAATGTCCAGTGTGTTAGTAAGTTGGCTCTTATTCCATCATGTTGAATGCCTGTTTTTCCTAGCTGAGAGTAGTAGTCTGTTGCACACTCCCTCCTTACATGCGAACTAGTTCTCGTCTGGAGAGGAGTTTGATTGTTCATCTGTTTACTCAGTTTATTTGCTACATCCTCATTTATTCACCACTCATTTTTCCTATAATAAATATGTGTAATTACTATATCAATTTGAGTGTTAGTGGTTCTCAAACTGTTGGGATGTGTTCGTTCTCAGTTACATATTAAAATTCCTCAGATGTAATCAGAAGACAGACCATTTGGGTGGCGGCTTTACACAGTTGCGAAGTACTTAAATTATTGCCGTGTCTGTAACTAGCAGACACATGCACGCTACATCTAAATGTTTGGTGCAGTACGGCTAGAACTGAATCTCTTGTTCTGTCATTTTCGTTATTAAAAGCACATTTGATTTTTTGCACCTATATACTATACTGTTACAGTTCTTAATAATTTTATGCTGGAAATGTAATTACAGATTTCATATAATGAGCATTTTCATGAACTAAGACACATGTACGGTGTTTATATTATGCCACATAAGACGTATCTTGGTGCCCCAAAACATTTGCAAGCTAAATACAGAATATGCCTTCCTTTTCTTCGATGTTCACTTTTCGTCTGTGCTCTGGTCTTTAACTAAGGAAAGAGCCGTGTATGACTGTATTGTCGACCACGTGCAAATCAGATCATGTGACAAACATCCGTTGAGATTTCTAAATATTTACGTTATCAACCTGTAAACCCCTTCAAGCTGAAAGTGGATGTACAATATTTAGCAATCGATTTATCACATACAACGAGTATTGTAGTGAGCAATTCAAGGAATAAATAATGAAGGCAAACATTGTGGAACACATCGTTTTACATTTATGTAAACTTGGACAAATCACGTCAGAGGAATATTTCATTATCATAAGTCAAGAACATAAAGAGAGTTTAATTCTGAAAGAATAACGGTTTTGCAACATTATTTCGGATCCTAGGTGGGGCAAGCAGGGTAGAATGTTAGAAGGAAGCCTTGGAGTCCTTAGATAAAAGATCAAACCTTGACACTTACAACTAGTGTAGTCTAAATTTACATGGTATTACATCATGTGGCTTAGTTAGAATCTAAACAAGTGATTTCATTGGCCAGTCCCTGACTAGACACCCTAGAACTCCAGTACAGACAGGTAACCGATCAAAGAACTGTGCTTGAGTTTTGAGATTGACAAAGCAAATATCCTACACAAAACTTGAGAATTTCAACCAGGAAAATCTCTCTCAGCCAGATCATCAGATTTGTATCGTCACGCCGAGTTCAGTTCATTGTGTTATAGCTCTGGTTTGCAATCATTCTGTTGCTAAATAACGGAATGACTCACTGCCTATTTTGCCTGTTGGACAGGGAATATGCAAAGTCAATATGAAGTAACTGAATTAACAAAACTTGTAAAACATAGCAATATTATATTAATCGCTTCTGAACAATAAGTGAAATCATATATAACTATTTCATTCATGATAAATAATAAATTCCTCTGTGGATGTTTTATGCAAATTTTATGAACAATAGTACCCCATAGAAAAAAATACAGCTCTCCTTGGAAACAAATTCAAAATTTTACATTTTATGAAAATTTGATAAAAGTTTCATTTTTTATTTGAGCCAAATTTGAAGAAAATCGAATTCCTTTATATGTAAATAAACTTATGTTGCTCAACAGAGCAGAAATTTAGTTGAATATTGAAATTTACTACCAAGAAAAGCACGCAATAATCTTTACGTAGACTCCACGTAATAATCTTTACGTACAGTCGATTTTTGCTTCCATTATATCGTATATTGTGTTAATAACAAGTCTAATAGGTAAAACTAGTGGTGCAAGGAGTTCACTGAGTTCAAAGGTCACTTTTAGACAATCATTTTGACAGCCATCACAGGATTAGACATATTTATTCATGTAATATGTTTCCCATGTAGCATTAATTTATTCAGTCAGATTTAGAAATGACAGAACAAGAAAATGAATAATTTACGTTAAACTGATAGATGGCTTAATGTTTCGAAATAATGCAAAAAACTTGATTTAATGAAGAATAAAATAGAGATAACAAGAAATATTCAACGAAATAATGAACACGTCATTTATTACATAATACTAATGTCAAATTTAAGAGAGAAAGTAAATTTTCAAAACTTTATTGAGAATGAGACACACTGTGGCCCAATACAGAGAAGATAGCAATTCAAATGAAAGTTTCTTTGCTATTGTCAACGCTCAAGAAGAAAATATAACATAAAAAAAACAGTTAAAAAAACTATTAACAATCACTACTCTTACGTAGAAATGTATATCTGTAAGCATAAGGTAAACTTTAACTTTACCCAGAGCCATAACCCTAATCTTATCTGTAAGCATAAGGTAAACTTTAACTTTACCCACACCCATAACCCTAATCTTATCTGTAAGCATAAGGCAAACTTTAACTTTACCCGCACCCATAACCCTAATCTTATCTGTAAGCATAAGGCAAACTTTAACTTTACCCGCACCCATAACCCTAATCTTATCTGTAAGCATAAGGCAAACTTTAACTTTACCCAGAGCCATAACCCTAATCTTATCTATAAGCATAAGGCAAACTTTAACTTTACCCGCACCCATAACCCTAATCTTATCTGTAAGCATAAGGCAAACTTTAACTTTACCCACACCCATAACCCTAATCTTATCTATAAACATAAGGCAAACTTTAACTTTACCCACAACCATAACCCTAATCTTATCTATAAGCATAAGGCAAACTTTAACTTTACCCGCACCCATAACCCTAATCTTATCTATAAGCATAAGGCAAACTTTAACTTTACCCGCACCCATAACCCTAATCTTATCTATAAGCATAAGGTAAACTTTAACTTTACCTAGAGCCATAACCCTAATCTTATCTGTAAACATAAGGCAAACTTTAACTTTACCCAGAGCCATAACCCTAATCTTATCTGTAAGAATAAGGTAAACTTTAACTTTACCCACACCCATAACCCTAATCTTATCTGTAAGCATAAGGTAAACTTTAACTTTACCCACACCCATAACCCTAATCTTATCTATAAGCATAAGGCAAACTTTAACTTTACTCACAACCATAACCCTAATCGTATCTATGAGCATAAGGCAAACTTTAACTTTACCCACAGCCATAACCCTAATCTTTTCTATAAGCATAAGGCAAACTTTAACTTTACCCACAGCCATAACCCTAATCTTATCTGTAAGCATAAGGCAAATAACTTTACCCACAGCCATAACCCTAATCTTATTTGTAAGCATAAGGCAAATAACTTTACCCAGAGCCATAACCTTAATCATAACTGTAACCCTAGCCAGAATTTTAAATTTTTCTCAAACCATAATCCTAAAACTATTTCTAACTCATAGCTTAGCAAAGAAAATCTGACGGGAGAGTACATGACAAAAGAGTAAAAGGGTACCATACGTACATGAATGAATGTTTGTCAAATCCATGTAGGTTGAAAACATCGAAAATTTAATTTCAAGTGTAATTATGTGTAGAGCAACAAAACGTAAGTCCCACCCAGTAAAGGATATCAAAAACAGAACAATACTCAGTGGAGCAGGAAACATAAAGCAGCAATCATTACACAATGGAGTAGAAAACATAAAGCTGTATGTCATTACACATTGGAGTAGAAAACATAAAGCTGTATGTCATTACACGGTGAATTACAAAACATAAAGATACATGTTAAAACACGGTGGAGTAGAAAACATAAATAGCAGGTAAATGAAAAAATTGTTCGTTGTGAATTACAAATTCACGTAGTGAGCTTATAACTTCATGTAGTGAGGTTACAACTTCATGTTGTGAGGTTGCACCTTCCTGTAGTAATGTTACAACTTCTTGTAGTGATGTTACAACTTCTTGTAGTGAGGTTACAGTTTTATGTAGTGAGGTAAAACTTGTAGAGTCCAGGAAAATATCGAAAACAAGAAAAGTTACACCCAGAAAAGGAAAACCTCACTGTTAGTGGCAAATTTTACTCTCGGAAGCTTTGTAGCAATGAACACACATAATTGTATGACACTTGCAGACATGTATGTACTAATTTACGTCTGGAGAAGAATTTGTATAGCGTCAGATATCCTTATTCACGACATGTTTCGATATTGTTTTCTCGAGATTTGACTGATTTTTTTTATCTTAGTTTAGTCAGTAATTCATTATATGTGACATGAAAACTATATCACGAGCTTTTTACAAGTTACAGTAATGTAAAATAGCTTTCTTGATGAACGAGTGTTAACTAATTTTAATAGTGCATAAATTATTCTTAATGATCCATAAATATAAAGTAATGTTAAGATATACAGATGTGAACTAACTAGAAACAAAATACATTTGGATGGAATATAACGTATGGTAGAGAAAGAATATATGCAGTGTGAAACAGAAACAAATAACAGTGTGCGAGAAGACGAATATGTGTCCTGTACATTAGAAACAGATTACAATGTGTGAGAGAGAACATATGTGGACTGTGCACCAGAAAACAGCGTTTCAGTTGTGAAATGGTTAGTATTCCCCTGCCATGGCGAATGTTGGCGGTTCAAACAGAAACAGGTACCTGACTCTTTCCAGAGAATGAAAATGCAGCCAGGCCTCTTGCTGAGCACTTCACTCTCATGTGTGCTCACAGGACAAAGAAAATATAAATGCCGTATTTTCTAGGTATATCTGTTATGTGACAGGGTAATATTAAAGTTAACAATAGAAACAAGGAGTAAAGATCGATACAAGATAGCAACAGAACAAGGAAAAAGATCGATAAAAGATAGAAACAGAAACAAAGGAAAAAAGATCGTTATAATATAGATTTTAAAATCCAGTTCATCACAAAACAGATCAAGAACTGAAAGCATCAGATATTGAAATAGGACACCAGATAATACTTCAGGATGAAAACAAAGAACAGAAGATAAAAGAAATAAGCATATACTATTTATGTTTAAAAATTCCAAATGTGAACTAAATCACAGTAAATAGATGTCGTGATTAAACACAAAGAACCCGCTTATGGTAGACTCAAGAAAAAAACCAAAATAAAAACCATCAGTAACTTGTCCTTTAATAAAAACATATATTCAGTATACAGTATGTGAAGTCGCAAACTTCAGGTCAAATAACGATTTAAGAGAAAAAAAAAACTCAAAGGTTTACCTGTATCTATCAAACAGTCGTCACTATAATAGAAGTTGTATCCAACAAAACGTTCCACTGGTTGTTAGATAAATCACAACTTAGTTAAGAAACACAGATAAGTGATCACTCGCCCTCCCAACGGGCAACTCTAGCGGAACTTTATACTGTGCTCGAGTCATGTGACACAAGCAAGGATTAGCCTGCTCTCGCTTATCAGAACAAATTTTTTCTCATTTTCTCCCTAATACATTTGCATGTTTTTTTTTCCACACATGGGGGCAGTATAGATACCATTTCCACTATTACTTTCCCAGCTTTAATCACAGCTAATATTTGAGGCAACAATAACTACTACTTTTATTACTACTACTACTACTACTACTACTACTATTACTACACTTACTACTAGCTTCAGGTCCACTGAGCAAGAGATCCAACCGGTGCATTGCTCTGTTGTATAGAAGAGCTTCGATAGCTTCCTTTGGTATAAAGAAGGGCCTGGATAGCCTTCTCTTGTTATAAAGAAGGGCCTGGATAGCCTTCTCATGTTATAAAGAAGGGCCTGGATAGCCTTCTCTTGTTATAAAGAAGGGCCTGGATAGCCTTCTCTTGTTATAAAGAAGGACCTCAATAGCTTCTCTTGTTATAAAGAAGGGCCTGGATAGCCTTCTCTTGTTATAAAAAAGGGCCTGGATAGCTTCCCCTGTTATAAAGAAGGACCTCAATAGCTTCTCTTGTTATAAAGAAGTGCCTGGATAGCCTTCTCTTGTTATAAAGAAGTGCCTGGATAGCTTCCCTTGTTATAAAGAAGGGCATAGGTAGCTTCCCCTGTTATATAGGAGGGAGAAAAAGATATCGACAGAAGATAAAGCAGAATCACCAGTTATTGAAACAGGACATTAGTACTTCTTTCTCTTCCTTGTTCTAAGAGATATCCTGTGGAGCTTCCCTGTTGTAAGGGCCTGGATCTTCCCTTGTTGTACAGGAGGACCTGGAAAGCTTCCTTTATTGTATGAGAGGGCCGTGAGAGCTTCCTTTATTGTGTGGGACGACCTGGAGAGCTCACTTTATTTTATGGGAGGACCTGGAGAGCTTACTTTATTTTATGGGAGGACCTGGAAAGCTTACTTTATGGTATGGGAGGACCTGGAGTGCTTCCTTTATTGTATGGGAGGGACGTGAGTGCTTCCTTTACTGTATGAGAGGCCGTGAGTGCTTCCTTTATTGTATGAGAGGCCGTGAGAGCTTCCTTTATTGTATGGGAGGACCTGGAGACTTCCTTTATTGTATGAGAGGGCCGTGATAGCTTCCTTTATTGTATGGGAGGACCTGGAGACTTCCTTTATTGTATGAGAGGGGCATGAGAGCTTCCTTTATTGTATGAGAGAGCCGTGAGAGCTTCCTTTATTGTATGAGAGGGCCGTGAGAGCTTCCTTTATTGTACGAGAGGGCCGTGAGAGCTTCCTTTATTGTATGAGAGGGCCTGGAGTCAGTGAGACAAGATAGTTATGTGGTGTGAATGAGACAAGAGAGATATGTGGTGTGAGTTAGACAAGAGAGATATGTGGTGTGAGTGAGACAAGAGAGATATAAGGTGTGAATGAGACAAGAGAGATATGTGGTTTGAGTTAGACAAGAGAGATATGTGGTGTGAGTTAGACAAAATAGTTATGTGGTGTGAGTTAGACAAGAGAGATATAAGGTGTGAGTTAGACAAGAGAGATATAAGGTGTGAATGAGACAAGAGAGATATGTGGTTTGAGTTAGACAAGAGAGATATGTGGTTTGAGTTAGACAAGAGAGATATGTGGTGTGAGTGAGACAAGAGAGATATAAGGTGTGAATGAGACAAGAGAGATATGTGGTGTGAGTGAGACAAGAGAGATATAAGGTGTGAGTTAGACAAAAGAGTTATGTGGTGTGAATGAGACAAGAGAGATATGTGGTGTGAGTTAGACAAGAGAGATATAAGGTGTGAGTTAGACAAAAGAGTTATGTGGTGTGAATGAGACAAGAGAGATATGTGGTGTGAGTTAGACAAAAGAGTTATGTGGTGTGAATGAGACAAGAGAGATATGTGGTGTGAGTTAGACAAGATAGTTATGTGGTTTGAGTGAGACAAGAGAGGTATGTGGTGTGAGTTAGACAAGATAGTTATGTGGTTTAAGTGAGACAAGAGAGATATGTGGTGTGAGTTGGACAAGAAAGTTGCTGTGTGTGTGTGTCAGTCAAGAAAGTTGCTGTGGGGTGTGAGATAAACAAGAGATTTCCTGTATGATGTGAATGAGACAAAGAGTTGCTGTGTGATGTATGTTAGTCAAGAAAGTTGCTGTGTGGTGTGAGATAAACAAGAGATTTCCTGTATGATGTGAATGAGACAAAGAGTTGCTGTGTGATGTATGTTAGTCAAGAAAGTTGCTGTGTGATGTATGTTAGTCAAGAAAGTTGCTGTGTGATGTATGTTAGTCAAGAAAGTTGCTGTGTGGTGTGAGATAAACAAGAGATTTGCTGTATGGTGTGAATGAGACAAGAGAGTTCCTGTGTGGTGTGAGTCAGACAAGAAAGTTGCTGTGTGGTGTGAGATAAACAAGAGAGTTGCCGTGTTGTGTGAGTCAGACAAGAGAGTTCCTGTGTGGTGTGAGTCAGACAAGAGAGTTGCTGTGTGGTGTGAGATAGACAAGAGAGTTCCTGTGTGGTGTGAGTCAAACAAGTGAGTTATGTGGTGCTACTGAGACAATAGATTTGGTGTGAGATGTGTGTCAGTCAACAAAGTTGATATGTGGTGTGAGTTAGGCAAGAGATTTGCTGTGTGGTTTGAGATAAACAAGAGAGTTGCCGTGTGGTGTAAGTCAGACAAGAGAGTTCCTGTGTGGTGTGAGATAGACAAGAGAGCTATATGTGAGTTAGGCAAAAGTGTAATGTGGTGCTACTGAGACAATAGAATTGGTGTGTGATGTGTGTCAGTCAACAAAGTTGATATGTGATGTGAGTTAGGCAAGAGATTTGCTGTGTGGTCTGAGATAGAACGAACGAATGAACACATTTTGTTTTCAAAGGGTTAAGAATTGGAAACGCAGACCCGTCTAACATTCTGTACTTCATTATACAGGTTTCACTCAATCACAGTCATTCAGTATTTGTTAAGGAGCATAATAATCATGAATACACATTTAAATGAATAAATAAATAAATAATACACATATCTCATATCCATACACTGTGCACTCTAATTTATGTAGCAAAATGAAATAAACTTGCATTCATATATTATTTAAAAACTAACAAATTTAGAAAAGCAGTATTTTTAAAACATTACAACAATCAAGCCATACTTTAAACTACTTTAGACTATACTTAGGGAGGCATATAGTCATAACAAGCATATGTTAACAAAAATTAAAGTTATAAGAACGAATATTACTTATATTTTTACTTGAATTGGTAGGGCATTCCAAAGGTGAGCAGCTGAGTAAGAGAAGCTTTTTGTAAACATGTCAAGGCATGGTTTGGGAGAAATACAATTGCTTAAGCCTTGACTGTGTTTTGGGTTGGATTTGAAGAACGACCACAGATAATTTTATGAATTAACTTGGCCTTGTTGAAAAGAAATCTCTTCTTGAGGGGTAGAATATCAAGATGTTTGCCTTTATTTGCAATACGTGCTGCACGTTTGTCATCTATAAGCTTTACTGCTCGTTTTTGAAGTGACTAAAGTCTTTTTATGTTTGACATGGAGAACCATCCCAGATTGTGGAACAGTAGTCCAAGTGTGCTTGTATCTGTGGTATGTAGTATATTTTTCTGGTATCAATGTCAAGAAAATGTTTAATTTGAGTAAACTGGTAACCTTTTTGTGCCATAAGTTTGGTTAGACTGTCTACATGATGACTCCAGCTTAGGTGGTGGTCAATCATGAGATCTAGAGTTTTATGTTCACTAATATTCTTTATCTGTGAAGCTCCAGCTTGGAGCTGTAGTGTTGTTGTTGTTGAATTTGTTAATTTCTGTCTTGTTGTAATGAGCATGGATTTTGTTTTGCTGGTGTTTATTAGCATTTTGTTGTTGTTGCTCCAGTTAATTAGACTGTTTATTTCAATTTGGAGATTTGAGTCAAGGTTAATAGATTCATTGTCACTAGTGTAAATTGTGCAGTCATCAGCAAAGAGGTCACAAGAAGATTTTTTGAGATGAAGTTGAAGATCACTGATGTAGATGGTAAACAGGAGATGGCCAAGAACGTCATTATAAGTCACCGATGAGCTTGACTGAGTTTTTGAGGCAAACTACCTGCTGTCTGTTAGAAAGAAAAGATTTAATAAATTTTGTCAAGTCAGGGTGTAATCTATAAGTTTCAAGCTTTGTAATTAGGATTAATTATCAATCATGTCAAATGCTTTTTTTTATGTCAACAAAGACAACACCATATAATTTTTCATCGTTTATATTAAATAAACAATGTTGTAGATAACCAATTATTATAGATAAGAGAGTTGCTTTGTGGTGTTTACTTACAAAAAAGAGAGCTATTGTGCATGGTGTGAAATTTAGAGAACTGATAAAAAAATGAGTAAAATAGGAGTTATAGTTTTAACAAACAGTTTCATACTTCCAAGGAATTTGAATGAATGAGTGAACACTTGAAATTACATGTTCTTCCGTGATAAAATGGATGAGTCTGCCAGAAAAGGTGAAGAACTAAATTCGTTTTAGTAAAGTAACTCAAGGGCGAATCTCTGTGCAAGTTCCTGAATTATATTGTACTAGACAGGTAAAGGAAATTGAGGGAATATTACTACCCGCCACCTAATTTCTTCTCATCCAGTCAGTGCCCTACATCAATCTCTGGGAAAATCTCAGGAAGAAATTGTCTTTCACACTTGACCAGTAACAGGAGTAAAACTGTCATCCCACAAGCCCATTAATCTGGGAAAAAATGAAATGTAACAAAACTATATTGTACTTTTGTAGTTCTCAACCTCGGGTCCTGACCTACATTACTGTCGCAACGGTCGCTAGAAGATATTACGTATCACAGTTTTAGTTGAATTTCTGTATCTTTATATTTTTCATGTTGTAGTGGTTACTTAGCATTGCTAGGTTAGGGTGACATTAAGAAAAGCTTCAGAATCACTGTTTTACGTGAACAGCTGTTCTTACACGAACCCTTATTTTACACGATCCACTGTTTTACGTGAACAGCTGTTCTTACACGAACCCTTATTTTACACGATCCACTGTTTTACACGCGCCCTTTATTAATGGTCATTGAACTGTGATAACTTCAAAAGTACTTCGTAGTAAAGTTTTTCACAGTGTTGGACTTAAATAATTTAATTTATAAAAATTATTTTGTAACACATTTGCTGGGAAGGAGATGGGTAATTAGATCAAGAAATGTCCTGCTATCTGCATTTAACTTCCGCCATAATGGATTGCCATTATTAGCGTTGAATTATTTCTAAGATATATATATGATGATAACGACGTTATATAATATTTTATTTATTCCAGTCTTTTACTATCAATATTCTTTCACAAGCAGATGTACCCGGCTTTGCTCGGGTAAACAGCGGAAAGAAGCACCTACCACCGTGTAAGAAATAACATTACCTAAAACCGTTCATTGTTCCACATAGCGTTAAAAAGAAATATTTTAAATATCTACAATTAAACTTCCAGAAAAGAGTTATTACATCCAGTAATAAGCAAACCAATTAATTAAATAACACCCGGTCAACAGTTTGTGGAAAAAAAACACGTGTTTCCAAGTACTATTTCGTGGCACAAGAAGACACTTTTCGTCCCTAACGCAGTTCATTCATCCCATAGAAAGAGAAAGCAAGAAATAAAACGAAGTGCTTATGTAGTAGAAATATTATGTGTCTTTATATATACTATATATCACACTTTCACGTGCCGAAGGTCTTGGAAAACATCGGCCTAAGATCGTATTCCCCAATAGGCCTGAATGGCATGGAAACAGGAATTGTACTTGTTACCTTACCTATATGTTCTTGCTTGTGGATATTAACTTAATATGTTGGTATCAGAAGACACATTTGTTATGTTTACTAGCAGGTGTAGTAACACGAGTACCATAGCATGAACCACCATGATGAATATTTTGCTGTTTTTATGGAGTATTTAATGATGTTGAGTAAGAACAAACTTCGCTTTTCTGGTTCTGAGATTCAATAAAATATAAAAGTAATTATAGAAAAGTGAAGTTTGCAATAATATCTGTTTCGTTGTAGTTTCAAAGAAAGTGCAAAATTCACAAAAATAAATGTAAAGTGAAAGTTTCATTGCACTCCTTCAAATCTGTGTCTCGAAATGTACCTGGAAATATAATTTCGATTTCAAACCTTGCGGTTCACTGTTTCACATTTCTGTTTGTAACTGTTCTCGAACGCGTGGCAGAATCTTCAGCAGAGTAACAATGTGCACTAGAAAATAAGATTTGTCGTCGTTGAAATGATTAGAGATTGGTTTAGAAGCGTGCAAAGAGACGTCGTAAATATGTTTCTGCAAGCAGTCACCGGCATGTTTTACATGGCGGGACTGTAATGTGAATCTTTTATGGAATGTGAGGACAATTGTGGAGGAACTAATCGATTTCGTTTTCCAGACTACATGGCAGGTTACAATGCAAGGGCGGCTACATTTTCTAGATCAGACAAATGTGAGAACCCGCTAAAGGCGGCTACGTACGATGATATCCGTTATAGTTTGTCTCCGTATTTGAGGCAAAGTGGGGAAGATCGGAGAAAATGTCGCGAATATCTGGGATGAACCGTAGCAGTTGATGATAAAGAAATATTTGAACTATTTGATCAGGAAGAAATAAAGCACTAATTCAGCCAAGGTCACAGGTGTAAAATGAAAGCATATATACTTGCACACTTGCTGGATTCAGTTTATTTCGGAAGAACAGTATGGGTGCAGAACAGTATGGGTGCAGAATCGTATGGGTGTAGAAAAGTATGGGTGCAGATAACATTCTTTATGTTGTTGCATTCGTACATACAGTTCTAACCCTAACGGCATAGGATACTTAGACACAGAAAACCTGGAAATTTCAGGATGAGGAAAATTGAAAGAAGTTCTATCGTTAAGGTTTGGTGAAGGCTCAGATTTGAAGGTAACGTGCAAATCATTTGAGTCAAGGATTCAAGATCAGGCGGAATTGTATCAGGTGGAATTGTATGACGGGTCACGATTTTTGGTTAAGGGTTACAATATTCTGATCAGGGGTTCGGGGTTAGGGGTTCGGGGTTAGGGGTTAGGATTATGGGTTAGGGATTAGGGTTATGTTTAGGGCTAGGGATAGGGATAGGGCTAGGGATTAGGGTTAGGGGTTAGGGTTAGGGGTAGGGTTAGTGGTTAGGTTTAGGGTTTAGCGTTAGGGTTAGGGGTTAGGGTTAGGGTGGTGGAGTCTGCTAAAGAATCGCTGCACACCCATTGCTTTTTAGCTGTACTCCGGGACTGAAAAAGTAGCCGCCGTAACCCTCTCCCACGCTGATACCATGCTGTGCCTCAACATCTCTACAGCATCGGCTGCGAAGAACAACAGCTCGCAGTTACAGGGAGTTCGTACAAGTACAAGTTAAAACGTTTACACAGTTTCAAAAACTGAGTTGTAAAATGGGGCAGTGAGCATATTGTGTTGTATTGGAAGTGTGTCAAGGTTGACCAGCTTGAAGGTCAGGGGCGGGGGCAAAGTTGTGGTTTCTCAAAAGAATATTGCTGTATTCTAAAATTTTCTTCCTTACATCTAAAGTCATAATTTTCTAGGTCTGTCGGGCTGAATCCTTCACATTGTCTCAGAGTGGTTAGCGAGGTTGAGGTTGTCTGTGTGTGCACGTGAGAAATGTGTTGGTTTATTGCCCAAGAGTTACAAAATAATGTCACCGGATTTTCAGCAGTAATAACACGTGGAAGTTTGTCTTTTGTTCCTATGTCATTACTGTTTTCCTGTGGTGATAGTAAAATGTAACTGGGGAGAAAGTAGGGGAATAGGGTTACTATACTGTGAAATCATAAAGTGAGTACGTCACTCACTTACTCGTTCATAGATGATATAACCCGGGCTTGCGGTAGGAATTTTCACTACCCGTGCAGTAGCATATCTTGCCGCCCCACCTCAATTCTCAAAGTAATACTTAATGTTTTAAAATCTGCTATGTTAGGTAATATGTACAGCAATTATTGAGGAAAGACGCTGGCAATGGTTGGGACATGTGCTCCGATTGACTGACAACTCACTACCAAAAACAGCACTAAGATGGACACCACAGGGAAACAGAAGTAAGGATAGACCAAAGGAGATGTGGAGAAGAACAACAGAGAGGATGTTGAGTAAGAGCGGAAAAAAGACAAAGGACAGGCGTTTGTGGAAAACCCTTGCGGAAGACCACTGTGCTCTGGGCACTTAAGGTTCAGAGAAGACAGAGAGAGAGAGAGAGACAGAGAGAGAAAGAGAGAGAGAGAGAGAGGTGGTAAGTAAATGTTATGGCCGATCATTAATGTTTAAAAATATCAACAATAATTTTTGAATTAATGAAAAAATTCATAGCATAGGCTGTAAATTTATTATCATTAGTGCCATCATCATCATTATCATCATCATCATCATCATGATAAAGATGGTGTACAAAACACTGGCGAAAAAAATATTGGAAAGATTACAGCGACTTGAAAGTGAAATTCGTTTTTTTCTTTCAGATTTTTCATTTTTCTCTAGATATTCTGACTTTTAAAAGTAGAGATAATTATCCCTGCCTTCCCCTCCTTTTTTTTTCTTCAAAATTCTGACAGTCTTACGTTGGTAAGAGCGAGATAATACATGTTTACAAGTGAAAAATAAATATACCTTTCACGTTAACATAAACGCTATGATGGGTAAAGCTCACGGGATTATAAAAGTATTGACCGTTGCATTTACCTTTTTCATTCTACAAATTTCTTTTTCTTTCAAGATAGAAAACGAAAGTGGATGTTTTCTATAAATACGATGTTTTAATATCCATGATTTTATTTTTCATACATGGCGTGAAGCTTCTACCTTGTTTATGGCAGTATTTAAAATAAAGGACCGAGAGCAGACGAAAGATAAAGTGTGGTCAGTTTTGCCATGTGCTTTGAAATCGTAAAAATAGTGTAAATGAAGTCTGAGCTCATTATGTCAGCCATATTTTATATTTGTATTTTTTATAACAACTTGTATTTCTTTTCTTGTCACGTATTGGGTACAAATAATGGGAGTGTTAAAAAAGACTAATACACCAGTTTTCAGCGTCAAAGACGGGGATGTAAACTACAAATATGACACATTCTCATGAACACACAATTGAATAGAGTTCACAAAATGATAAGAGTAATCGTACCTTTTTTGTTAGAGTTATTAAGCCCGTTGAAGAGCGCCGATATGTATTGCATCAAACTTTGTGTAATAATATGCATATCTTTATGACTATTGCTAATTCGGTTGTATAAGAACTATCGCAATAGAACACTAAGTTTGAAATAAATTTGGTGATTTTGAACACGTTTTAACAAGTGAAATATTTGACTATATTGATTGTAACCCCACCAATAACATAAAACACAAGCAAATAGTGCTATATATAAGCAAGTCAGTGTACAAAGTATTCAGCCTTCTCGGGGAAACCCGGTTGGTTACCGGCATATAACCCATATCGTGTTAAGACTCACCTGAGTCAAGGTCCTCGCAGAGTCAACTAGAGCCTGGTTGACTTGTAAAGCTTTGGGTCGCGCGAGGTTCCTCCCATAACACACGGGTCGAGGGTTATCACGCTGGGGGTGGTAAGGTAGGTGATGTGTTAACAAAACATCATCATGTGACTGGAGTGGCTCCTAGTGTCTCGGCACTTGCTCACAGTCCAGCCCGTTGTTGCTTCACGCGTCCTGGTGCTTGTGACCGCAATCAGCGTTGGGCGGGGAAGGCATCCAGAGCTGGGGGCGCATTACCACTTTTGTTTTTTGTTTGTTTGTTTGTTTTGTTTTGTTTTTAAAAGAAAGAATTCCGCAGCATTCATTCATTCATTTGCATGTCCCTTGCGGAACTTTGCGTCCCAAACAGCACTCCTGTAGGCCTCTCGGTTATGAGCAAGATGGCATTCTGCTGATGCATCCATTTGCAGATCATCAACGATGTCTTGCAGCCATCTTCGCTTTGTTTTTGGAACTACTCATTAAAAAATATCTACAAATCTGTACCGTAGGAACTATTTCTTTTTCTAATGGTCACAGAGAAGGGAGAAATCAGTTCATTTTGAATCATTCATTCATTCATTCCTTTGCATGTCCCTTGCGGAACTTTGCCTCCCAAACAGCACTCCTGTAGGCCTTTCGGTTGTGAGCAAGATGGCCTGTTGCTGCTGCATCCATTTCCAGATCATCAACGATGTCTTGCAGCCATCTTCGTTTCGGTCTTCCTCTTTTTCTTTTTCCCATTATGTATCCTTCCAATACGGTCTTCTCTAAATTATCATGACGTTTAATGTGTCCAAAATATTTAAGTTTTCTCTCTTTAATCCTCTTTACTAGCCAGCCTTCTTCAATATTAAGCTCTTGTAGTATAGATATATTTGTTCTTTTTTGTGTCCACGATATTTGGAGAACTCTTCTATAGCATTTACATTCAAAGGCATTTTTGTGTTTCTCAGCTGTTTTGTTAAGTGTCCAGGTCTCACAGGCATATGTTGCGATGGGAAAGATGCATGCCCTTAAAAATCTTATTTTTGTGGTTCTGTCTGCTCCTCTCCACAGATTCTTTATTTGTTTTACTTTCTGAAGAGCAATAGATGTCCTCCTTTTAATTTCCCTCATTGTATCTCCATTATTAGTTATTAGTGATCCAAGATATTCAAAACTCTCCACTTCTTCCAGTTTTTCCTCATTGATACATATTTCAGTTGCCTTGTTTGTTTTGTCAGTTGTCATCACTTTAGTTTTCTTTGCATTAAGATAGAGGTTCTGCTCTTCGCTGTTCTTGCGGACTGACATAATTAGTTTTTCCATTCCTTCTTGTGTTGTGGACAGCAATACTGTGTCATCAGCATATCTAATCTCTGGTATTTCATAACCTCCAACTGTTAAGGCATCGTAATATTCTTTGTCTACATCTTCTCTAACATTCCTCATTATATTTTCAGTATACAAGTTAAATAAGTAGGGTGACAATATGCACCCCTGACGGACCCCTTGTTTTATGTCAAACCAAGTTGTTGTTTCACAATTTATTCTTACTGCTGCTTGTTGGTCTAGATACAGCAGTGATGTTAATTGTATCAAATGTGTCGGAAATCCCATTTTTTCCATTATTTCCCAAAGTTTCTGGTGTTGTACACAATCAAATGCCTTTGAGTAGTCTATAAAGGATAAATATAGATTCACATTAAACTCCCTGCATTTCTGTATTATTATTCTTAGATTGAATATATGATCTCTTGATCCTCTTCCTTGCCTGAAGCCAGCTTGGACCATAGTGACTTCTTCTTCTATTTTCTTTCGAAGTCTACCCATTATGATTTTTAACAGAATTTTATTGGCATGACTAATCAGGGCAACAGTTCTGTAGTTGGTGCATAATTTCAGGTTACCCTTTTTTGGCAGTGGTATGAATACAGTTCTTTTCCATTCTTTTGGCCAAATACCTGAATGCCATATCTTTTTACATAGTGCATGATAGATTGTTGCACACTCCTTTCCTCCTGCTTTAATAAATTCAGCTGTTATCTCATCACATCCTGGTGATTTACCATTTTTCAGATTCTTTATTGCCCATAAAACTTCTTCCATTGTCGGCTCGGGTTCTTTCTCCTCCAATAATAATTCACACTGTTGATTTCTGCTTCCACAGTCGGTTGTTTCATACATTCTTTTGCAATATTCCTTCCATCTTTCTAGAATTTCCTCTGTCTCTGTCAGGGTATTCCCCATCTCATCACAAATTACATTTAGCTTAGGTGTGACATTTCTCGTCAATGTCTTCACTTCTTTAAACATTTCACTATCTCTTCCACACCTCTGATGTTCTCCTATTCTTTCACAACAATCTTGTATGTATTGTTTTTTGTCTTTTCTTATGTTTCTTCGTACTTCTTTTGTTAAAGTTTTATATTTATCTTTGTTGTTGTTTGTCACTCTCCATTGCGTCTTCATTTCTCTACATTGTTTTATCAGTTCTAGTGTACCTTCTGTGATCCATCTATTCTTTTGTGTTTTCTTTACTGGAACCATGTCTTTAGCTGTTGTTACTAAGATATCTTTGGCCTGCGTAGCCAATTCATCTGGTGTCATCTCTTCCTGTACAGCCATCAGGATTTCGAAACGGTTCTTCACTTCTATACCGTATTGTTCTGGTATATTTGTAAGGTCAAAGCGGAGTGGTCTTGATCCCATAACTATCTTTTTTATCTTTATCTTCATGTCTGCTATTAATAACTCATTTTGAATCATCTTCCCAAAATAATGTCGGGTCGACCAATGGGTTAGCGAATAAACGAACATGTATTTTAAGAAAAAAAATCACATTACTTTGTTTTGCTTGCATGTTCATACCAATTCTCCTAATTTGCTGTCCCCCGTCGTTTGCAAATGCACATGATGCACTATTGGTAGAGCCGGCCTCGGTATACAAATTGAAATAAAAATAATTAAAACAGCGAAAACGTTTACGTACGAAACATTTGACCTTTGACATTTCGATCAGAATGGCGTCCAACGGTGAGGATACAAAATATTCTGATGATCGAAGCTATTCTGTAGACAGCGTTGCTTCAGAGTCCTCGACAGAAAGTTCCAGTAACGTTGATCCGGAACTTGACGACATCCTTGATAGTAAGAGCTGGTTTCTAAGTGTATAGAGATGTTAGTATATAGAGAAGCGTGATTTGACTTGTAGTATGTACGAACTTGTAGTATATACTAAGTTAAGACTATTCAATTCAAATGTAATATCCACCCTCATTTATTCATGCGAAAGCTGGAAAACAACTAAAGAAATAGAAAAGAAATTAGTCTCTTTTGAAAACAAATGCCTAAGGAAAATACTCGGCATCAAGTGGAACGAATTCAAGAACAATGCAGAGATAAGACAGATGACTGAACCACAACCAGTCTCATGGGTGATCAGGAAAAGGAGATGGGCATATGTTGGTCACTTGATGAGAAGAAATGATCAGAGAATCCCAAAACAAGCTGTCAAATGGAACACAACAAGGCAAAGAAAAAGAGGCAGACCGTGTGAAACTCTGAAGAGGACATTATTAAGAGAGGCCAAATTAACAGGTATAAAATCCTTTGATGAGGTTGAAAGACTCGCCGAAGACAGGAAAAATTGGCGAACTACTTTGCGAGCCCTATGTGACGTTTAACGGCACGGGAAGGAGATAAGATAAGATATACGAACATCCTCCCATGTGGTCCTGGGATCTGTAAAGAATAGGACCACTGTACCTTACCACGCATGATCATAAAAGTGACTGCTGAGATGTTGAAAGCAGAAGAAACAGAAACACCACTTTTTCCTACTATGTACCCTTCCAAGATGGTCCTGTCTAAATTATCATGACTTTTAACACATCCAAAATATTTAAGTTTTCTCTATTCTCTTTACTATGCGGGCCCTATGTGACCATTTAGCGGCATTGGAAGGATGTAAGTAAGTATGGATATATATTTGAAGTTTTCAAACAAATTGTTGATATGATACATCAACAATAAATCTGATGTAGTACATCAATTTTCAGTACTCTCCACTTTCAGACCTTACATTTGCAACTGAGCCTGGCTGAAACTGGCAAAGGTCATGAACAACATAACATCTACTTCTGGTGTTCAGTGTCTGTCACAAGCACTCAGGGTCTGTTGCGGACACACAGATCATCATCAGCCTAAATCAGGCAGCGCATGAACTCTCTCTCTCTCTCAGGTACAGTAGACTGTTGTGTTTTGTTCTTAACATAGGTCTGAATGCATTTAGATTATATACTGTGCAGTATGGTCCATTTATTTCCACACAAACTGTAGCAGTGGTTCCCAAACTTTGGGATACAAAGGGTCAGGTAGTGGTCCACATAACAAGACTAGACTTTATGTAAAACTAAAAACATGTGATTTTAAATGTGTACATAGTGTCAAGGGGAGTTTAGATAGACTGTATAGGGAGGTCCATAGTAAATTATTATTAACTTTGTGCATCCTTGACCGTAACAAATTTGGGAACCACTGAAGTGAGCATCATTTGAACAGAAAGATTACTTAACGTATATCTTCTGCTTGCTCTCCTTATAGCAGTATATTGAATGTTTGGATGTAAGATAGACAACTCATCTGAGAATTGGAACATTTGTATAAAATGAGTTATCTTCTAAAGTAATCAGCTGTTTGTGAGTAGAGTCCATCTCCTTGTCTCAGGTTGCACGAGGGTCACGGATAGGGAATGATAGGAAAAAGGTCAAGTGAGAGAAAAATCATATGACTGAGGGACAGGTGTGTTTTGTGTATCGTCTGAGATAGACGTAGATTAGGCTGTCAGAAATGTTGTTTAGTGAAACAGATGTAGAACAGAGTGTATTAGGTTGTTCTGATGGTGACATTAGTCTGCCGGGAACATATATCGTGGAGATGTCCAGTCTTGTGTCCATGGATTTTGTTGATACCTTTGTTGTTCTCGTCATTTCGCTCAGCGTCACCTCATGCATCATTAAAGTCATTTCAACTGTAAAGTTGCTGCTTCTGTATTACTATTTCCACTGAGAGAGAATGAACCTGGCAGCAAGTAAGTCTATGAAGTGAGTAACAGAACAGATGCAAAACAACATAGAGTAGTAATGTAAGAAGGAACATTATTCCAGTGGACAATAGTGGAAATATACACAGAAATGAATAGCAGTACATCTACAGTTTACATTCTACACACAGAAAATCACCAGATTAATCTGCTTTATCCTCCTGCATCCCATGTTCTAGCTTCGGATATATGTTGTGTGGATAATCTTCTGTGGAGAGGAGCAGACAGAACCACAAAAATAAGATCATCTTTCCAATCGCAACGTATGGCTGTGAGACCTGGACAATTAACAAAACAGGTGAGAAACACTTAAATGCCTTTGAATGTAAGTGCTACAGAAGAGTTCTCCAAATATCGTGGACACAAAAAAGAACAAATATATCTATACTACAAGAGCTTAATATTGAAGAAGGCTGGCCAGTAAAGAGGATTAAAGACAGAAAACTTAACTATTTTGGACACATTAAACATCATGATAATTTAGAAAAGACCGTATTGGAAAGATACATATTGGGAAAAAGAAAGAGAGGAAGACCAAAACGAAGATGCCTGCAAGATTTCATTGACGATCTGCAAATGGATGCAACAGAGGCAGGCCATCTTGCTGACAACCGAGAGGCCTACAGGAGTGCTGTTTGGGAGGCAAAGTTCTGCATGGGACAAGCAAATGAATAAAGTGAAATGGATAATCTTGTGTACATAATGCCACAGTGTTGTAGCATAGTTTTCAAGATATGATTTTTCTTAATCAGAAGTAGACAGTTTGTTGTTACTGAGGTGGATTATGAAGTGCAAATGGGAGATGCTGTTTACCACAGTGACCACTTGGCAACCTTCCACATTATCTAGGTGCCTCTTCTTTTGTCTCCCAGGAACCTTGATCTGGTGTTCTTTTGCAGCCAGTGTTGTGAAGATGTTGAGGCACATCAAGCTGGTAAATTGGGAGTTGATTTCGATAGCTAATTATTTTTTTGTCAGTCCCTGGAGTGGAACTAAAAAGGGAGGGTGTTGAATAGTTCTTTAGCAGGGTCCATCACCATGAGGAGTATGGCTATCCCTGCCATGTTAGACATGCTAAATCTGTTAGTGATTGTAGCAACAGAGAGGTGGGACAGGGTCTTGGTCAGCTATGGTTCATGAGTCCAGATGTTGGTATGTCAGCTATGGTTCGACAGTCCTAATGTTAGTATGTCAGCTATTGTTTACCATTCATGTTAGTATGTCAGCAATGATTCACCAGTCCTGATGTTAGTATGTCATCTATTGTTTACCAGTCTTGATGTTAGTATGTCATCAATGAGTCACCAGTCTTAATGCTAGTATGTCAGCTATGGTTCACTAGTCTTGATGTCAGTTATGGGACCCGATGTTAGTATGTCAGCTATGGTTCACCAGTCTTGATGTTAGTATGTCAGCTATGGTTCACCAGTCTTGATGTTAGTATGTCAGCTATGGTTCACCAGTCTTGATGTTAGTATGTCAGCTATGAGTCACCAGTCTTGATGTTAGTATGTCAGCTATGGTTCACCAGTCTTGATGTTAGTATGTCAGCTATGGTTCACCAGTCCTGATGTTAGTATGTCAGCTATGGTTCACCAGTCCAGATGTTAGTATGTCAGCTATGGTTCACCAATCTTGATGTTAGTATGTCAGCTATGAGTCACCAGTCTTGATGTTAGTATTTCAGCTATGGTTCACCTGTCTTGATGTTAGTATTTCAGCTATGGTTCACCAGTCTTGATTTTAGTATTTCAGCTATGGTTCACCAGTCTTGATGTTAGTTTGTCAGCTATGGTTTGCCAGTCCTGATGTTAGTATATCAGCTATGAGTCGCCAGTCTTGATGTTAGTATGTCAGCTATGGTTCACCAGTCGTGATGTTAGCATGTCAGCTATTAGTCACTGACTACCAAATAGGACAGCATCTTCATTCCTTATTACCTCCCTTTATTACCATTTTTTAGATTGGAGATGGTAAGAGAGCAGCTGGGCAAGGCAGACCACAGTGGCCTCAGAGATCTGTGTCACTACTGTTGAGATGTGGTATCAGTGGGATTGATTGATGCAGGCTTGGATAGCAGATGTGGTGGGCAGGTAGGTCAAGGTTGTTAGTGGTTTTGATATGTCACTTTTCTGTTCATTAGATTCATGTACTAATACTACTACTACTACTACTAAGTACTACTACTAACTAATACTACTACTACTACTACTACTAACTAATACTACTACTACAACAACTACTACTACTACTACTACTACTACTACTAACTAATAATCCTACTAATACTACTACTACAAACTAATACTACTACAGCTACTAATACTACTACTAACTAATACTACTAACTACTACTACTAACTAATACTACTACTACTACTACTACCTATTACTACTACTACTACTAACTACTACTATAACTACTAACTACTACTACTACTACTAACTAATACTACTACTACTAACTACTACTACTACTACTGTTACTACTACTACTACTAACTAATACTACTACAGCTAATAATACTACTACTACAACTAATAATACTACTAATACTACTACTACTAACTAATACTACTACTACTACTACTACCTACTGCTACTACTACCACCACTAACTACTACTACAACTACTAACTACTACTACTGCTACTAACTAATACTACTACTACTACTACTAACTAATACTACTACTACTACTACTGTTACTGCTACTACTACTACTACTACTGCTTCTACTCATCATCATCATGTGCTGTGCCGACTGGCATTGGCTATTATCCTTCTCCAGAGTACCCGATCCTTCATGCAGGCCATCAGTTCAGTTGGTGATCTCCTCTCACACCATCCCGTCAGACTGTGCAGTATCATTTCTCTTGGTCTTCCTCTTGATCGTCTTCCTTCTGTTTTTCCTGTTGTTATAATATTTTCAATGCCCCCTCTCTTATCTTTTTGACAAGATTTTTTTGTTTCTCCAGCTCTTCTCATACATTCTTCATTAGTTATTTTTGCTGTCCAGGGGATTCGCAACATTCTTCTAATAAACCACATTTCTGCTGCTTCCAATGATTTTTGTGCAGACTTGCATATTGTCCATGATTCACTTCCATATAACAAGATAGGTTCAATATAGCATTTTAGGACTCGTTTTCTAACATTCATTGATAAAGTTGTGTTAGCTAATATGTTTCTCATTCTCTGAAATGTAGTCTTTGCTTGGCCTATTATACTTCTACTACTACTTCTCAATCAGCATTTGTACACAGCTTACAGGTCTAGTCTGATGAAGGAGCCAAGCCTAGGATTTGTTGCTAGCTTGAGTGCTATAAAATATGTGAGGCACATTCAACAGATTATCAGTTCAAGATATATTTATCAGTGTCATAGTTTTTAAAATTGTATTTGTGATATTGAATTTGGTCATTCTGAATTATTTATTTGCAAATGATAATTTTTGTCAAAATGAAGATGCAACACATCCCAGAATAGATTATTTTTATGGCCTACTAACATACACCGATGGTCAGCTAATGTGCATTTAGGGAGCAACTAGCATAGACAGAAGTACAGCTGACATACATTAAAGATACAGTATATGGTAGTTTTTCAAGTTGAAAGTTGATGGTTTAAATATGGCTGGAGGCACACCAGTCACCCAGGCTGTAGAAATGTGTACCTGGCTTGATCTAGAGGCAGGGAAGAAAGGTGTT